>CAAE01014587.1:1012846-1188889 GCA_000180735.1 Tetraodon nigroviridis
CACACACACACACACACACACACAAACACAAACTGTAATTACCATATCATCCACTGATTTCCTTTAAATGCTTGAATATGTTGTCTCATCCTTTTCCACCTCCCTGCTCCTGGAACCCAAACACATCAGAGCTGTGAGACCAAACCAGAACATCCCGGCCACAGCCGAAAACCTTCCAAATTCCCTTTGAGAAAGAGGACTGGATGGAACGGAGGATGAAAGGAGGAGACGGTTGGGGTTACAGCATCCCGCGCTCACATCTGTGTCCTGCAGAAGAAAGGTGAAGAACTGGAGGGCAACTGCTGTTCTCCCCGAGGTTAATGGACTCCAGGCACGCAGGTGTCCTCCCACTGCATCCATCCCTGCCGGAGGTGGAGGAGAAAAGGATGAAGAGACTAAGGCAGATGAAGATAGATGAGCGATAGAAGAGATGTTACAAGTCTTTATCTGCCTTGAAGGCTGATAGAAGAAGCCCCGTCTTTGAATTAGTCGCCTCGTTTCCAGTTTCAATCTAAAATGAGTCACTTGGAAGTCCTCAATTAGGAAATCAGGAAGGCTCAGAAAAGACAGCAGCACAGGCAGCGAAAACAGGAGGAAAACAGATGAGAAGAGTGGAAATGTCTCAAAGTCGCTGGCAAACTAGAAAGATAAGCGCGTTTCCTCCATCAAAACAATCTTTGACAGATGTTTTCCCCTCGTACATTCTGCGTGTAACTCTGAAATCGTCTATAATAACTGCTGGATGTCTGATTTTACCAGGTGAAGTGTTTCCAGCTCTGAAAGAAGCAGTAAACTCCCGAAGCTTCAATCCTCACCTCCTTCACATCCATCAAGCATCACAATGAGCTGTGATTGATGTCAGTCTGTCACACATGGCCCCATTTTTCTGCTCTAAATAAAGTGCAGGATAAATCCAGGCGCTCGGCCACTTCCTCAAACGGCTGACCTTTTTACAAGTCCATCTCTCAAAATTATGGCGGCTGGGAGGTGCTTTAACGCCGCGGCCTGGGAAGGGTGCGTGTTGACACCAGATCCTTCACACGCGCCTCCACCGGACCCTCAAGGCCCAGCGCCTCTTGAGTTGAGATTATCCTCGGAGCAAAACACCATCCGTCTCTGCTCAGATGAGATTGGGCTGTTATCCAGACGGAGTCCACACAGATGGATCCTCCCTGGAAATCGCTGATTTGTCAGAGCAGAGACTCCAAACTTCACTCACTCCCCAGGTTGTGATCAGAAACATGAGATAATATTTTGAAACCTTCTGGTGTTTTTTATTAGGCCACTAACTGATACGGGCCAGAGTTATATCAAAACCCAGTCCCTAATCCCAACCAGGTTTTCTGATCCACTGAGTATGAATCAGTAAAAAATTCTCCTTGTAAAAAAAGAAATTCCATCCAGGAGCACAAAACCTGGCAGAATTGCAGCATAATGAGGACTGGATTCTGCCAGCTCTGGCCCAGAGCACCCAGAGTTAAAGGCGGCTGCGCATGATGGAACCAAACTGCTGTGGAGTTTCATCACAGCTAAGGGTTAGCGCGATAAAGAGAGAGAGAAGGGTCGAGTCGTTGGTGTCTCCTGTGATCCAGGTTATCAGTTTCAGCCTCCCTGCTCGACTCGCGCTGGGACAGACGCATCGATGCCTCACCTCGCTCCTATCGTCCATGGGAGCCAGATTAAGAGCACAGAGAGATAAGAGCTCCAGTTAGACCGACCACAGCAGCAGAAACAGCGGGGGAACACGATGGACGCCACCATCTGGCTGGCTCCTCTTCTTCCTCGCTCCACTGAATGCAGCCACCTGCTTGTCTGCAGAAACATCCAGTAGAGTTAAAAAAAAAAGGCAAAAACTGCTGTGTGATGGGACAGGTTGGTGTGTGCGTGTGTGAGCTGACCTGTGTAATAGATGAACCTGCACAGACAGCAGAGTCTGTCCGACTCACAGCGGACATGGATCCAGATAGTCCTGCTTTAACACAGTTTCCAGGTGAAAGGATGAGCGGGGCTGGAGCAAGGTCAGGGACAGGTGCTTCTGCGGCAAGATCACACTCAGGAATAATGGATTTTATCTGCAACACATCTGGCTTTGAAGGAAAATGTGTGTTTATGCATGTGGGCGTGCCCGTGTGTGATCTATCGCTGGGCTCTTCCTATAACAAATCCTGACTCAAATTGCATCATGGTGCCAAGAATATGATATTATTTACGATCGCCCAGAAGCCCAGGGAGAAAAGTCAGAACCCAGATATAAGGTGATACAGGACCGGTTTTCACCAAGTGAGCATGGAGAGCGGAAAAATCCCACAGTTTAGTGTAAAAACGACCCATCGGTCTATCTGCGTCGCCTTTTCCAGACCGTTTCTAAACCACGTCAACCTTCGGGGTGAGCATAACGGTCCAGGAGTCCTCTCCTCTAATCAGTCTGGCTCCTTCTCGCTGCTCTGCTGCATTATTCAACACGGCCCGCGGGTGGGAGAGGAAGTCTGAGGTCTGGAGTCACCTTACTCTGGGCAGGGAGGCGAAACAAGAGAGATGAGAGGAAGAAATGGATGAGATGGAGGAGGATGGCAGGAGGAAGAGAGGAAAGGGGAAGAAAGAAGGTGACAGATTCAGAAGAGATCAAATGGCTGATGCGGTTCAGGGCCGAGGAAACCGCTAAAGCAACACATCCGCGTGAGGAACCGCAGGAGCGGCCGGAAGTCCTGGTCCAGCTGCTCCCGCTGACATCCCATCATGACCCCACGGAGGAAGATGGGGATTAACTGACAGAAGAGCAAGTCCACACAACTCTCCCCCTTTTTGTCTTTTATTGTTCTTTCTCTCCAGACTCCCCCCCCACACATCCTGTCCTCACAAACACAGCTAAGTCCGTCCCGTTTAAACACAAATCTTCACCCCCACAAATACAAGGCTCAAGAATACAGAACGTAGACAGAATTAAAATCTCCGGAGACGGCGCCTTGCACGCTCTCCATAAAACACAGCGGTCAAACTCAATGGCGCGGAGTGAAATGCAAAGCGGCGGTGGGGGTGGGAGGGGCCTCAGCCCTAATCTGTTGATACAAGTTCAGCAATAAACTCACAAGAGAAATGGTCATTTACAGCACATTCACCTTGGAGGTTACGTAGCGTCGGCGTACTGTTACGTGGTGTCTTAATTCTGGGCAAACATATATTATTCACATATTTTCACAGAACATCATATACATCAGTATGTACACGGTCCTTTGAGTGTCCAGGCTCTTCCTGCAGTCCAGACCCCCTGGTTTTCCCACCAGAGCCAGGCCGCCGCTGGCCTTTAACTGAGATCTAAACCTGCACTCAGACTCAGCAAATTCACCTTTAAAGGCTTAAAATGGACTGTGGCTCCAAAAGCAAGGCGACTGCGATGGTGGGCCTGTGGGTTCAGGTCCTTTCAAAGCCAACCCACCATTTTGATGGTACAGCTGAAGCAGAGTGCTGACCCCGCCCCTCTCTTTTCATGGATTTATCCTACACCATTTAAATGAATGTAATTATAAAACTGCCAAAATAGTCCCAGTCTCTGAAAGTTTCAACCGGTTTAACCTGATTTGACGGTTCGCATTTACATCAGATTCAATCCCACAAGCCGCCAAAAAAACATCGCTTTCCGAGCAGCAGCGGCAGGTGTGGAGCGGAGCAGACTCCCCTCTTCTTTACTGTCCATCCGCGTTTATGTCACAAACGCCTGCGGAGCCAGAGGTTTGGCTGACATGGTACATAAACCACAGTACGTGCACAACGTGGGCGCGTGTCTGGATAAAACAAAAAGACGGTTCAGTCACCGGGATCTGCACCGGGACAGAGATCAGCCTCCGCCTGGTGGCGACAGGAACAGCCGCACGGTCCTAATCCAGCACAGACGTGGTAAAACACAACACACACCTCAACATTTAGGTTGGTTTTTAAAATCTCTTCTAGCATTTTTTAAACAATGTAACCTTTTCAATGTTTTTTTTTTTCATTAAATACATCTTGAAAGAATAAGGCAGTTTATGGTATGGTACATAGGTCGCGTCACAAGCACAGCGGGCTGCTGCTGTACGAAGCCCCTCGGAGAAAAGAAACACTTCTGCTTTCAGATAATTCCTCTAAATCTCATCCGCCTCTCCTCACTGTTTGAATAAAAATGGGGAAACCCAGCCAAGGTGACCTTTCCTCAGGAGGAACGGCTCCATTTGGCAGCTCCCGATATCATTTTGCTGCCTCAGAAATCCTCGGATGTCAAAAAACACCACTTCAGTCCAGAAAAGCACCAGAAAAAAAAAGAGATCAACAGAGAGAAACATGACCGTCGAGGAAAAAACACGGCTGTACATTAAAGGTTACACTTCAGAAGCATGTTTTTTTCCTTCTCCATCTTTCTTCTGCAATCGCTTCAAAACTGGGACTACGAGTCGAGGCCTTGAGGGTCACCAGGACGCTGGCCGCCACTGCCGCCGTGGTAAACGTTTAGTTGCTATCTCCCGTCAAAGCAGTCCAAGTACTCCAGGATGAGGTCGTAGCAGAAACGATACTGGTCCTGAGGAGAAACACGGAAGCATTAAGTCGTCGAACTGTGCTGTTGTTATTTTCCGAGGGGAGAAGCACTCACCAGGGACTCCACCATGTTGGGCTTACAGTTGCGTAGAGTTTTAACGGCATAAAAGATGTCCACCATGTTCTGGTACTGAATCATCTCCAGCAGAATGTTGCAGGCGCAGAAGCTCCCACTGCGGCCGCCGCCATTGCTGCAGGGAGGACAAACAAAAGCAACAACGTACCGCTAAATTCAATCACGGGGGAAAAATCACCATGTTGAACATGTCTCTTCTATCTATCCCAAACCAAACATACACCAAAAAGGACAACTGTCAGTTTGCCAAGTCAAAATTTACATTTCCCAAAGAAGAACAATGACTCATGGTGGCCGGAAGACAAATCCTGTAGCTCCTCTGCGTTAACATGGACACTTGAGAAAAGAGCACCCGAAGAAGACGCCTGCTCTCAGCCTCGCTGTTCTGCCTGGCGACACTCAAGCTCCTGCCATTTTTGGATGTCAGTCCAATTCAAAACCCATTTCAACGCACTTCTGCCTGTTTCTTCCTTAAATGGATGTGACGCGAAAGCCCGGAACGGCTTTGATCTTCTCACGCTGCTGCTTCAGGTTTGGCTGTTCCTGCTAAACACCATGTGAACCTCAGCCGGAAACAAACTGCATAACAGTATTTATTATATTGCTGCACCGTAGGTCCGAGAGGACTGCGATGTCTTTTATGCTGTATTTTAAACACACACACACACACACATAAATGACAATAAAGTTGACTTTGATTTTGAACAGCCACGTGTGCGTCAGACATGGCTCTTACCCTCGCTATTCAAATGTGCTTAGAAGCATTCTGGAAAACCAAAAGAGAGGCCTAACCAGGTCTGGCCTGTGGAATCCGATCAGCAAGTTTCAAGTGTTTGTCAGTCACAAAGAAAAACAGGCATTTTTTATTGTTCATCCAGTATGCAAACAGCCTCTAAGCGCTCAGATAACAACAAGCAAAGAGCTGGAGAAGCTCCCCCCCACCCCCTCAGCGTGGCATCTTCTTTGGGAGTCATCACAAATGAAAGGCAATATCTATAAACAAGAGGAGGACACTTCCTCCCCTCGAGTTCCACACCAGGGAGGTGTGCACGGCGGCCTCCGGAGCATTCATAAGGAATATTGGGGCGATCAATCGTCATCAGCGCTCAGGCGCTCTGGGAGCTACTGTAGTGAGAAGCATCACATTCACCATTAGGCCCTAATTGATTTGATCTCCGTAATCTCTTTCCCTGTTGTCGTGGGTAACGCCGTGTGACAGTGCTGAGCGATGTGCTTCTGCGTGGGGACAGTCGGGATTGACGCGCGACGGGCCATGTCGAGCAGGACGGACGCGTTCCCCTTGGTTAGCGGGCGGGCCCGTAGATGGATTTGGAGCGCATGCCGCCACGTTCCTGCAGCCGTCCGATCCGCTGCAGCACATGTGGGTTTGGGTGTCGTTTGAAAACGGCTGATTACTCACAGACAGTGGACCACGGTGCGTCCTTCCCCGCACTCCCTCTGCCACTTGTGCACTTGGGCCAGCAGGTTAAGGAACGCCTTCTTGGAGTCGGGAACGTCGCGGTACGCCGACCAGCGGAGGAACTGGAACTGGCACACCACCAGCTGGCCCTCCTGAAGCTAAATATAAAAACAGTAGAAAACAATCAGGCCCAGAGCCGTTGACCTTTTTTTCACAAGTCTGCGTCGTAACCCCATTCTTCCCCAGTTCACGCCTGTGTTGCAGAGCTCCCGGGGCTGCGTGCCAGCACTCTCGGCCATGCTTTTCGGTACGCAGACTGAGAGATCTATGAGCTACAAGCTACATGTGTGCGCAAGAGAGGTCCCTGTGCGTTCATAACCCTGCTCTGTAGGGCCAGTAGAGTGCTGTAAGTCATGCAAATTGGGCTGGCAAAGACACCAAGGATGCATGGAGGAGTAGTCACAGCGGGGGGGAAGGGGGGGAAGGGGGGGAAGAAGGGGCCGTTCTTTTTTGTTGTACTACATCCACACACGCACACACATGTGCTGACAATGCACTTTCTCCCTCTGCTGCTTCCCAGGCGTGGATGTAACATGAAGGAAGCATAAATAATACCATGACTTTCCTGCAGGTTTTAGTGGCTCTGTTCCTGTCCAGCGAGGACAGGAAGGACCCCCGAGGGGGGAGCTGACGGGTGACGCATGTCACCCGAAGGCTCACTGAGGACGTCAACCAAGCTTCCGGTTACCCTGCTTCTAATGGGGTCCAGAGATGCCCTGCATGCAGAGTTACTCCATAATTGGACTGACAGTAATTTAGAGACGCGTGCATGCATGCGCTTATGCAAATGCTCGAGGCTTAACCAGAACCCAAACAGAGAGGCTGAGCTCTCATCTCCCTGCGCTTCCTCTGGCGTGACAGACAGACACTGACGCGATTTTATTCAGCTGGTTTCATGAGGTCTCCCTCCTTCTCCGCGTGCCGGGAGCCATTTTAATGTGCAACATGGTTTATGGAAGAGAATCTGCTCCGCGGCCCGAAAAAAGGGGAACTGACAATATGGTGAAATAGCGAGGCCCCTCGTTGGCATGCCGACGGTGTTTGTCAGTAGGAAGACATCTGACCAGGTGAGGACAAAAAGAACTTATAAAAGAGAGAGAGAGAGAGAGAGAGAGAGAGAGAGAGAGAGAGAGAGGGAGGAACCGACTGTGCACATTAACAGTCTGGTCATTGATATGATGGTCGTTGCCTCTGACCCAGGAAACACATGTTTTGTGCAACACAGATCCTCAAGTTGCTCATGAACCAAATGATTTACGCAGGACTGACAACTCACCCGCGTCACGTTCTTGACCCGGAACAGACGCGTGACGACGTCCTCGTCCGCCGACATGGACAGGAACTCCACCTCCATGGGCCCGTACTGCTGAAGACCCGGCTCAGGCCAGTACTGCACACACGGCTGCAGGGGGAGAAGAGACGACGGGTTCAGCTGCTACGGAGACTCTGCTCTCAGGTTACCAAAGAAAAGAAGGGATTTAGGTCCCAGATAAAGGACAAAACACAGAAAGTGCGCATGTAGGGGGTGAGTCTAGTCCAAATGCAGCAGGGACTGCATGGATAAATATGCCAGCAGTCAGTGTGGGGCCACACCAGTGTTCTCTGGGGGGGCGGGAACCAAACTACAGCTCCGGTAGTTCCAGTCTGGTCATATCTAAGGTTCAAGTGACATCACCTGATCATCAGCTGATGCCACGCATCTGAGTTTGGTAGACCAGCCCCCAGCAACACGCCAGCATCCAAGGATTCATGAACCCTCTGGATGAAGTGATGAAGAGCCCTCATGGGTGTCCAGCAGACACTCAGCATCCAGTCCTACAATCTGTTCATCTGTAGATTAGCTCTAGTTCCTGATTACCCTCTTGTCCTCCTCATTCTTCTTATTCTTTGTGTCTGAGTCAGACTGATTTTCTGGAAAAGAGCTCCTGGTTTGAAATGAGCTTTCCTCTCAGGGGGAGTTTCAGATCTGCTGAGCGCTTCTGCTCGTAATGTTGATGACTGTTTTTACAGAATAACACAGGGAATGAAGCACAGCAGCATGAAAGATGAAAAACACAGTTTCCTACCCCGAAACTGGAAAAAAGACGAGAGCATATGAACCTAGGTTCACGCACATAAATAAAAGTAACATTTGATCTATTATGTTTGGACGTAACTGACCACATAGCATAAGTAAAAAACCATTTTATATCTGACGGGGTTGCTTCAACAGTACCTCCATCACTGCAAATGTTTAACTCATTTAGGTGATTAAAAGTGGAGCATCTACTGCACATGAATAATGGACCTGGTCTGAATTACTGCTGAGGAACCTGCCGTCCAAGGCCGCCATTAGATGATCGCACCAGCGCCGTTTTAGGTCTGGTTTATTCATACACACGTTAATTCTAATGCATTAAATCCCCACCAAGGAGATTATGGGATGGCCTTGCACAAGGTCTAAATAATACATATTAGCAACTAGTTGTCCCCTATGCAGTAATTTATTTTAGTTCCAGGTTGCAAGTGGTTGGTGTTTTTAGGTCCCTCTCTCTGTTTTCGCTGGTGTGTGTGTGTGTGTGTGTGTGTGTGTGGGTGTGTGTGTTTTAAGTGCTGTGGGTTAATTCAGGCTTCATTGCCTGCTCGTTCGTCTCCACGTGTGCTTAATTAGCTTTTTAGCGACTTCTTCTGCGCAGAACCTGTGAGGTTTGAGATTCCATTTCCTCCATTCAGATCAGATTTGAGGATCGTTCAGGTGTTTCCTGGGTCCCTCGCTGAACCCGCCAGTTCTTTTCTGCAGCTGAAGAACTAAATACCTGAAAATGCAACTTTATTGCTTTTGAAATTTCCTCTTGAGCAAAGACAAAAATAAAGTTGCAGAAAAGACTCAAAGTTCCCCAACAAGAACCATTTCAGCAAAGACAAAACCCAGGCTGGTTACCAGTTCAGGAGGCTGGAACCTACCCAGGCTGAGTTCGACTGGTTCAGCTGGTTGAGCATGACCACGGCGGTGCAGCCGTAGTCGAAGACCAGCCTCCAGAAGTCGGCCGTGGTGCCCGGCAGAGGGTGAGGGGTCACGATGAAGGCCGCCTGGCGGTGGAAGCTGTCGGCCAGGGCAGCGTTGATATAGTTGTTGCTCTCCCCTTCGGTGGTCACCAGGAAGGCCAGGGCGCGGTCGGGCGGCAGCACGTCCATGCTGCGGTTCTTCTCGCGGTTCCTGGGCAGCAGAGCGATGCTGCACTCCTCCACATCCAGGTGGGGAGTCACCGAGTTGAGCGTCTGCAAAACGGACACGTTTAAGCTAGGAGTGTGCGGGGGTGGGGCTGCGTGACTGAAAAAGTTTAAAAGCCGGAGCAGAGAGTTAGCGCAGGAGTGAGCAGGAGTGAGCTGGAGGAGCGGCGAAGGAGACAGAAGGCAGCGGGACTGAGAACGCCAAGATTTTAATCACGCTAATTAAAGGATTTTTTAATACTCCAAATATCAAGCTGACAAACTTGAGAGAATAGAGCATAAATGAACCCAGCGCCTGATTAAATGGAATGTAATTAGGTGTAAAATTCAAAAGGAAATATTGAATACTCATTTTCTTTGATGAACTCGCTGTTCCTCAGCAGTGATTACATTAGACAACGTAAAATAAGTATTTCCATCGTTAATAATAGATCAGTCACACGCTGTCGCTCCTCGGTGATCCCGGCTGACTAAAGTAAAAAGCAAACAGAAGTTATCAACCACCGAGCCAGACAGATAAGTTACAGGATCAAAGGCCCGCGTGTAGTATTCTCTCAAATGAAGGACGGGAAGGTTGTAATCACAGCGTCACGCCACCGAGCATACAGCCTAATCACGCACGACGGCTCTATATTATTCATACGCAGATAAAACAGGCAAAAATTAAAGGGGGGCAGAAGCTCTTTTCCAGGACTACTTTGAAGTGCTAAAGCTAGAATAAATGCAGCTGCAGCCACAGAGGGAGGTGACCAGGCCAAGCCGAGCGTGTGAAAGCACAGCAGGCCGCCCTCTCTCCTCATCACCGTCTAGGAGAGGGTTCAGAGACGCCGGCGCAGCAGCACTTGGACGTAAGGAGGACGCACGGATGTCGCTCGCTCTGTTGTCTGTTCCTCGGCTCTCTGTTGCGCACGGCAGGGCGCACACATCAGTCCTGCACCATTTGTGCAACAGTCCTGCTGCACGCGCGCAAAGCAGCTGAACAAGAAGCAGAGAACAATCCAGCCTCTGTTTTGAATGTGGCTAAAGCATTATACGCCGGTATGAAGTCATTACTGGTCGGCTGTTATTGTATTAATTAGTCTACACTGACTCATGTATGAGCTTTATCAGAGGCACGAATGTACGAAATAATGATAACAAATTGTTATACTAGGATGAGGAGCACTTTAATGTATTCTATTAAAATGAATATAACTTTATTTATAGAGTTTCTGTTACAATCCTGATCATCTCCGGGTGCTTTGCTGAAATTCTCTCCAGGTTTTAACGCCGCGTATCAGGACTGAATGACAACTGAGATTCACAACAACAACAACAACAACAACAACCCGGCTGACCTGAAACTCCTCCCTCAGCGGCGAGGAGTTGCTCTGCGAGTCCACGCGCAGCAGCTCCTTGTAGGCGATGGCGAACTCGTTCATGGGGATGGCGGTCTCGCCGCACAGGCAGGCCTCCAGGATGGCGTCGTGGATGAAAACGTACTGCTCCTGGAAGCACGCACGTGCAATAAACGTGTGAGAGAAAACAGATAAGGGCGCATGTAGGTGCAAATAAAGCTGTGTTTGCTCTGAATTAAACATGCGCTGAGTCTTTGTTGGCTGCTGCAGGATGCATGCATTTTAGTAAACAAACACATTTAATCAAACACCCTTGGAAATGACTACCGAGGCAATAAAGAGGCATATTTACATAAGAAGAGTTGGGTATGCAAATCAGCCGCACATATAAAAACAGCAGACTAATGCGCTCTGTTAGTCATTTCTCTCAAACTGCTGCAATGACCTCTCCGCAAGTCCCGAGGGGCGGAGTGTAATAACAAACCAACCTCGCTGTTTGGATTTAAAAACAACAAGGGGGCGGGGAGGGGGACAAACATTTAAAAGCCTCCTGCTTTCCAGTGATGAGGCGATAATGCGAGTGACGGCGACGGCAGCGTGATCTGAATGAGGCGCCTGAGCGCTTTGACCTGACCTCCGTCTGGATCATGTTGATGCGTCGGGAGCAGAGGGTTTTGACGCAGTTGTAGATGTCCACCACGCCCTCGCACTCAGCCATGTCCAACATGACGTCCAGCACGATGTAGCAGCCGGTGCGTCCGGCGCCCACGCTGCAAACACACGGCAACATTCTTTTATTTTCCACGTTTACGTCCCTAAAACCTTCATAGTCGAGTCATAAACACGTCAATGGACACGACTGATTTCACAGAGGAGTTCGCGTGGATACAAAAGGGGTAAAATCTTGAATTTGAGGCGATTGTTTAGGGTTAATAAACTTTTAACAGCCAACAAACGGTGCTATTTGCAGCGCTGTGGCTTCAAGTGTGAGAGGAGCTGCAGCGAGAGGCAGTAACAGACTGTTCAGATGTCGTCCGCTCCTGTAATTTACTGCACGGCAGAGCTCCTACTGTAGCTGACGCTCGGTTTATTTGGGGGAAGCGTTGGCCATAATGGTGCAGGTAGCGAAGCAATAAATGTGCAGCTGCAGACGGCAAAACACTTTCTTTGCCACCTAAACGCGGGCAGAGAGGAAAATCGATATCAGTTTTAGTGCACGGTACATTGTTCTGTCGGCTTTGCCGCTTTCTTGCGACGTTTCTTAATCGCCTTCCTTCTGAAGGTAATTACAACTTTACAGAAAACCAGGGAATAAAAGGTTTCTACTAAAGATGAGTGCACCCCAGCGGGAGAGCCACCGGGTGGATCTGAAAGCTCCTCTAAGTGTGAGGGAAGGCCCTTTTAACGAGTCGGCCATTAGCTCCACCCCAGGGGGCCTCGATGTGCCTCCAACTCTGCTCATGAGGCGATATTTGCGGGGCGAAGCGTTACCTGCAGTGGACCACCACAGGGCCGGCGTCCGGAGGTGTTGAGGCTTTCACTCTCCTGATGAAGGCCAGCAGGCCCGTGGCGTGATACGGCACCCCGTGCTCAGGCCAGGACGTGAAGTGGAACTGACGCACCTCGTGCTTGGTGGAGTAGCCCCTCTGTCAAAGCACACATTACACAATAGATATAGGCCACGGCCTTGAAATGCTTCCTAACACTGTCGCCCTCCAGCCCTTTGTCATCTGCGATGTGTCATTCGCTCTGCTCAGTGATGGATCAGCGGCTCCGGAGGAGGGGAGGAGGAGGAGGCAGAGGACGAGCAGGACAGTATTTACACTAGGTGTAGTCTTCCACCACAGTCTAGGGCAGCTAATGTTAGCATCATCGGCTCCTCTGCTGGGACTCCGCAGCGGTCGCAAAAGCAAATCTCTCCTCCTCAACAAAGAAAAGTGACACAGAGCACAGATCCGGCGCAGAGGGAGCTCAGAAAAAGAGGGAAAAACAAGCCGTCACCAGATTCTGGATACGCGGAAGCGCACGACAGCGGAGGGCGCGTGTTGATTATGCCGTGTTCCTGCAACTGTCGTCTCTACAACCTCGCTCTGAAGTGAGATCTCCCAGGAGATTGACAGGAGGGAGGCCGCTGGGGCCACAACAACAGTCTTGCAATCGCGCTAAAGAGACGAGAGGGGAATCTGCCAGCGCTAATTCCTCTTACGGCCTTGGCGCCCATCAGCAGTAAATCCTGTCAAGTGTCTAATCCCTTCTATAAATGTTATACTTCTAATTTCAAGAATATTACAAGAAGCATTAACAAATGTAAAATAGGGCAGATAAAATGCTAATAAACGTACCCTCTCCAGGGCGAAGGTGCGCACTGTGTACTCAGCCAGCGTCTCCGTCTTCAGCAGGGTGATTTTGATGTCGCCGTACATCTCGCTGTCGTCGGGCCAGTATTTACAGCATTTCACCTGTTCAAGCAGGAAAGCGGCGCGGGTTAACCTCAGCTTCACACTCCCGCGACGCCCGCAGAGGGAGCAGCGGGAATTTAACGCTCACCTTGCTGTGAAGATTAAATGTGTCTCTTTTCAGTACAAAGCGGACGGTTCTGGGCTGCTTCAGCCTCACTTTTCAAAAGACCCTCAAAGCCAGTGAGATTAAACCCAGCTGTTGACCTTCATGCGTCCTGCCACTGTTCTTTGATAGGAAGATGAAGAACCAAAATCTGGAAATCCAAAATCTGTTCCTTAATTCTCTCTTTAGCTGATTTGTTATACGGCCCTGGTGTCTCTTCCTCTCGTCTCCCTTCTTTTTTGCTTTTTTCAGGCAATTTTACCTCGCCAATTCATGGCAAACATGAAGGAACAAGATAATATTGATGTGACGATGAGATGAATATGTGTACAGCTCAGTGTTTGTAGATATTTCATCTCAGAGGGCAGAGAAATTGAAAAAGGTAATGATCACCTCATGGCATCAGGCATAATGAATAGAAGGTCAGCAACCTTTTCCACCAACACAAAGGAGGTAATTTCTCCTTCATTATCGGAGGTGTTATGTGGATTCTGTCCCACCGCCTGTTTTTTGACAGTTCTACGTAAATGTGGGCATGAAGGGCCAGCTTCGATGGGGTGTTACTGCTCGAAATAAAAGCAGCATCATTTTAGCCATCCGCAGAGGTAATGCATTTTTCTTGCCTGGAACAATCAGAAAAGATAAGCCCACGGCAGAACCTCACACATGGCGAGTATTTATACGGCAGATAATAGCAGCGCAGCGGCAAAATGGCCATTAACCCTGTGTAGTCAGGCAGCGGCGCATCCGGCGCCATAGATCTGTGGCTACGATGACATCTTTATGTTGTTTTATGGTGCATTTTATGTGCTATCACCATTACAGTTGTGTTAGGCTATGCTAATGCCTGCACAGAAAAAAGGATCTCAAAACATGTAAAATTGGAAAATTCAATAGAACATCGTTTGGTGCATGGAAACTTTCATGAGTTACGTGAAAAGTCACTGGGGTGCCTATGAAACTGTAAAGTTCTTAAAAAAGAAGCAGAGGATGATAAAAAAAAAGTTGTAGACTGGCTCCTAAAGTGCTAGAGGACCTCATGTCCTGTCTTTGTGCTAAACTAACCGTTGGTGCGACAGCAGAGACGAGCATCAGGGAGGCTGGATGCTGAACTGCTGGTCCAGTAACCAGGACGTTTTCTGCCTGGTTGGTGATCTTGACACCAATCTGAGACTCAGCAGGGGGGACAGAGACATTCTTCGTCTAGACGCGTCCGAATCCTCCGCTAGCTGTGCGGTCTTGTTGGATTTGTAAATTTGCAGATGGGCTGTATTCGTTCATAGTTTAGGCCAGAAATCCTAGATCCGACCTTATTTTTCAACAGTAAATTTAACGTGTTTATATGGATTATTTATATTGTATACCATGTCTGAACTTAGATAAAGATAAAGTTGATGTTAGCACAAAAAAAACTACTTCGTTTTGGGGGCCATGGTAACGAGGTACCGTCTGAGTGTAAGGGGTGATGAAGAGGAACGTGGGCTGACGCGCAGCACTTACCCTGCCAACCTCCACCAGTTTAGTAATCATGACAATGCTGAAACAATTTTCCTGCCAGACCATCCTCCAGAAGTCGTACAGCGTCTCTTCCATAGGTCCTGCGGGGGGGAAGCAGGAAAGTGAAAACATCAAAGAGATGTGCTGCTGTTAAATTGTGCATCACAGTGACCTTCCTCACACGGACCAGCGCTTATCTCCAAAGACTCCGCAGTTAATAAAGTTACTGGAAATGCTGCACAGCAGGGAAAACAACAGTTGAGAACGATGATGAACCACTTTAAAATCGTTTGGGTGAGAAGGAAAAAAGACACAAAAACCATGACGGATGCTGGTTGGGCGAGGTTTTCTGGGGGGGTGTCTAAAGGGATTTTTGGTGTAAATGGATGACCTTTTGCCACATTTGTGGTTTTTAGTAAAAGATTCAGGGTCATCACACATATATATACACACACAGGCGCGCGCACACACATGCACGCACGCAGTCTTGCTGGGATACTCACCCTGAGTGGCGATGAAGTGGTTGGATCGATGATAGCCCTGGAAAGGAGAAGGATGACATGCTGAGTAAGCCATCTGCACCTCGGGCACAGCTGCACGGGACCGTGACGTCGCACCGTCTCACCCTTTCCTTTCCCCCCCCCCCCTCCCCCCTTTCATCTCATACACTGACACACTCTCTGCTGGTCTGAACTGTACATCCGATACCGCTTTCAGGCGTCGTCTGACCTATTTCCGACTCCGCATCAGCGGCTCTTAGCCTTCGGAGTTGGGAAGAGTTGCGGTGAAAGCGCGGAGCGAGCCGCCGTCTGCACCGACAGATGAGTGATTCATGTCTGGATCGGGTCCAGCAGCCAGACAGAGCGGCTGACTTTGCCAGTCCCCGAGAGAGTGTGACAGCGTGCCGTCCAACAAACACCAACCGACGTCTCCGGCCAGCCGTCAGATCAAAGCAGGCAACAGCCTTTGATGTACATGGCGGGCGTTTGTGTGTGTGTGTGCGTGCGTGTGTATGTGTGTGTGTGTGTGTGTGTGTGTGTGTGTGTGTGTGGTGATGGGGAGGGGAAACACATACCATGAGATGGAAACTCAACAGTTTTGATGTGAATAAACACAACAAAAGGCCTCCGGAGGGACTTTCAAACGCTAGAAGATGAGCTGAATGTTCAAAGGGAGCGCTCCTGAAAATAAGGCTGGATTATCTAATCTGTCGGGAGGGAGGAGGGGAGGTCCTGGTTCATGTAGCCCCGATGCTCCGATCTCAGGAGTCTGGTGAGTCTAAACCAGGAGGACTGTTGTTTTTCGTGGGCTCTTTTGTTAGGAAGGCATCTTTCAATCATGTAGAGTCTCAAACATGAGCCATGGATGGCAGCTCTGCTCTTGCCTGCTCACACAACTCTGCTGCAAAACTTTCCGCCTCGCTGGCACTAACGCCTCCCACTGGATGGTCACCATAGCACCCACACTTCGTGAGTCTCCCCCGCTAGACTCAGAGGGACATCACGGGTTGTATGGAAGATTCGCTGGAAACCTTTAGCTTTGGGGGCATATATTCCCTCTGTGTGTGTGTGCATTACCCAGAAACTGCAAACAGGAAAGTGGGGAGAGAAGTAAATAAAGCAACCACAAACTGAGGAGGGGGAGCAGCGATCGAGCGATGGCAGGCATAAGAATGAGCAGTGAAGTACTTACTTCCCTGTTAATCCGAATCTACAGGGTCCGAGGTCGAGGAAGTGGGGAGGGATGGGGGGTAGAAAAAGAAGACACACAGGCTAGTTAATGAAAGAAGCAGTTGGTAAAGAGGAGTTATGGCAACAAACAGGCGGGAGGAGGCGTGTGAGAGCACCGACTTCTCCGGGGTTTTACCATCTGGTGCCCGCTGAGGTCTAAGCTCCCCAGGCTGATGGGTGAGGGAGTCACCCAAAGATCAGACGCCGGCATGTTAGCCGCAGCCACAGCCGAGCTGCGGCTCAGAAACGGAGCGTCGGCTCTGTTTTGACAGCCTAATGACTCCCGGGAAGGTGAGAACTTTCCTTTTTAACCTCTGCTGAGGCGATCACGCACCCCCGCCGCCAAACACGCTTCTGTCAGATTGCTTGTGGTCACACCGCTGACACCAAAGTCGCCCCTGAGAGGTGTTTTCTCTCTCGCGCCTGCCCCACTGTGTCCAAAACGCTAATGGACACCCTCACTGTAACCGCGGAGAGCGCTGAGTCTGCGCAAGGGCTAAAAGCACCATCCTCCAGAAATAAATGATAGGGGTGGGAAACAAAGCCATGCAGGGAGATCTTCACGCAAGAATTCGGCCTAAATCTGCCAAAAAATCAGCTCAACTTCATACTTTTCCCTCACTTGTTTCATTCAAATATATTTTTCATGAAGGTTTCGAGAGCTTTAAACCCTCTCATCGGCCGTGAACGCGCGCGCGCAGATTGCCATGTTTAAAGTCGAAAGGCATGAAAAATAAATCTAATCATCTCAGATATGCCAGATGTGGCCTGAAGGGACTTTTTTTTATTGGGTTTAACTTCTTCCGGTAATAACTTCACTGCTGCTGTCCAAACACGGACGTCCATCGCCATCCAGTCGACAGCAGCTTCAATAGGCGAACACACATGAGTGCAGCAGAGGCTGGCGCCCGCTACTGAATGACATCGCACGTGTTTGTTCTGGGGCCTACGTGGACGGGGATTCAAATGCACTTATTTCTCTCGGGTTTGGACTGACAACGGGACACGAGGGAGACCACCAGGAGGAGGGTCGTGCTTCTGCTTTCTGATTGGATGAAAGGCTCCAGGTGAAAGTGGGCCAGCGGTGAGCTCAGGAGGATGAGATGGACTTGAGCTCTGCGTGACGTGTGTGAGAGACAGCGGAGGAAGAGAAAAACGCCGGCTCGCACTCACGTCGATGTAGTTGGCGTTGATGTAGTCCGAGTTGGGGTCTCCCAGGAGTGGGTGGAGCTTGACTCTGTGGCGGTCGTCTGAGACACAGGAAGAAAACAGGGCTGTTGGAAAAGGGGGAGATTTAAAGGAGCGAGGGAGAGCACATCCAGAGGACTCACATCCCAGCAAGGTGTCGTGCCTCCCTTTGGTTTTGTCCTTCTTCTTGGTGCAGTCCCAGCCATCGAAGAAACTCTGCAGACACGAGGAGACGACGCGTCGTGAATGGGGCTCTGACCACGACCCTGACAAACAACCGTTCATGCTGGATGTTGGGAGAATTCATCCAAATCTGAAGGACACGCAGATAATTAGCACAAAAAGCATCCTGACAAAAGAGGGAAAGACATTTTTATGATGCCATGAAAAGACCAACAGGTAGTCAAGCGAGAACAGATGCTGGTGTCAGAAGCACCAACATCTCATTTGTCTTTATTTTCAACTCAGGCCTACACGCAGGACTTGTTAAAACAGCTCATAAAAACCCTCACATCATTCATCTTTCAACCCAGACCGTCAACGTTTGGCAGCTACTGTCTTACACATGACCTTCAGACGCAAACGCCCACTATGGCCTGCAGTTGGGTCCCATCTGCAGACCAGTCACCGTCAAGCTGGGTCCACGTGTGTCCACATGAGGTGGTCTTGACCAACCCAGTGGACTCTGGGTACTGTTGACACATGAGGATTTCCTACAGGGGGCGCCGCTTCAATATGGTTGCAGACGGAAGTGTCAGGACAGCAAACCAGAAGGTCGGTTTGAAGTTATTCTTTTCTAGAATGACCAACCCCTCCCAGCTCCCCATGTTAGCTCAGAAATCAGTTGGTAATGAACCAAGGTTGGCTTTGTAAATAATTCTGCCTTGTTTTTAAGGCTATTTTTAATAATGCAGTTTCTTCCGCTTCTGCTTGGTTTCCCCCCCCCCTGAAGGGACCTGCCAGATCGTTACAAAGCACATTTAATTCTTTTCTTAAGGAGAAAACATTAATAAATCTGCATTAATTAACAACCTCTGGAGCTAATCCTGTCCAAATTACACAACCGGCCACAAACAATGAATTTAACACGTAAAATGAGCATCAAAGCAACAAAAGATTCATCCTCCATGTTCTTTATGTGGATGAAGCGGAGGAGCTGTCTCACACCTTCTTATAAACCATCAGTCAGCAGCACAGTTCTCAATCCCCTGTGATCCACCCATTTGCATGCATTTAACCAGCACATCATCATAAGCCCCCTCCTTTAAACACCCTTAGATGGACTCATTTGAGATCACAAAACTAAGTAAAAATAAACGAATAAACCAGCAAATAATCGCACACCCACACAGATGCAAATACCCACAGCGGTCTGCCCCCCTGTGGTTCTCTGTCACTTCAAGAATTTGGCAGAACCCGGCCCGGGTCTGCATGCTGAGTGGAGGATTACAACACAGCCCCCCCCACAGGGAGTCAGCAACCAGCCAAATCCTCGCTGGGATTACACCCTCCTCACATGTTCGCCCTCTTTCCATAAACTGCTCAGACTCTTTCTGAACGCTGCGTTTTCATCAGCCACCTCTCCGCTCCGCTCGCTGCCTGCCTCCTTCCTCTTCATCTCATGAATTATGAGGACCTGGCAGCATATGAAAGAAGGACTGGAGATGACGTAAAAGCATCTGTTGTAGGTTTATTATTGTGACGCCTTATCAACGCCCAACGAGGTCTCATTATGTGAAGAGCCAACACAGTAACAACTCTAACATTTTGATCAATATCTTTAGAAAACACAGGTCTCCAAACAAATACTCAACCTGCCGCCTTGACAGTCCAACATTTTCCTCATAGGTGGAAATGTGTATATCGATTGTTTGGAGGGTGTTTTGTCTGCAGGGGACAGTTTAACGAGCAAGCCGAGTTCCAGAGGGGAGAACTGTTATTATCTGGAGGCAAAACGTGAACGTTTCATTCTTGTTAATGCCACGGGACGTGGGCGAGCAGGACTGGAACCCCAGGGCATCAGCTCAATTCTCTATCGAGCTTCCATCGCGCACTTTGAAACACACGACGTGCGAAAGCCGCTCCAGCGGCGGGGAACGGGGGTATGCAAGGTTTGAAAACAAATGCATTTGCACACATAATCTGACGTTGGACGGAAACCTTGAGGCTCAGGACAACGGGCCTCTGCCAGGAGTGCCCATCGCTGTGTGGAAGGACTGTTTTGACTACCTGCTTTTATCCTTTTCAAGCGCTCTTTGCAAGATTACTTTTCTCTGACTCGTCTTTCATCTCGTTTCTTTGTGTGTATCTCATTCGCTTAGCTGAATCGAGCCCTGGAGCAGTGCGGCTGTACAAAGGACCCTCAAATGCTAATTAAAAGTTTATGAAAAGTTTGCTCATGCTAGTATTTCTCTGGACAGTGCACGACCTCGGATCTTCTAGTTGTAGCTGTCGTTCGTGGTTAGCCAAAACATCCATAAACAGCTAAATTAAGCTGGTTTAGCAGTAGTGTTATCTGACCTTAGCTATGTGAGGATCAAATGTTCGGACTGAACAGTCAGAAAGTTTCACTGCCTCGATAGTTACAGAGAAATCAGTCGGTTAACTGGCTTTGTTTGTTTTTTTATTATTTACTTCTCAGGTTAGATGTAAATAATACCATATTTCTGCCATGACAAGGTCGTTTGGAGAACATGAGCCACAGGAGCCAGGAGCTCTTCTTTCACCTGCTCCTGTTGCTCTCCCGCCTTACTGTTTCCTCACCTTTCCCACCCTACATCCTCTTAGCAGTGGGCTCCAGGTTCCCCGGCTAAACTGGCTCCAGAGACTGCAGAGCTCATTAGGCCTGCTGTCATGGCAGAGGTCTTCTTTAGACCCCGGCGAGGATGATTTATTCATACAGCGGCATCGGTGCGATACGGACGCCTTTTTAACCCGGCTAATTAATTGAGGTGGGCGGTGGGGAGGGAACATGGATGATGTCAGAGGAGGATTGATAGCCTCCCACCGCACCCCTAAGACCTGTTTAAGCCACAACACCAGCTCCTTCTGACCAGCTTTCTCTCCATCAGCGCAGCCATTAAAGACATTTAAACTGCAAACTTCAGGCTCTTTGTCACACTTTCACCTTCACGGAGTCCCGAACTATCACTCCTGTTGGCAACGTCATTAAAGCACCATCATCCAATTATCCACAAGGTCTTTAATGAGTCTGCCTCTTCGAATCCCAAAATTTCCAGGAAACTGGAACCGCATCACACAAAATAAGTGTTGTGCCACTGTTGTTCCACGGCAAAAACAAAGCTCTTGGCAGCTGGTAACGACGACCTCAGGTGGCAGATTTACAGGTACAGACAAACCGGAGCTGACAGAAGCTCTCGGGGGGAACCAGGACCTCTTCTAGAGATGAAACCTTGCAGTTGCCATGGAAGCACCCAGAAAAGCCCTTCAGAGTTAAAGCCTCCAGCTCCTGACCAACCCAATGGATGATCCATCGGCTTTAAGATGAGAAAAGTCATATCCTCAAGTAAAAGCCAGCCAGGCCAACCTGAGTATTACTCCAGCGTTTCACCTTCAACCAACTGCTGGAACATCGGCGCATGTTGCCCGTACAGTGACGAAGCTCTTGACAACGGCACAGAGTGTGAAGCGAAGGTGAGCTGTCAGAGTGAGTGATAGCCACCGCCTGAGCAGCGGGAGGATGTGTGTCAGTGCGCCCTTTCACCTCATACTCCTGTTTGAACCCATAGCCCTCGGCCGTTTTCATCTGGTTGATGTGCTGGAGAAGGTCGGCCACGCGCACGGCAGGGTGCAGCTGCCCCGTGTGGTAGGGCGAGCCTTTGCGTCCGCACTGGTGCCTCGGCGACCCTCCCAGCAGGCTGCTGGCCTCGTTAACCAAACTTCGAGCATCGCCTGTGACGAAGAAACGGATGAGAATGAGATAAAAGGTCAAGTGTTCTACCTTTGGCTTTAAAGGCAGGATGATAACCGTCTCATAAGATGCCTCAGACAGCGCATAGTCGAATTTCTTGGTGCGTCACTCATACCGCGTGTGCCACAGGTGTGTGCATCCATGAAGGAAAGAGCCATCCTTTCATCTTCCTGCAGTGTGCTTTGATCTGTGAAACTGCGCTCCATGGAACCCAGGTGACTCTTCTCTTGCCGGTAGGTTATGGGCGTCTTGTTCATGTTCACCGGTTTCCTGATCAGAGAACAAAAAAATTTGGAATTACAGAGAAAAATAGAGAATAAAGAGGAATGTGCATTCAAAAAAAGGAGAAACGACAGCTGAACAAAAGCGTGTAAGCGATGGCTGAAAACAAGAAAGAGGAGTGGTGGCACCACTTACGGATAGTAAGAGAGGTAGTCCCTTCTGGTCAGAAGGCAGGACGAGAGGAAAATGATCAAAAGAAAGAAGAGACGTGCGGTAAAAGCGATGTCAGCTGAGGGCAGAATGCTTCAGTGAGAATGAGAACGCTCACGCAGAGTCCGAGCGCGTTCCGACGAACGCAGCTTCCGCTCCGTCTCGGCCTGACACACCGCAGGATTTTTTAGCTTTAAATCAATCATTGTTTGACGGGTTAAGACTGAAATTGGCCTGGAGCCGCTGCTGAGTAAATACCATTTTGCGTGATCTGCAGTGGACCTGTGGGATTACCGGCTAATAATCCTCAAAAGGACACATTTTCCCCAACAATTTCCATCTCGTTTATGGGTCAGCCCCTGCTTGGGGTCTCTAATTAGGCACCTAATTGAATTGTTTCTGGTGCTAATTAAACACTTCACACTCAAATAGGCGCCACGGGTGAGAATGGCTCGGTCCCAGCAGCGCACTGCGAGGGCGTTGAAGCTGGAGCAGCTCGTGCTATCGTAGCCACATCCGTTTTCAAGCGGGGCTGACCTTTACAAAGCTTTGGCGCGAAATGATGAAAGCGACTTCTGAACTCCTCCGAACACAGAACCGGGACAAGAGTAAACAGCGCAGAGATGGGATGCCATGGTGCATAACAAGGCGAGCGCTGCGCGCCAAGGCGGATGTTTACCCTTTCTTAATGATGATGATGACAGCGCCCAGAAGGAGGATGAGGACCACCAGACCTCCAGCGCACACGCCCAGGATCAGACCCATCTCCTCAGAGTGCTGGGAGACCTCCAGAGCCTTACGCTGGTCCTTGCATGCCGCTAGGAGAACACACACACACACACACACACACACACACACACACACACACGTGTATCTACAAGCTCATGACAACTTTTATTGCTATAAAAGGTTCAAAAAACTGAGCTGGAGATTAAAAGTTCTGCTGTCAGAAGGAGATTATCAAAGATTTATTCAGCTGTTTACAGAAAAGTAATGAGGAATCACGTAGAATCTGAAAAATAAAGCGATAGCTATAAATCTGAGATATGAAGTGTGGCACGCGAGGCATGACTGTGGCGTTTAATCAGTTCCAGTTTACCTGCATTACCTGCAAGATGGTAAATGAAATCCTTCAATTTGCATTTGGTAACTGGGTGTAACATTTACATCATAGATGCACAAAAGTGCTGCAAGGACACAGACTGAGCATGAGTGTGTCCCAGAACTAGAAAAGTGTCTTTGTGTGTGTGTGTGTGTGTGTGTGTGTGTGTGTGTGTGTAAACCTGCCCCCCAGGCCCCAACACCCCTGGGATCAGCCCCGCCCACCTCAGCAGAACAAGATTTCTGGAGCAGGCCTGAGGACAGAGGCCTGTCCTGCAGCCCACTGGGGCAGGACCAGATCTGGGGCAGAGAAAACTGTAAAAACAGCCCCAATTTCAGCAGCACTGAAAGCAAAATCCACATTTGTCCACTGATCCCGTCTACTTTAATTCCTAAAATTGAAAGGCTGGACCTGGCTATCATTCGTCCTTGTGTTCCAACAAACTTGTGCTGCCTGTATCCTGCTAACATGCTAAAGCCGCGCATGCAAATGAGGAGGGGGAAAATCAATTCCGCTGTGCTGACGTTTTGGACACTCGCTTTTGCCACATTTAGTCTCACAAATTTCTATTAGGGCCAACAGGAAATAGATTTCCGCATGAATCCATGCACCTGCCAGCGGCCCAATGGTGGAAATTGGCACTTAGAGGAAGGATGGAAGTGTATTGTTGTGCTGAGCCTGCCAGAGGATCCTTAATTAAACTGTCACCTGAAAGTTGAAATGTAATCTCCAGCTTTGTTATCCACGCCAGAATATTTGCCTCGGCTCCACGCCAGCGATGGGCTGCCTGATAGGGTGGCTCAGGCTCCAGCCACCCAGAGACTGTGGCAACGGCAGGAGGGAAAGGGGGTCACTCATTGGACCAACCCACCCCTGACCAGGTATGTAGGTCCATTATGTCTGACCCTTAGCTGGGAAGTAAAGATTTTTGCATTCTTAACCTTCCTCTTTTGTTAAGGGTCAGCACCGACCCGTTAAAATAATCACATAAATGTGTTTATTGCATCAAGGCTTTTTGACTTTGTCAGGAACCTCTATTTCATCAACAACAACAACAACAACAACAACAACAACAACAACAACAACAACAAAAATCAACATTCTAACAAAAGAATTAGAAGCGTTCTCCAGCCACCTCAACAACATGGATGATTACGTCAAATTTACCAAGATCGATGTAAAAATCAACAGCCTGGCCTTCTTGGACTGTGCAGTACCTCATGGTGTACATGACAAGGCCGCTGCTGCAAATGTAGAATGCAGAAAAATGACCCCTGGAATCACAACGTTTGATGTGACCAGAGTCAGTGACATCAAGACGTGTTTTGCGCTATTAAGACAATGAAGAATCATCATAACTATGATGAACCTTGAAAGAAAAAAGACCATGAAGACACGTGGAAGGACACTGATGAGGAATACCGGGATGCTTTCCTGCAAGCAGAGGCCACTGATAGCCTATGTGGTGAATCGACAGGCAGGAATATTTTCTCAGGAAACAATGTCACTTCACACATTTTAAATGAAATCGAGAGTCCTCAGATTTGACAATAAAGAGCCCAGTTTATATATATTAAATTTCTACTGCTGAAAATTTCTTTTTTCTTTTCTTGATGTAAATATATATTGGTAATTGACCCATAACACCATAGTTGTTACTTTAGCTATAAGTAAAACAAATTTATTTATTATAGATTGGCTTCATTTCACCCTTTTTCAAAATTAAAATCAAGGGGTATACTGACAAAAAAAGGCCCAAAGACCCACACCAAAAGTATTAAAACCAACATTTTCATGGATAAGGAAGACGAACAAGGTAACCAAGAGATGAGAAACAAATTAGATACTAGCTTATGGTTTTTTTAGTGTACTTTATAGCTAGCTACATGGGATTAAAATTGACCCCTTAACACAAGAGATACAAGAGAACAGAGGGCTCACAAAAGAGGAAGGGTAATGACTGTGCAAGTATATTTTTAACTATGAGTAGTTGGGAGTGCAGCACAGGTTTTTTTCCCCGCCCCCCCTGATGGCTATGCACAAAAGACGCTCTACCCAGACCCTGCTGTTTCCGTCCAGAGCCAGGTGAGCTCTGGGCGGAATGGACTGGACTATGGACTGTGAATGGGCTGCTTTTACTCCCCAGGATCTGACGGTGTGCCGCAGCAAAGGGGCTCTCTGCCATCAGAACTTAAAGTCAATTTTCTTGCCCTTTTTGTGTTCCTTTGAATCCTGAAGACGTGGTCTGGCAAGGAAGGAAGATGAGTAGGAGGAAGAGGAGAGAGAGGAGAAGGAAGGGGAGGAAGAAGTGGGGAGAGGAGCCGAAGTGGCTCCGTTCAGAAGTTTTAAAGGGGAGGACGTTTCTGGACGGAGCTGAGGTCAAAGCCTGCAGAGGTGGCCTTCGAGTGGGGCGGGAACAAAGAAAGCGGCGTTTGATAGGGCAGGTCCCAGCGTCTGCCCCCATGAAAGCCTGACCTCTTCCCCCTCCCACAGCGCTGCCCTTTCCTTACAGGCCTGCAGCTAAACAACCAGGATGGAGACGGAAATGGCAGCACACACCCAGGCACACAAGACTAGCACAGCTCTCCACGTCTCTGATGATGCTTTCAAGGTCAGCGTGTCAGAACTGGACCGAGTCTCCTTAATTACCTTTGCGGGCGATGCGGATGCAGTTGATTCTTGATTCCTGAAGAGAAGAGAGAAAGGAGAAAGGCATCAGAGGGGATGAGCTGGAAATTATATTTAAAACATCATTTTACTGAGTATTAGGATTTTCAGGGCGTTGCTGTTCTTCTCGAAAGACAGCACAATTAGGTTCATGGCCGTGAAGCCGCAGGGAGGATAACTCTAACTAAAAGGACAAATTGCCTCTGAGTCAGAAGGTCCTATTGACAGAAACAAAATTGCAAAACTATTTAAAAATGAAAAAGCTGTGGGTGTTTTAAGGGGAGAGGGGGAGCCAAAAGGGAGCAAATATAATTAAGAGGATGGTTTCAGACCAGCGCACAGCCATGAAAAGGAACTAAAATTAGTTAAATTTCTGCTGATGACATATCTCTATGTTCTGAAAAGCACCTTTGTCAAACAGCTCTAATGAGATCCAGGATCAGAATCCAATTCAATTCTACCAGCTCTTGAAGAAGATACAGATGCTTAACCACATGAAGCTCCACAGACGCTTGTCAAAGCACATTTACACCCGTAATCACCATCAGTGGAGGACCGAAGGGCTTGAGAATCACAGGTCTGCTCATTACTGATGGACCTTGCAGAATTACCTCCAGAGATCTGGAACCACAAGGTCAAAATAGGCCTAAAGTTGGTGATGTTTTGTCTGGTCTTGATAACGTTTAAAGGCCTGTTTAAGGGCTCAGACTTGGCTTTTAGGTTGAGGTTAGAACTGGGTTCAGGCTGAAGTCAGGGCTTGGAGACTGTAATATGTCTATGAAAGTCCTCATAAAGTCATTTATAAGCCAGAAATGGTAGAGGACATATAAAAAGTATAGTAAAGTCTGCAGAGTGCACACTCTTCTGGGCCCATTCTCCGTTCTGTTGCTGCTCAAAGGCGACATCCTGAATGCAGAAATGATTCTTTCTGACCTCTATTTTTTGGAACTGAGTCATGACTGAGTGCACACTCAGGGAAGAGCGTCGAGAACAGTGCAAAGGTACAAAAGCAATCCAGGAAGCGCTGAACCTTTTCTGGTCCGCACATGCTGCCCCCCCACCCCCATGCCTCCACCCCCACTACCAACGCCTCTCCCTCTGCACGCACCTTGTGGTTTGAAAAACTTTTGCACCAACACAGCTAGTAATGACTTGGGCTGAGGAACAAAAATGGCGACTGGGTGATGAAAATAATACCATCAGGGCCCCTGAGCGTTGTGGGAAATTATTTTCGATTGTGTGATTAATGTCTAATACGCTCCCTCGCTGCTCTCAGAAAACATTGTCGGTTTATATTATCTCAATCCACCTGAACTGAACTAAATCACCAACTGGCTTCTGAACATACAGGACCGCCATGCATCAAAAGAGAAAATGTAATTATTTGCAGGCTAGCGCGGCGTTGTCCGGAATGCCGAGAGACTGTGCTGGCTCTGTGAGTTGGTTTACGGCTGCTGGCCTCCCGCCAGGCCAAACAAAACCTAATCCCATCCGCTGGTGAAGCCCGACCTCCCCTATCTAATCCGGCTCTGGGCTGCCTGGCTGCATGGAGCACTCGTGCTGCAGACCCTCTGCATATTTTCTCATCATGTTGAGGAAAAATGCTGATTTTTGTGGAACTACGTGTTGCACAAAAACTAAGATAACTGGTGACCACAGATAGTTGCCTATGGCAACATTTGGCTGCATTGGCTAAATGGGAACTTCTACCTTCGATCACCCCCCACCTGTGCCCAATTATCCTTAAGAAATTTCCTCTCCCAAGAAGGAGCTCGTCCGGAATTAAGATAAATTACTATGAGGTCCTGATGTGGAAAGGCTCGCAAAAAGAAGGGTGAAAAGACTGCAGGCGAAATGAACCCAGCATGTGAAAAGATGTAAAGTGGAGTGTGAATAGACGCAAGTACGTCGTTAAATCCAGCTAATCAGCGCTGTGCTGGCTGGAAGTCATGCATTAGAGTAATTCCCTGGTTCAGTTGTTCCTCCTCTGCACAGAACCAAAACAGCTGGAGAGGAACATATATCATTGCTAAACAGTTCCACAGCGAGCTGGATGTGTTTCCTCCAGCAACCCTTTACAGCACTAACGCTCTTTCCAGGTTTGTGAGCCCAGACAAAGCCAAATGTCTTTCGGCATTAGCGAGTGTAGATACTCATTAACACCACTCCATGCTGGCTTGGAATTATCCTGAATACTAATGTCTACATCCGGCTGATGAATTGCCGCCATTCCTGCTGCGTCGCCTCCCCTTCACTCACCCCTCTGAAGTTGCTCATTGCCTGGAAGTAGACGAGGTAGCTCTTTCGCGGGTCCAGAGGGCTGTTCCAGTAACCGTTGTAGGTGTGATTGTCTCCGACGGTGAAGGGGCTGGCCTCCGGGAGGCTGCTGGGCGGCAGCTCGGCTGTGTAGTAGTGTGGCGTGCCCCGGGCCTGGGCCTCTCCATGGGACATCGGGAGTGGAAAACACTCCTGCAGACCCAGCTCCCGTTTCACTTTTTTAACCATCTCTTCCTCCACGACCACCTGGTATGTGCTAGCAACAGAAGGGCGCTTTCAACACTCTACCCTGACAGAAACAAACAAACACAAAAGGCCCACTTATTTGCTTCCCCCTTACCTGACGGGGGCGCCTCTGCCCTGAGCGGGCCGCAGCAGGACGGTTATGGTGCTGTCGGTCTCGCTGAGAGGGGACGGCATGTCTCCATAATCAAAGGTGGGAGCTGAGGACACACACACACAAAAAAACCCTGCATGTCAAACTGTGGTTAGTTAGGGCACATCCACACACACACACACACACACACACACACACACACACACACACAGACCCCCATTACTAGGGCTTATTTAGGGAACTTTAATTCAGTTCAAAAGAACTCTGCCACATAAACAAGAGCAGAGCCAGGGCTGCATAAATAACTGGCAGCAGCGATCCGGCTCGTATCTCACGTCCTCGCATCCATTTGACTGCCTGAATTTCCCGTCTGGTTATCTTGAATATAAATCCAATTAAAAGCCACGCGAGAGAGGATAAATTGAACGGGGTCCTTTTTATTCACAGGACTCGGATCGAGTTGCACTTCCCCCCGGAGATACGCCGGCGCATTTCTCTTAAACATCATTTGTCGATTAGCGAGGGCAGGCAGAGCGAGCCGCTCATGAAGAATCAATTAGGATCACATTAAATCAAGGCCAGAGCAGAAGAAGACCTTCATTCATTAGGAGGAAAATTGTTTGTTTGTTAAATCCCGACTGTTGCTGCCCGAGCCTGATATCAGTCACATGCATGTGAATGATGAGTGTGTGTGCCCGTGTGTGTGCGTGGTGCACTCTGCGCTGGGGTCTGCCTGAAGGCAGCCTTGGCCGTTGAAGGTGTTCGGGGTTTGCTGGCTGTCAGGGCCGATCTGCAAGAGGCTGGATGCGAGCGGATGCTCTGCACCGTGAGCCAGCGGAGGAGGTTGAGGATGATGAGCAAAGACTTGGGTGCTTCATCTGTGGCCTGGCATGGCGCCAGCGTTCTGATGATCGTGCACTAAAACCTATAATTAAACCGACCTGACCACCGTCTGCAGACGCAGGAGGAGAAGAGCAAGTAAATACCTTCATTCAGAGGGGAGGGGTGAGGGCGGCGGCGGCACAGGTGAGTTGTAATCTCATCCCTTAACGAGCACAAGTGTGTCATTAAAAAGAAATAGAAATGCAGAGGCGAGATTTCCATCACAAATAATAAGCTGGGAGACTCTCTGAGGTGAAATTCTGGTCCCCAAAACGCAGCACAACTTTTTAATGCTCAGCACACACACAGCAGCGTGTTGTTTCTCTGCTTTCAATGATTTAATTTATGTCTGGAGGACTGCAGGCTGACAGTGTGTCACCGTGTAGGGAAGCGATGGAAATAGCTCTCACACTCGGGAGGAACAGTTCTGCAAGCGTGAGGAGAGAAAGATGAAAACGAGAGAAAAACCCAGATCCTAAAAATACCATCATGCACGGTGGGGCGAGCGTGTGTGCTGCCTCAGAGCGGAGCTGCAACCTGTTTACGTTTCTCTCTCCCGGTTTTCCAGCCCTCAGTAGAGTCAGTTAGAGCGCAGCACGGATACCTGAGATGTTGGTGGTGATTTCTGTGAGGGCCGTCTGCCCGAAGCCTTTGGCTGTGCGTGCTCGGACGGAGATCAGGTAAGTGGTTCCTGGGTGGAGGTTGGAGAACATGTGGTAGGTCTCGTTCTTCAGCTTGGACACCGTCCTTCTCGGTCCGGGAACGTTGATGCCTGGATCGGAGGACTCGATGCTCTGGTAGCTAATCTGTTCCAATAAGAAACAACCAAAATGAGAATATTAAATGTGCTCGATTGCAGTCTGGTTTGCCAAAGCTGATTTCTAAAGATCAAAGCAATTTTGTGGCCATTAGCCCGGCTAAAACAAACCTCACCATTTCCATAAAAATATTCTGAGTGGTAACAATTCTCTGTCAAAGTGATGCATTAAGAGGGTCAAGGACCGGGCACACGCTGCTAAAAAAAAAAAAAAAAAAAAGCTGGAGTGTGTGAATCAATATGACTGAGTGTTTATGGCTTCAATTAACATACAGAAATGGCTGCACACAAGAGTCCTTTAAAAGTAAAATGGCTTTAAAAGTTTTTCCTCATCTTTCTGTCAGCGACGCTCTCGTGAGAATCTGTACTCGGTGAATGAAGGGGAATGAAGTTGAGACATTAATGAGGTGACCTGAGCAGAAACCATGACAGAGTTCTACAGGCAGAAGAGCTGTTAATAAACACTCCACTGTCTATGCTCATCACGGATTTTACACATCCCACACACACTTCACGTGTCACGTAAGCCAAAGCAGGGCCGCCGCTGTTTATCAGAAATGCTTAATTCCTAATTATGTGAGGAGTGTAAGGATTAATGAGCTGCCCAGAGAAGAAACATGGACGGACTTCCGTGGTTTCTCCACAAAGGAGCACATGATGCAGGGCTGACGGGTAGAGCGGTGCCCGGTAACCTCGGAACCATCGCAGGAAGAGAACCCAAAAGATTTACTGCATCGCTCTCCAAAAACACAACAACCATCTGTGTGGTCTTCAGTCTACATATCAGCTCACAAATCCTGTTTATTAACAGAGGAAGAGGAGAAGGAAGAGAAAGAGGAAAAGGAGAGGGCAGAAGGGAAGGAGGAGTAGAAGGAGGAGAAAGACAAAGTAGAGTAGGAGAAGGAGAAGAAGGAAGAGGAGGAGGAGTAAATCCAGTCCAGGGTGGAAGAACAGCTGCATTATTAGCTGCAGGGAAACGTGAAACTTGCTGCAGCCGCCACCGTGGCCAACTTAAAAATGCATGAGTACCAAAACCCCTGGTACCGATCAAAGGTGTTTTACTGCAGACGTCTTCTTCAGATTGCTTTTCTTTGTTTGGGTTGTAATAAAACTACACTGGCCAAATTTCCTGAAGGACATTTTTAATACTGGAGCCACAAAAGGAGCAGAAAACAGACATTTTGTGAGAAGCTCGAATCCAAAAATGGCCTAACAACCTGCCTCTGAGACCATCTTACAGTGATTAGAATACCCGAAAACACACACATATATACACACACACACACGCTGTCTCACCTCATATTGGGTAATCAGACCATTGGGCTCTACAGGCTCCTCCCACTTCAGGAAGACCATGTCATCCAGCGGGGTGAAGGTGAGGGACTCAGGCGCGATCCCTCCCGGAACTGTGAGGAATTGTTACAACAAACAAAAAAGAATGAGGCCGTGGCGCCCCCACCCCTACCCTTACCCCCACCCCCCTCCATCAACACAGCAGAAATGAACGCCGCGGCATCTGAGATGCGAGAGCCGCGCAGACAGCTGGAGAGAGCGGGAGGACGCCGGCGGATGAGGGCAATTTCGTTTATGAACTGCATCAATTATGCAGCGGCGGAGGCGCCGAGACAGAGTGAATGCGGGCAGGATGCTGCGTTTTCATCAGCTGCCAGTCTGAGATGAAATATATTAATGAACATGTCAGAGTCTGGCTGGTAAACTGCCATCACGGTGGCGGTGAGCTGACGGCAAGCGCGCATGCAATATTAGAGCGAGAACAGGTTTTTTATTTTTTTTTGTTTTTTTCAAATTCCAACAGCGGGTGTGAGCACGCTGACGACAGGAGGCTCAGTTCAGGCCTCTGGCTGCAGAAGGGCTCCAGCTGCTGAGTCGGGTCTTATTCTGGGACGCTCAGCAGCAGCTCGTGAGGGTTTCACCCTGTGATGTTTTCAGGTATCTGGGACTTTAGCTGAGCCTGTTTATTTGTTTATGTCTTGGCTGAACCTGCAGACGAAGCATGAAAAGTAGCACATCTTGTGTGCAGTTACTCCAGGGTCCTGGAGAAGAACAGTCAAAACTGGGAATCGGAAACTTTGACATTCACAAATGCAATTTGTTTCATTTTTTCCATCTCACAGGTGTGAATGCTAAATGGCTCAGATTTATCTGAGGATCTCTGACTTCTCTGCTGCCAACTTCCTCTCCTGAGACTTACTGTCCTCGTCCGTCTGGAAGGTGACCTCTCTGCCCTCCTTCTTCCCCTCCGGGTTGGTCAGTGACAGACGGACGTGCACGCTGTGGTAGGGTGGCAGGTCACGCAGCGTGAAGCGCGAGGCGTTGTGCTCCACTGCCAGGCACTCGCGCACGGTGGTGTTGTGGCCTCCGCCGCCTCCCGCTGTGGTGTAGCGGTAGCACAGGGACACTGAGTAGGTGTGGCAGCGTGTCAGGTTGAACGCCAGGCTCTCCCACTGCAGGGACAGCTGGCGGGGCTGGATGTCCGTGGCGACGAGGCCCCGCAGTGCCCGCATCGGCTCTGGGCGGAGGGATATCGGAAGACACGAGAGGAAATTAAGAAAAAATACATCCAAAGGTTTTCAAAAACCAACAAATATTATTCTTCAAGCTTTTTTTCCCCTCTTTCGCCGTGCTCCTAGTTTGGCATATCTATTCATGGAGGAACAGGACTCTGCCGTCATGAATATTTAAATCGCATGAGTGACAGCTCAAAATTAAGACTGCAATGTGACCCAGAACAGACATCTCCAGTGCCCGTGTAGATTGTTTATATGTGGAAAGGAGGGAAAAAAGAGGGAAAATGAGTCAGTTTGGTGGTGAGAAAGTCAATATGAGCAGCAGGCCTGGAGAGATTAAAAACTGACTAATAAAGGTGGAAACCAGACGAGGGATAGAAAACTCACGTGAACTAAGGGAACACTCGTTTGTTGGTGACATTGATGTCCCAGGACCACTCTACCCAGTTTTCACTCTCGTTCTTCCCATCACAGCGCAGAGGTCAGCGCCCACATCCCCCACTGGCAGAAGAGCTCATGCCCACTGCGCTAATTAATAGGACAGGCTGCGGGTCGCTGTCACAGCCCCAGTAGTCCCCGGCTGCGTGACGCGGCGCCCAACCGTCCAGCGGCTGTACTTCTCCGCCACCCCCCCGGGAGAAAATTGGGGGCAGTGGGGGTGTAATCCACACACAGAAACAACAGCCCTGCACGAGCAAGGGCGCTAACGTCCGCCGGACGCTGTTAGCGTTGGGTCACTGCTGCGGCTCGCCGCATATTTTTAGAAAGCAGAAAGTTGAGTCTGGTCACTGCCGGGTTAACCTTGCCTGACTCCGACTGAAAGAACATCTAGCTGATATCCTCCTTAAGTGTACCGGCTGAAAAGACACAGAGACCCTATTTACGCGGAGGCACAGAGCGGCGAGTGTTCGGGACGACCTGTGGAACCGAGTCGGTCCAAGGACATCCTCTGCATCAAAGAACGTATTTATCCTTGTCCACTCGCAGCATAATCAGAGCCCTTTCATCATGCAATATGCAATAATCAGTTCCTACAGCTGTGCTCCATTTATGGAACAGTGAAATAATGGGTCAAAGATGGAGGGATGATGGCAGACAAAGTGGGAGAAATGAAAGGAATTGGAGGTTAGTGGCCAAGGTCTTGGTTCCGTCACAACTCCAATCCACAGTGGACCGGGCCTGGTGTGGCCAGATGAAATAACTCCCCTAATGAATCTCTACGCCTGCTGATGGCTTTAAAATAGGAGGTATCAAGAATCGGAAAGTAAAAGCTGCTCAGAAGCCTCACCAGAAGGGCAACCAGAGACCTGGAAAACACTCATCTGTAACCTCGCCATTAGTGTCTCCAATCAGGCGACTGCCTGGAGCTGCAGGGGCTTATAAACAGGCAGAAAAGCTCATCTCCATGTGTTGCATCCACCAGGAGACGTCGGTATTGTGTTGCTCAGTTTTCCTGAGGATTGTCCTAATGGTGCAACTGATAGCTAAATAAAGAGGGCCATTTAGGTGCTGACTTGGTGAAAGGGCCACAGTGAGCTCATTGTGAGCTTCCTCAAAGTGGACATTTGTGAAGAGCCCCTTCCCCTTCCCCTCGCCTCATCTCCCTCATCCAAATGCAACAGGCGCCCATCTTTGGCTACCAGTGGCTAAAAGCTACAAGCGCTCTGTCCCCCTTCGCAGACTGAAACTCCGAGTGGTTATGACAGTCTTTTGTTTATTTCCCCTGGCAGGTTGGAGCAGAGCTTCTTTTTTTAGGAACGCCACAGTACTTTAATGCAGCAGCCGCCCGTATGCATCCTCTACACACACTGGAACTAACGCATAAACCCAATCCTGGACTTCCATGTCACAGGGGTTCTGATGCACTGCACGACGTGATTAACGAGGCTTTGTGCTTAACGTGGCTAATTTTAGTCAGGTTCTTTTAAACAAAGCGTGCGTTTTGCCCAGAGGAGCTTTCCAGGGAGCTCAATGACCCAGCAGCAGGTGGCGGCCCATTAACGCAGCTCGGGGACCACCTGCAGTATAAACATCCACCTCTCCCCTCTGATATACTTGAGGGGCTTCCAGCTGCGCTAACACACCGTGCTGATAATCACAGCAACAGCTCATCGAGCACGCCCGGACGGGCTGGCAGGGCCTGTAGGAGACCACCTTCGCCTATTAGTTCACCAGCAGCCGTGATGGGAGAATGGCGTGACACGCCACATCTCTGGGACCCTGGTGGTGATTCGGGCCTTCTGGGTGGAGGAGGTCATTACTGCTGCTGGCTGTGTGGGTAAGGATAGGAGGAACGGAGGGAGGGAGGGGCCCAGCTTCAGGTCTACAGAAACAGTCAGATTAACCCAGAACACTTCCGCATCCATCCTGCCTCGGATCATGAGCCACATTTCTTTTCCCACACATGGTTGAACGAGCTAATGTCGGCATCGTTGGCATGTGAAAATGCATCATTACAGGCAGGCTTTAGCCACTTTTCACAAACAGTGATATCGGCAACGTGCAAAAAGGCAGTTTGCATATGCCATAAATGCTCTCTTCCTTCACCTCCGCTTCCCTCGCTCGCTGCAGAAAACGACTGCATCTCCCACACACGCACTCCCACACCACAGTGTATCCTTCGACATCTCTCTTGCCTCTACTGTGTTTTCTTTGCGGCTTTTTTTTTATTGTGTGTGTGTGTTTTTCTTTTTTTTTTTGACGGTGATTCTCGGCATCTCTCGAGCTGCGGCGGGATGCCGGAGATCTCTGAGGGATGCCGGGAGAGCTCGCTCCCGGTGTGTGATGAATGAGGGGCGTCTCTGGCTGTTGGGGAAGGAGAGTGGTTTCAATATGTCAGCAGTGGAGCTGGGTGGAGGAGGGGGGTGTGTGAGGAATGGTGCGTGGTGGGAAGGGACCAGACAAGAGTGATGACCAGTGAAGACATATACGCCTGGAGCCTCCGGGTGAGGCGCTCCATTATGTGCGCCCGTGAACGGGATGTGCACGTCACAGAGGTGGGCGAGTCTGCACGTGGTTCCACATTTTCACAGATCAGAGTTAGCATCTGTGGCGTCTGGGACATCGGACGCAGCTGTGGGCGCAGATGTGGCACCCGGGAGGAGCCGAAACAGAAAAGAATCATTCGGGAAGTCTGTGGGTCGCTTCCACCCCTCCGCCCTCACTCCCACGCCTACCTCCTACTTCCTAATCAGACAGGTCTGAGCATCCCTCCAAGCAACCATCTGCAGATTACAACTTTCATCTATTAGTTGTAGATCTACAAGCGCAGGGGTTGACAGAGCACCACCTGCCAGGTGTTTGTTGCCTCCAGAGCCAAAGCAGATCCTGACTAAGCTCGCCGCGGGACGTGCTCTTCGCCAGACGCTATCTCTTAAATAACTGTCAAAGCAATATTACAACGCTGACGGAGAAGAAGCCTCGCTGGCTTCAGAGGCCTTCGAACGACGGCGATAGCAGAGCGAGCGCGACGCTTTTGATGAGATAAGTGTATGCAGCGGGTGACTTAGACCTCGTCTATCAGGCCGGCTCTGATTGAATTTCAGCAGATTATCATGAAAGATGCAGCGCTCTAATGTAAGACTCTCTCAAGTTGGAGAGGTTGACTCTTCAGGACTGGCTTTTTTCTTTTTTCTTTTAATCTAACGCAGGCGGCAAAGAAAGTTTTAAAAAATCTCATCCAGAAAGGCGGTTCCCAGGAGAGCTGCTGCCGGTGAACGTCCTCATCCAGAGCAGCAGAGCGGAGCTGGAGTGTGCCGGTGAAACCTCAGTTCTGGCCCTCAACCCACCACAGCTCACCTGCACACTTGGTCCTGCTCACAAGCGGCGGCCCCGGTGGGCCGGTGCCCCCCTCGCCGGGCCGGGTCAGCAGCACGCTGATGTGGTACTCCGTGTCAGGGTCCAGGTGCCACAGCTTGTAGGTGACCATGTTGACGGCGTGAACCTCGGACCAGGGCGACTGGCTGGCGCGGTACTCGATCTCTTTCCTGATGATGGGGCCGTCCCCCAGGATGGAGTTGGTGTTGAGCTGGACGATCAGGTAAGTGGAGCCGGCACGCAGCAGCTGAGGCGGCGCGATGGGGGACGGAGGCACTGCCGGAAGAAACGAAATTGGGGTTTTTCTTACCTGTTTTTCAATTAAACAAGAACATTTAATGAGCTCGGTGAGCTTTCCGACACTCTGCAAGGCAAAGTTAAACTATTCACTTTATTAATAGTCCAAATCGAAGTCTTCTCATTAGTCTTAAACGAGTCTCCAGAGTCTGCAGAGGGCGAGAAGGTGAATCGGCGTTCAAACCGCCGATTATTCACAGCCTTTAACGAGGCATTTAGAGCCTCGCCCTGCTTTAAAGATAAAGACTCAAGTAAGAAAACAGCTGTGCAGGAGGATGACCGAGCGTGCCATCACAGCTGGTCCGCTCCATGAGAGAGGAGACGCGCGTCACTGTCAGAGAAAGACGCCAGAGCGCGGATTCATTTCTGAGCACGCTGGTCAAATGTCGTTCACTGGCGGATCCGAGTGACTGAACAATTACACGGATACCAGTGTGAGGGAAGCGAGGCGATGCAAAGGGAGAGAGGACAAAGAGAGGATCAGAGTTAGATCTGAGGCTGTGACTAATCCTTCATTCCCACAGCGGTGCCTCCATCTTTCATGGCCCTCCTCCTCTGTGGGCTTCAGCGTCAGCGCAGCTTCACCTCCACTCTGCACTCCTCTTAGCCCCCAGCAGCAGCTCATCTGCCGACTGTCAGGCGACGCGTCCGCAATGAAAGGCCGTATTCAAGCCGGGGGTGGGCAGCCGCCGGGGCCAGATTTACCTCGCGGCTCTCATTCTTCCCCTTCCTTCCATCTGATTTTTCGATTTTTAATGAATTTTCCCGCTTTGGTGCATTATTAGCAGCCGTTTTCAGTGTTTTCCTCAGCGCGCAAAAACAAGCCTTAATAAATAATTCTTAAATTAAGGATTTTAAAGGATTTTTAAACCCTGAAACACGTCTTTAAATGTGTATGAAAATAGAACTGGAGCTGCTGCGTGCTAGCCGAGGCAGACAGAGGCAAAAAAGGAACAGGGGAGGAGGGAAGCATCAGGACTGTTAAAATGATCTTAAAACAGTGACTTTCATTTTACAGCTAAACAACGTCTGTTCCAACGTTAAAAAGATAAAGTCAGCTTGAACATAAGTTGGCTCAATGGAAGCTTCTGAACACGCAGTGCCAAAAATAAAGTCTGTGCACCCATTTTAACTCAGAGGAAAGCAACTACCACGTGTGTGGAATGCTACTTTGCAGCCATAAATGGGATTTCATGGCCCTCTGTGAGTGCATTTACCCACTCCCACATTTAGTCACAGCTGCTGCTGTTCGGCTTTATTTTTGCAAAAACATCTCCATTCTCAATCGGGCCCGAATCACGAAACTTAAGCAAATCTGAGCTTCCGTAATACCCACAGGGATTTATTTAATGCGTTAATAAAACAACGCTGTGTGCTTTTACCCACACGGATGGCAAAACACCCAATCTGGAAGGCGCTCGCGCTACACTAAGTTTGTTAGCTCCGTCTGAGTCATTAATGTTGCAGGTGGTGTTTTAAAGTATATTTTATGCCTACAAACTTGATGCTGGTGCTGAAGGAAAAGTTCAATAAATAATTCATCCTGAGTGGGATTCCTGTCCCGACTTTAAGCTATTTGATGAATAATAACAAATATCAACCTGATCCAAAGCAAAGTAAGCAGAAGCAGAGGTTTAAAGTGGGAAGGCTGATGTTTTCCCCAGATCTGCTTCTGCTCAGAGAAAGGGCCGATTCTCCACCATCCGGGTGTCCTCGAGTTGGGCCGACGCCCCCTCAGGGGGGGCACTGGTGTTTACAGTAACCAAAGGCTGCCAAAAGAAAGGGAATAAAAGAGAGCAACATGAGACGGTGAAAGCAGAGTGTTTACCTTTGACAATGAGTTCAGCAAAGTTGGAGACCCCGGAGCCTCTGGAGGACTGAGTGACACAGCGGTAAAGGTCCTGATCTGCTCGCTGGACGTTGTCTAGCTGGAAGGACACCACGAAGCGCCGGTGACTCAGGTGCTTGACGGACGCCGCTGTTAAAGTCTCACCGTTGTGTCTCTGGAGAGGAGGACAGGGGGAGAGGTCAGAGGCGACGGGGCGAATATCAGCTCTGGGAAACCTTTTGAGCACCGCAACACTGCGGTTTTTTCCTCAAGACACCTCCTGAGATAATACACAACAGCTGGCAGAAAGGTTCTTTTTAGAAATGATTTTAGATACTTATGTGGGTTAGTTGAGATTAGAAATATCTGATTATGCTTCCTAAGGTCTTGGCTAATTTCATTTAAACTAGGACGCATTCCTTCAGTTTAATCAGGCACTATAATTATTACAATTCGTACCGTCATAATACCAATTATGGCAATATGTGCCATCTGTGCTATCCCCTTTTGGAGCACAAGGTGCACATGGTCGCTGTTGATGAAATGGCGCTTAAAATGATTTGATAAAGAGCTGAACGGATAGATGGCTGCGAGGCCGATGGAGAACGGAGGGAGGTGGTGGATGTTCTGAAACCGTGAGGTGGAAGCAAAGTGTTGCCCTAGCATCGCCATAGGCAGTTCTCACAGAGTTCCCCAAATCCATTCCGGGTAAAAAAAGGCCATCGACCCCAAAAACCCCTCGAACCTCTGCTGATTGGAGGTAAACAGGCACTCAAAAAGCTCAATTTTATCCTAAAAAGTGCTACATAAATAAAACTGAAATAAACTGAATGAATTTCACACCAGGTTTGTTGGTGGCAGCTTTTGGGTGAGGACGACAGCGCGGTCTGTCGTTCCATCGGGGTGTCAGGCGAGGGACCAGGCTGCATCTGCTACAGCAGACAGGCGAAGCAGCGAAAGGACAGAACCCCAGAGTCCACCAAAGGAATGATGCTGTCAGAAGGACGAGTGCAGTACAGACGGTGCAGACCATCATGGCTGTGAACTCCAGGGGCTCCGGCAGCCGAGGTCGGCCGTTATTAACACTGGGGAAAAGCGTGGGTGAGCTTTAGCAAGGTCCAAGCTGACCTTCACGGAGAGAAGACGCACGGTGAGTCGGCGTGACACGCGTTACAAAGGGAGACGTGAAGAATGGCGGGAACCCTGTGACTCAAACACTGAGCGACGCCAAAGGAGAGAAGGAAGTCCCTGACAGCCCGACAAGGCTGGTCTGTCAGCCTTGCCGAACAAAGACAAGATCTGCTTGAGAAGCTTTAACTCAGCGACATCTAGAGGTGCACTTTTAGAAAATGGAACACCGACCAGCCAGTCAGGAGCGCAGAAGTGCCAAAAGCAGCTCCTTTTTCCTGCCCCACTGCCTCTTTTGGAGGTAGAAACACAGCCGCAGGTGTCAACAGACACGCAGGTTGCTCCGGCTTTCAACTCCAGCACTGACCTCCAGCAGGAACCTCTCCGCCTCTGATGCCCGGCCGGCAGCCACACACTGGAAGGAGGCGTTTTGCCCAGCGTTGACCTCCTCATCTCCCAGCCTGGAGAAATGCGGAGCCTTATCTAAAGAGACAGAGGGAGGGAGAGAGATGAGCGGAGCGATACAAAAGATTCTATTACCTTTCAGCTACTCGCAACGTCAGTCAAAGCGTGTTTTCATCAAAAGGGCTTTTTTCTGTTTTTTTCTATTTTTTTTAAGTGTCTGTCGCTGTTGGCTCTTTTCTGTTGAAACAGCCAGGAACTCTGCCATTTAAATAAAAACCCAAGTATTTTCTATCCAGTTTATTCATCTTCTTACATGCTACATTTTGTGTCATGTTACTCAGATTTGAAGAATCAATGTTTTTTTGTTCACCAAAAGTCAGAAATTGGGACTCAGATTTTTTTTTTTTTTTTTGTGAGGTTGTCAAACTTACATAAATCTTACACTGCTGAAGAACTCCAGACGGGCAAAATCCTATTACACAAGCAGCATATTTATATCTATCAAATTAACATTAATAATGCTGCAAAGGTGTTAACACACAACTACATCTTAGTCTGACTTGCTCGCACGATGGCTCTTGAACCAAGCACAAAGCTGCCAGGTTGGTCTACGAGCAGCCCCGAGGCCACCTCTGGAGCCAGCAGGAGCCGCCAAGGACCCATCAGTTGTTAAACAAAAAAGTCCCAGCATGCCCTGCAAAGCTGCCCACGAGTCAACAAATCTGTGATTAACGATAGCGGCGAGCTCCAGGCCCCCCTGCAGAGACAATGGTAGGGGCCGAGCCGCCGCGTCACTCCCGATGAGTGACGGGGGTAAACACAGGGCCGGGGCATCAAGGGAAAACCCCACCGATCCCTCTGGCTCCACGCCGCGCTGCCATGCTGCCATGTGATCTGCAGGTGCCTGGGTTTCTTTAAAATCACGCTGCCTCCTTCGTTATTCACGACCGAGAGCCAAACATAAACAAACACCCAAAGAAACCACCTACATTTGGCGATAAGTGTGGCGTTATGCTGCTAAACGCATCAGATCGCGTCCTAGAAACTCATTAGAATGATAAATCCTTCATTGAAACGCAGTTTTAATAGATAAGGACTTAAAAACTCAGAAGAGTGAACAAAAAATGTCAAAATCTTTTTTAACATGAATCTTGTTGATGTTTTTTTTTTTTTTTAAACTGTCCTTGGTGTCCGACCACGCAACACTTCTCACTGGTTTTTCGCTCCTTAGCACCGGCGCTGCCAAGAAACACAGAGTGGCGGCGTGCCACGTTTGCAAGGCCCGCGAATCATTTAATAACCGGGGAGGGAGCGTTTGGAACAACATCTGCTGTCACCAAAGGGAAAAAAAAAGAAACAGGTGACAGATTGAGTCTTGTGCAAACAGCAGAGAGGATCGAACAAATTCCGCGACGCGTCCTCACCAACACGCGGCAGCTTAAAAAGGTGCTTTTGTGTTTGGAAAGAGGATGAATAAATATAAACAGGCAGATGACGAAAAAAGCCTTGGAGAAAAACCGGGCTACTGTCAGCTGGCAGGATGGGAGAGCGATAGTGACACTGAGACACTCCCGGGACCAACACCGAACAAAGTCCCCAAGGTACTGAGTGTGTGTGCGTGTGTGTGTATGTGTGTGTGTGCGAGGGAACAGCCCAGAAGGTGCAGCTCCTGCCAGGTTGGAGCTCTTTCTTCCAGGCCCCGAACTAAACGGAGGAGAGGTGCTGGAGGTTCTGCAGTTTTACAAAGCCACCCGGCTGACAGACGGGCCTGGAGGCGAAGGGGCGAGTTTGTTTTCAGGTGGCAGCGAGCAGTGGCATTTCAGCGTCAGAGTGATTTAATAGCACTTCTGCAGTTGCAGGAAGCCTCAGGACAACCTGCGGTTTTAATATAAAGGGTCGATAAGCCATTACTCCTCCCCTCATCCTTGTTATGTTTGGCGCTGCTCCGGCACGTTCTCCCCCACCCAGTCTGTTCAAGCCTTTTAAGGTTGGTGTCAGTCTCTCTCCGGCGTTAGCGACACGGCTCTCGGAGACGGCACTTACAGCAGGGGTAGTTGAGCACCATTATGTCGTCCACGGCGATGTAGCCCTGCCGCTCCCTGGAGATGGTCGCCTCGATCAGCACCTGCAACGATAAAGCGAAAGCAAACGCGCCATTATGAACAAAAAAATGAATATTTTTTAAGGAAAAGAAAAGGGTGGATGAGCTCCTGAGTGTTGGCAACAAGCAGGAAAAAGAAAATAGGAAGGTGGAGACGAGACTCACGGGGGGATGGAGCTTTGTTCTGTCCTGTGGAACAATAAGCTAGATGAGCAGCGGGTCCTCATGAACCCTAATCAATATCAAATCACCATCTCCGCTAAGACCCAGAGAGTTATGAGACATCGGGGTGATGTTGGTTTTAGCAGCTCCAAGGGCAGGCCAGCGTGAGCGCCTTTGATCGAAGGCCCAGATTTGAGTTATTGTTTCTCATAATCCCCTGGCCGGATGATTACCACACGGTTCCCATCAGAAGGGTTTATCTTACCGGGAACATCACACGCTTCCACTCCAGGACGCAGGCTCCCACAGCTCTGGCTGGATTTTAGTCACGCTAGCATGTCTACATGACCCCAACACTAAAAAAACAACTCTACTCCAGCTCGCTTCTTTTTCGCTGTTGTCTTCTGCTTCTCCTGAGGTGAGTAGTGGTTTCCTCATCCGCTCCTCTTCTCAAGTCTCTTTTTCTCTCCATTGTCGACGTTTTGTGTGTGTACAGGCACCAACCTGACATACACCTGGCTGAGTTCAGTTGGCCAGACAACTTTGCAAACATGGTCTTTCTTCTAGGAACACGGAGACCACATGTCCTGAGCACTGAGGACTTCAGCAGCGCCTCAAAGGCCAGGCAGTGCAGCTCTCAACATGGTGTTAAAAAAAAAGCTCTATAATGCAATTTATTATCCTGCTTTAAGCGATTTTGCTAACCTGTGTGACGGACTTACAGGGAAAAAACAAACTATATGGGAAGATAAGAGGAGGTTCTTTGAACACCATCAGAGCTTGCTTTCATGACGCTTCGAATGTTCAGGCTTCAAAAAGTCCAAGAGCTTAACCACAGATAAGGCCGTGTCTATACTATTATCTCCCTTTTGATAATATGGTTGAAGGCCGAGGGCTGATGGGAAAGGAGGCCTTGTAGAGATATGTTCTCTTTTCGATAAAAACGGCTTTTTTAAACAAAAGTCAAACTTCTCCTCTAAAAGCTTCAACACTTTCCTCCAACTTGAAAAGGCAAGGACCCCTGCGTCAGCCTCCCTCCCACCCACAAACTGCTGATATTAGCAGACACCAAAGTCTCAGGACTTGCAAAAATTGTCTTAGGGGCCACAGTTTGGAAATGCAGCTCGCCTCAGTCAGCAGGGTGCCGACGGACTCCCTGGGCCCCGAGATTACAGCAACAATCGGTGTGACAGCAGCCCAGCAACCAGGGGCCCGCAGATGTGAGGAGGCTGAGGTCAGCTTGATGAGAAGGGGTAAAAAAGGAGATCGAGAGCAGGAGGTGATGCTGGATGACCCGGAGCTCCTCAGGCTCAGCGAGGAAGACCGAGGCTAACCTGCCTCCACCACAGTCGCCGCTCTCATTGGTTCCTGCAGAGCCTGAGCTACAGGGCCCAAACCATATTACGGTTTCCTTATTTCCAGGCTTCAGGTGGTTTCATAGAGCTTCTCTTATTTCGTTCTGGCTTCTTCTTCAACTCTATTTTTGCTGCTTGAGCTGTTTTTTCCTGCTTTCCTCTGCATTACAAATATTTACACGATGGATCATAGTGCAAAATGGTTTTTGATTTGGACCAAATTAGCATACAATTCTGACCGAATCACAGGCAATGATCAGAATTAGCCCAGATGACTAGATAAAGGTAACGTTTAACATTAACACCGGAAATACACAGAAACAGCCTAATTCTGAGGAGCGATCAACCTCTAAACTCCAAATAAGCCTGATTACAGGCTCAGCCTCGGTTCTTTCAGCCATTAGGACCAGAGGGGATTAAAAAGAAACATCCAGGCTGTTTGTTTCAGTAAATAATGTGGCCAGATTTTTATTTAGAGCCACTTTCCAGATGAATCGTTCCATATGCATGAACCTTATTAGAACGAATGGCTAATTTATTTCTGAAACATAAAAAAAGCAGAAACTGTCTCCTACTGGGGGGAAAGAGGGAAGGTGACACATGGTGATTTATGACTGATATAAAATGCACATTAGTATATTATATTACATTAGCCTGAGCTATTGGCTTTTAGAGCAATTGTAATGTATACAATTCAAAGGAGGATTTATTTGTCCCGTAAAAAGAGGCTTTTACATCTTTGCAGCAGTCAGAAGATGCTGTTGGAGTCTCGGGTGTGGGGCCGAGACTGTGGACCAAAGGGTCATGCAGGAGAAAAGAGCTTTTGAAAGGTGGCATCCACCAGCTTGTTTCCGTTGTGACTCAGACTCCCCTGATGGAGCAGAAGCGTCTCCTTCACCTCAGACTCAGTTTATGAAGAAACATTTCAAGAAAGAACCAATTCGCAATGAGAGATGAGCAGAAACAGAGGTCAGGACATCCAGGATATGTATTTGTGCAGATCTGACAAAGACTGACGTCTGAAGGTAAAGAGGAGGCTGGAGAGGTGGAGGGTCACCAGGGTGAGCGCTCTGACAAAAAGTTTGTTCAAGGTTCTACAGGTACTGCAAACATTTTCAGCCCTGAGAGGCGGAGAACAGCCGGCAAGCGCAACACCGTCAATGAAAACATCTGGTGTTTCCCAGGTTTTCTGACAGGAAAATTCCGCTCAGCTCGAGATCACACAAGCAGCGCCGCGCTAGCTCACTCGTCAAACCTAGCCTGCAGGTTGTTTCACCTTTCTGGTTATTAGAAAATTGATTTGCCTCTTTATAATTCCATTAAACTTTGACATTTCAGGGACTCAAACATCGATTGTGTGTGCCTGGCGCACAACGCCCCTGCATGTAGTTTTATAGGTGCGGAGAGTAACTCGGCATTTGTCCCTAGTCGGAGGCAACATAGCACGATTGGATTAAAAAACCAAACATCCTGAGGTGAGCGGGTGTTCAGCGTTGCCCTCGTTGCCTCCAACAAGCTGAGCAGGAAGACGCTCTGCACCGATCTTCCTGAAGGTGCTGATGCTGCTGACCAAACTGGAAGCGATAAAAATGAGCGCTGCATCTTCGCCCACGCCCGATAAAAACCCAGGAGCGCTTTAATCTGCTCTATTAAAAGCCTGTTCCGTCAATGCTAATTCAGTCGCGGGGCCCCATTGCCGTTTGCTTTTCCCACCTTCCCCCATGAGGCTGTTATAAAACTGGCTCTCCTGATGGAGCCTGTGATTGGACGCAGAGGCCCGACTGTGAGTCATCAATGGATACCGGTTTATTTACAGAAACCTATGGTGAGAAAGTGAGCAATTTAATCCCATCCAAAGAGTCACAAAGTCTACACTTTTCATGTAAAGAATGCAAAATTGCATAAATCAATTGTTTTAAAAGCGAGCTGATGTTCTTAACGCGGGTTCCTGAAGCCGCCACCAGCGCTAGTTAGCAAAGCTCGTAACTCTCTGATTAGTCGGCCTCGGTGCTTCTTATCTGCCCAACACATCGAGCTGTTATCTGCAACTTAATGGGTTTTTTCACACGCGGGGTTTGTTTCCGAGGTTATTTCTTCAAAACCGAGAAGCTCCTTCAGCATCGGCTGGTATCCACGCTTCCGTTTTCCACTTATCAGCCACCGAGCAAAATTAAAATCAAATTACTAAAATTTAAAAAAACATAGTTTACGGTAACTTTTTAATCAAATAAAAACTTTTTAAGAATGATATTAGTCTGCTTCACCCCACATATTTCCTCAAACAGGTAACGGATGTTTTTCTCACTCCTGACGCGCATGGCCTCAACTTATTCTTCAAGTCTATAGCCAGGATTAGCAAGTAAATATTAACCCTGAAAAGCCTTTTCACTTCAATTAAAAGCAATTACAGGTCCTAATGTAAGGCCTAATATCACACAACAGGATAATAATCTGGAAAACAAAGCCAATGGAAGCTGTCGTCTCTAACCTTGTGTGTATCCAGCCTGTTTACAGTCCGACTGTTTCTCCTCAGATCTGTAAAACAGTGTCATCCTACGTCTAAACCCCCCTCACACATGTTTACAAACCGCCGTTATTTACATAGGAAAGGTCAGATCTTGCAGCGCTTTGCAGAATTTAAATAAGTTGGAGGGATTGACACGTTCTGGTAAATTGCACACTACTCAACCTAATTGCTTTTTGACAGCTCTGCGACGACTGCAGAAAATAAGAAATTGGAATAATAGATTTATACATCTCACGCACACCTGATTGTGCCGTCTGCCGCCTGCGTCACATCGCTCAATATCTGGCTGTGAGCGGGCAGCCAGGCGGCAAGCTAACGGGAGCAGGCGGCTGGAAACGGCGTCCCTTAGCAGGAGGAATCTCTGCCGACGCGTCCAGGACGAACCCGGCTGAGGTCGCTGGAGCCCCAGTGTGAGCTCCACTCACATCAGAATCAATGCTAATTAAACTGCAAAAGCAAGTAATTAACACCAGGATCACCTCCGGGCTGAAGCCAGCGATCACACTGGTGTACCGGTGATCCGTCAAAGAATCTGCGGATTGTTGTGGGGAAAATGAACCCCTGGCCGTTCGATAGAATATCAGGGAGCCAAGGTAGCGCATCAGAACCCCGAACCAACATCTGAATGAAGAGAAAGATGGAGGACCTGGTACTCGTTGGGCCAGAAGGTGCTGACGGCCAGCTCCACCGGATGCCACTGCTTGGCCTGCGAGCCTGACGCGTTCCAGACGGGAATGCCGAGTGGACCGCCGTTGACGCGCACGTACGCCCGCAGCGCCCCCGGACTGTGGCCGTCCCGGCTGTACAGGAAGTAGCTGAACTGGATGCAGTGGGTGTCGTTCTCGCTCATGGGCTGAAGCAGTAGCTGAGCCCGGTGGCCCGCGGCATGCTGGGAGGAGTTCACCAGCATGTAGGAACCTGGAGAGAGAGAGGGGGGAGGGAGGAACAAGCCAGAGTTCAGAGGTCGCACGGGCAAGGATTAGTGTTGCGGCTCGGTCAAAGCCGCCTGTGGTTGTCTGTTATTGTAATGATTTCATCTCCAACAACTGTTTAAACTCAACCTTTCAGAAATGTTTGCTTGTACACCTGCAAAAACATGGATTTATTTATTATAATGACTATATTTCTGGAAGAAGTCATCCAAAAACTAGAGTTTTTGCTCTTTAAAGCAAGAGAGAAATCTGAGCAACAAAGAGTTTCACAGATGCTGAATTTTAGGAACAAACAAATTGACCTATAATAACTTTAGCAGATAGATTTAGGAAAAAACCCCACATACATTGATAACAGGAAACAGAAAGTTACATTTCTGGCTAAAAAGACAAAAGCAGCAGAGAACAAATGGTCAGGAGACAGAGATGACGTCACATTTTCCTCTACAAGGTGAAGCTGAGTTAAAAAACCCAATCCAGGAAGCCCTCCAAGCTTCCTGGAACCAGAACACGATCACCCGGTTGCCCTTTGCCTCGCATCTGTCCTGCCTCCAATCTGTGCCCGCTAACGCGATTAGCGCGCCGCTGTTGGGGGACCTTCCAGTGTACTCACATCTCCGAGCCTGTCGTCTCTGTACTCCAAGGTCTCTCGGTCAGACACGGTCCCCCCACTCCTCCACTCCCCCCCCCCAGGCCCAGACAGGCGCAGTCGTGGCGCCCTGGAGACATTCAACAGCGCATAAATATTGAAATTCCAGACAGTGAAGGGATTCTGGACATCCAACACTGACGGGAACACGGAATCAAGCCCACTGTCACACCTGCTGCTCTAGGTACTCATGCTAGTTTTTGTAGCCAAGGAACTAAAAGCTGCTCCCAGAACTGGATCCAGTCGGCAGTTTTTCTCAGTAAATGCGGAGCAGCAGCTGAAGGTTTCCTGACTGACTTGTTTTATCGGTGCTGCAGTTGCCCTGCCGGTCAGATTTTAATGCCTCTCTATTGACTTTGCGAGCTACTCTGACGCCACACCGTGTGTTTAATGAGGCTGCTGCTGCTGCTGCATCTCAGATTTGGGGATGAAAACTCTTTCCGACGGATCTTGAAAACCCTCCTGTCAGAGATGTTCCCAGTAAACATGTTGTTTCCTACCTTCCACAAGTGGCTGAATTATCCCCCCAACTGGATCCATTCCAGCTATTCGCACAATACATCCAATTACGGCCCATTATATGTCCGTATATGTGGGAGGGGACGACATGGGTTATTTCTGTTTTTCTTCAGGTGCGATGTGCGCGCAGCTTCCAGGTTTATGGGAGCCTGAGATCTTCCATCTGCAGCATTTAACCAACTTGAGGGAACTCGTGACCGAGGGCCACAAACGTTTAATTACATCCTAATAGGATTTTCTTAATCAAGCTTCTGGAGCAAATTTAATCAGCCTTTTGTTCTAATTCGATGAAATCTGCCGTGCAGAAAAAAACAACGTGCACGGCAACAGCAGCACGCTAGTTTCCTGCCAACTGCATTTCACATTTTGTAAAGCCGTCACAACAAAAAGAAACAAAAAATGTTTTTTAGAAGTGTTTCTGATTGTTGTATTAAGAAGTGCTAACATGCCGCTATGATTACAGACATTCAAGGTGAAGGGAAACAAGTATGATTATTCTCCTCAACAGAAGCACGAGGAGCAGCCATTCAGCCACACAAGCCTTTCTTCCTCCCAGAACACTTGTATAGGAACAAATGACTCCTGAAACCTGTCCTTCACACCTAGAAAAACAGAGGAATCTACCTCTGGCCTTTCTACGGGAGAACATCTTTTCATCTGATCCCAGTGTTTCACCGATCTGACCCGTCTACGTGTGGATCTGTTTGTCTTATTCATGCAGCCAAGGTGCTGCTGCTGCTGATTGTTCTCCATGGTGTGTCTTCCTCCTTCGTTTCCAGGCCTTGAGCAGCACCAGAACAAAAACTGTGAATTAGCAGGAATGCTAGAAAATTAGCTTTGTTCCTTTTATTTTCCTTCACTCCCATGTTTAGAGCACTGGCTTGGAACACAAACAGGAGCACTGGCGCGACAGCCGGGCCCCTCGATGATATATATACGCTGAGGCTGTGAAATCTGATAAAAGTTCCATCCATCCACTGCTGCCCCTCCCAAGGGCAAAAGAACAGCTGTAATAAGATTGAGACTGATGCAGGACATCATAATTCATATGCAGCACCGCTGAAGCGCAGTCTGGACACCGTGAGGGTCACCACGCAGCACGGGAAAGGAACAACGCCAAAGAAGAAGAAGAAGTCTAGATTTGTCAGCGTGTGAGTTGGTAAAATTAGAGCAGAAATGAAGGTTAAAGCACTAAAGTGCCGGGACTTTCAGGGCCAGAGTCCAAGTCGGCTCAAATAAACAAGCATTCGGAGCGACGGGTGCTTGGAAACTAATGGGATCACAGGCGCAGAAACGTTGAACACACGTCCTTGACGCTGCCTGCCGTATCTCTGCCGTCAGTCTCAGCTCCCACCAACTCTCAGCACAATGGCCCTGATGCTAATCTCTTCTCCTGGTTCCTCCTTTTGCCCTGTGGTCGCTTATCGGAAGGTCGAGTGGGATTTCAGTCCAAACCTGGGGTTCTATTCAGTAATCTCAAACAAAAAAACACCTCCTCAAACACATAAAACTGCCTCAACGTGCAGCCGAAACTTTGGAAAAGCAACAAGAGCTTCAGGAGTGTGTGTTGGAAAACAAGATCTCCAGTGGAGGCAGTGATGGAAGGACACCTGGTGAGAGGATGGACACGTTCGGTCCCTAATAGAAGCGCTCAAACAGGGACGGTGCGGTGATTAAACATCAAGTAGGCTAATGGACTTATCACAGAATCAGTGGTCCTGCTGTGGTGGCTCCCCCCAAAACAAACCCTGCTGTCCCTTCAAGGCTCATATGAGGCAAAGATGCTGCCCTTTGGTTAAATTTCAGCACACCCTTCTCTTCTCTCAGCTGTTTTCTTCCTTCACGCCGCCTCTAATCATAGAGTTGTACAAAAAAATCCAAAAATGAGATAAGGCGTTAAAGATCTTTGATGCAGTAATATCTGCAGCCGGCCCCAGATCTTCAGCAGCTGAAGGTGTGAAGGCTGAATAACTCTCACTCCTCCTCCTCCTTCACGCTCTAATCTTGCCTTTAAATCATTTTTCATTATCACCAGCGTCATCATCCGTCAAGCGTCTCCTCCAGCCCACAAGCCACGTTACAAATGTATTCAAAGCAGAGGAGCAGAAAGTATTGACGTTCTCTGTCCTCTGACTGCAGGCACCCGCCAGGACCATCCATTTAGGGTGACACCTCCTCTGTCATTTGCTCTTTTTAAATGTTAGCATCTGAACGCAACATCAATCTGGATTTAAAAAGTCTCCTCTCTTTGTCTGCCCTCGCGGGCCCACTCAGGCTGCTCCCACGGCACTCTTGGCCGCGTTGTGGTAATTTGCGCTGATGCTGGGTCGAGCCCGAGTCCAGCAGGCAATTTCTGGAAGGGAGCCTGAGTAAATCCAGCCTGGCCGACCCGGGGCGCAGATGTCGGCGCAGATATCTCTAAGCCTGCATCTTTAACTGCACAACATCGCCGTGGTCCTGACTTTGCACTTTGGACTCAGTTTCTTTCTTCATCTCCACGGAGAACCCTCGCCTTCTTCAGATTCTTTTACGTGGTGACCTTGAGCGACCTTGACGCTTCCGGACACGCTATCAAACCAAACAATCTGCAGCTCTGTTACGCACACGAAACGCTCCGCACACCCAGGGCAAAGAGAGAAAGAGCAAGAGAAACATAAAGAGCGAGGCAAAGAGAGAGAGAAGCCTGGGACGAGCGTTCAAGAACACAAACGCGAGCGTTCTGACTGTGCCTGGCGGCGTTCGGCAGCGATAGGCCCGTGTCAGCAACCCATGTCGTCGTTTTCCGAGGAGAGAGGGAGGGAAAGGTGCATTATGCTGACCTTTCAGACTGTCCTCCAGACTGTTCGGAGCTTCTCCCCGAGAGCGGACACATGAAGACACAGACAGAAAGGGGGTAACTCAGTCTATGCAGATGCGCCTCAGCATCACAACGAGGAGTCGTAAGTACAGATGAGGACAGTATTACTTTCTAATGGTCGGCAGTAATCTTCCGGAAATGACTCCCTGGTTCGGTCATTAGCTGTGGCCGCTGTGAAGAACCAGATGGCCTTATTGTACCTTAACGACCGTGGAGCACAGAACGTCCTCGTTTCATCCTCCATCTGTAGATTCACGCATTTGAAAACAGTGAGCAAGTCCTTGCATTTCTCTGCTCCAGCCGCGTTGGCTGGATTCTTCCACTTCAGCGCAGCTAAATGTGGGGGGAATCATATGGAATTAGCCGCATTATTTTCCGGCTGAGCTCTATCATCTCTTCTTCACAAGCACAGGCAAACAGTTGGTGTCAGACGGAGTCCAGGAAATTTAAAAAAAAAAAAAAAAATCTATTTTTTTTTTAATTTCTCGACAGAAAATGACGGGAGAGCACCCTTACAATCTTTGGACAGTTCACAGGTACCTGCAGCAGGCCACCGACGCTCCACAATAGGCGTGCGGACAGGATAAGATCACCCAGGGGGGGCCTCATAAAGGTTGGGGTGTAATGAACCGTGAGCGGAGGCTACAACTTCCATCACAGGAGAACGAAGCAAATAACCGAGAGAGTTCATTTCTACCTCCGCTCTGTCTGTGACCAGAGGAGGAGGTGCTGGCCACTGATTAGTGTATCAGTGTTAGCGCTCTGGTCAAAGTGCAGGCCTGCGCCAATGTTCTACTAAATGAATATGTCAAAAGGCCCTGAGGGCAGCAAGAAGGCCCGTGTAGCAGACTGTGCCCTAAATTAACCGTGGGATAATGAAAAGAGGGATGTGTCTAACGGGCATGAGAGGGTGGCCCACGGACGCATCTGTTTACAGCTCCAAAGTCAATACTTTATTACCTGGATGTTTTAGCTGCATCAGGGTTCATGTTCACAAAGTCGTTGTTAAAAAACGGGCGCAAAAGAGCACATGACTAGCGCCAGGAGAAAGAGGGTGTGGCGGTAGGGAGAGAGACCCTGCTGCCGCCCTGCGGTGCTGCAGAAATCCATAAGCGTTGGCCTTTAGCACGCAGCAGCACTTTATCAACCAGCCGTCACCCTGAAACGAACCCCCCCCCAACATGCCACAATTAGCCGAGAGCTTCCACAACGCCAAATACAATACTGCTAAGTGCTGCGTCTGGATGTGAGATCAGAGGTCTTTTTTTAAAAAATAAATAAATAAATAAAAAACTGCTAGACCATCTGTCAGGAACAATCGACAGTTTCTCCATTAAGGAAGTGAAATATCTGAGAGGCTGTGCAGGACTTCCCGAATCCTGGCAACTCTTTTAGAAACTCCACATTCACTTTGTCTCCAGCTGCTTCTCCGGACTCGTGTGGATGGATTGGTATGTCGGCTCGTTAGCTGACATTTACAGCTCCAATTATACGCTGCGCTAGAATAGCTGGGGAGCGTTTGCTCAGGTGTGAATGTGACTGCAGGCGCGCGTCCGTCCCAGCCCAGCGGTGCAGTAACTGTATGCAAATGCGGCTGTGCTGACGGGTGCCTGTAGCTTCAGCACGCCTCGCTCTGACCTCCTCAGCTGTGCCTGCTTTAAAACTCTACCTTAGCTTGGAATGGACTACTCTTCCCCCACCCCTCCACCGCACGCCGGGATGAGGAGGCGAAAATAGAACAAATTGATGGGGCGCCATTATTTCATTTTGTGTAAGCACCTTTCAACCCTGGAGCTATGTTTAGCACCGCGGAACCCCACAAGGCACCCGGTTTTAAAATATCCCTTTTCTTATTTTCCAATAAGGCCCCAGGGTCTTTTGGGGCTGCAGAAAAGACTAAAATGGGAAAAAAAGGTTCATAAATGAGTCAGCAGAATGTGTTTATTTGTTTTCCCTGTCTGGATGACACTGATCCCGTCCTCCAGGGACAGGCTGGAATTCTGATGAGATTTATATTAGCTTCTTGTTATCAATGGATGATCCAATTAACATGTCAGCGTGGCGACGTGCCCCCTGCGGTGAACAGAGTGGCATCTGGGAAGGGAGGCTGCAGCCCTATGATAGCGTGCGCCGCCGTCCAGACCTCCGCCTCGACACAGCGGTAATGAGCTCGGACATGAATGACAGGAAATGCTTGCCCGGAGCCCAAAGCTGCACGTGAACGGCCGACGTTTGCATTTGTTGAAGCTCAAGTCAAAGTCTGGGTTGTAGCTTTTTAATTGCGTCGCCCCGGGCGGCTTGAATCCAAGGATATTAGCGTTTGCGGCCGTAAATCAGCACAATAAGCCATTTTAGCAAAACAATTCTTCCTCAGTGCCACGCAAAGGTCCTGTTCTCATACATGAACACCTAAACTTAAAATCTGTGCCAGAGCGCTGTCGAAATGCACAGAGAAGAGCCCTGAGCACAAGATTTAATAATGACTTGACTCCTCTGCCAGAGCCTTGACCGGCTCTATCAGCAAAGACCGCCTACACAATTCCTAAAAATGCTTTGGCAAACGGTTGTTTTCTCATCTGCAAACATCATGAAGGGTATAAAAAAGAACGCCACCATGTGGCAGAAGCGCGTGGCGGTACAAGCAGAGACCGGCTGGAGAGACGAACCCCTGACTCATCATCCTGATGGGCAACCTGGAGCCAAGAGTTCCGCCCATCTCAGACGTGTGATGTTCTTGTGATTACCTGTCAATCCTCACCTGGCCAGCCTCAGTACCCCTCGTCACCATGACAACAACTGCCCCACTGACCTTGGTGTGTACCAGCTACAACGCAGTAGGCTTCTCTCCAGAAAGTCAAACATGCAATCCGTGTCTGATCCCGCAGCCACATCCGGGAAGACGGGCGCTAACAGCCGAGGCCACCTTCACCGGGGGGCGGGATCCCATAGGAACCTGTACACTCAACAAACACTGCGTCAAGTGTTTGGTGAAAACAGAAAGTAGCTAAATCAACAGAAGCGTCTCTTGGCAGACTATGAAGCCGTGTGCCTCTGCTTCCCCCGGAAATTTGAGTTTAATTGCCTAAACTAAAGAGTCAGCCCACCTAAAACAGCAGACCTGTTCTGTCACCCAGCCTCTTCTAAATAACACGCCACATTAAAACCATCATATGTCAACATGCTGGAGGAAAAGTGGTCAAATGCCAGTGGAAACATTAACGCAGGCCAAATAAAGCCACTCAGGCTAAGGCCGCTCACAGCCCGACCCCTATCCAGAAGAATAAGGCGCCCTATTGGATGACAAATACCAGTCAGTAACTGCTTCAGGCAGGAAGTAAACTCTGACCTGGCCTTTAATCACCTCCCAGTACTCGACTCCAGAGGAAAACAAGGTCCAAATGCTTCCGCTGGTGGGTGGATTTAATGCTGCTGCTGCTCGTCCTGGTATGCAGATCAGGCAGATTTGAAATTTCGCACCTCTGTTGATACATCTTATGCAAATAAACAGAAGCAGCGAAATGCCAGAGCTCGCTTGTCACCGCATGAGAAATGCCTGTTGTCTGAGAACAAACACCTGCGCCGCGTCTCAGCAGCTCTATAATGGAAAGCAGCGCCGCCGAATGTGCGCTGAGTAATTATGCCGCCACGCTTAAAACAATGGACACAGCATTTACTTTCATATCAGCGACAGCTTTCTCCTCCACAGCTGAAAAATCACATCCTGGGCAGAAAGGAGTGGCGGAGCCAGACAGGGCTTAGTTTGCACCCTAAAAGTTTGGTCTGTCTTCCACATCTTGGCAGGAGATGTGCCTTTTCCTTCTCTGCTGTTGGTAATGTCCCATCGATGACGACCTCTGCTGAGAGTGCAGGGCAGGCTGTTTGTCTTTGAAACAGCATCCCAGTAGGTCCTGATAGGAAAAGAGGGGGGGGGGAACCCTCTGCAGCACACTAGCAACCATGAAGAGTGATTATAACTTTCTCTTTCCTTCCCTGCATCTGATATTAGGCTCCATGGCATTATTAAAGACTATGGTCCAGTACAGGGAGGTCCATCCACTGTCCTAAAACAGGGTTCCAAGTGGAGGAACCTTCTCAGTGAACAGAAATCACTTCTAGTGGCTGGTCAGTGTAACTGCCGTATGACGAAAATAACTAAAATGCTAAACTGGGAAAACAAAGCTGCTTCTACTGGGGTTGAAGAACGTTAACACCAATTTAGGATGATTTTAGTTGAACCCTGTTCAACCGCCTACCTTATTTTGCATCTCAATTGTCGAGTCAAACAAAGGAGCTGGCCAGAGTCCATTAGTTTGATGAATAGATGCAAAATTGCTTCACCATTGAGGTTGCAATCTTTGGTTCATCTCCATAAAGGCTTCAGTTTAGGCAGCAATAGTCAAAAATAAAAAATCCCTCTGAAATCTGTGAGGGGAAGCGGTGCAGTATCAGAAGAAACCAGTTTGGATAGATCAGATAGAAAAAGAAAAAGAAAATAAAAGAACAGAATGTGGAACGTTTGGTTCATCACACCAGACGATTTGTTGCCTACAAACAAACTAAACATTCAATTAACCGTATCTGTGTGCGGCCATCTGCACATTTTTAGAAAGTAGCTATTTTTAAAATCCATTTTAGACCAACTTCTTGTTGTTGTTAAGCACGCACAACAGAAGCGAGAAGCTTCCTCTCCCCTCGTTTGGAAACCTCTGCAGACGACTCGGACTTTATTTCCGGCAGCCTGCCAGGGCTTTATCTGCTGCTTAAAAAGGATCAGAAACTGTCAACTGCCCAACGGTGGAGAGCAGCAGCAGTGTGGCCATTAGGCAGCCGTGGAGACCGCTGAGCGCTCGCAGAGTTTGTGGGAGAGCAGCTCTGAAATGTGCTGCCAAGCCCCGGCCTGAGGGAGCTCCGGCAGACTCGGGCCCCATTTCCACCTCTCCTTCCAGGCTGAGCTCATCCAGTCTGTCGGCCGTCGACAATAGAGCCAGATGGACGGAGACTCGTCAGTACCCAGAGCCAATATAGCGGCCCGGAACATCTTTGTGGAGCCACGAGGACCTTTATTTGACAACTCCGAACAGGTGCTCGGGCACCCGATTACCTTGTTCAGGCTGTTTTAACCTTTTTTTTTCTAACTGTGCCAGATTTTTTTTCCCTGCAAACAAATGCAAAAGATGCCAGTTTTTTTGTGTCTGAAATCATGTAGAATTACGATTGCAAAGCAAGTGTTTGGGCTCGTTTCCACGCGTACAAATCTAGTTCTGACTTTAAACTTGATTAACCAGACACAATGAAAACTGAAAAAGGGAGATGATTATTATGGAAAAGATAAAATGACTTCCCTGACTCTCTGGGGGAGGCGGAGACTCAGAGACTTACCTGAGGCACCTGGAGGGAAGCTGCGGTCGCCCGTTTTCACAGGCCATCCAGACAAAAACTACAAAAACAAATCTTGGTCTGCTTGTTTGGGGAGGAGGAGACATTTGGCAGATTCGCCCATCAAGTTTTGTGGGTCATAACAACGGCAGATTCACACTTCCTCCAGGGTTTTTTGCGCCATATGCTCAAGTTTCACTTCACTTCCACTCGGTGCATAATAAGCTCTGACTATCCGAGGGCGCAGTGGCAGGAGACGTCCCTGGGTTCTGTCTTCTCTCAGCCGCTAAATTTGCTGCTCAGATTTCTGTTAGACAGTTTTAGTTTGACAGGATAATTAAAAAAAAAAACCCAGAATGCTGCTTTGCTAATGAGCGGGACGAAGATTTCCAGCCGACTGCGTGCTGGCGTGCGTCGCCCTAACAACGGAGACCAAACGTGAGCGTGCCTGGAACGTAGTGAGCGGATGAAGGTCAGGTCAGGTCTTCACCGTATAAATCCTTGTAGAGCCGAAGAAAAGGATGATCCCAACTGACCTAAAATGTGTCCGTGTCTACCTGAGCATAAATGACTCTCCTGCAGGGTGTTCTTTGCCGCCACGCTCTCTTGAACGCAGGCTGCTCAGCAACGACGCCGTTCCAGCAGCCGCCCCTTCGAGGCCCTGCTTCCCAGCCTGCATCTACTCCTCCGCTAGTGGACGCCTGGACCCGCAGAAGCCCGTGGAAACAGGATTAGGCTGGCCCAGCTTCCTAATTAATTGCTGGGATGTTTGGCTAATAAATCTTAGTTATCTGATGCAGTAATTGTCGCAGGAAACAGCATGAGTGTGACCCAGCCTCTGGAATTTTAACCAGCCTGTAATGAAGCGTGGAGGAAATTCCCAGCATTCCTTTTGTGCTCCTCACCTAATTTGATTTAAAAAGATAATGAATTTGTAGAAAGGGCTGTGGGTGTTTACCTTAGTCTCTAATTAGCAGAGGCTCTGTTTTCTTTCTTTTAATAGATAGGCAGACAATTATTATGAAAAATTCTTTTTTTAAGGGTTTTCGTAAAAAGAAAACGGTGAGATCGGAATTAGCACCAACAGATATGTGGGCGGACAGATGTACCACTGTGTGTGTGTGTGTGTGTGTTTGTGTGTGTGTGTGACTCAAGAAGACTTAAACAAATTTGGTTAAATGGCGCCCAAACGATGCAGGTGTTTGTGGAAGCATTTTAGCAGCAGCTTTGGGGGGGGGCACATCCAGCTGAGCGTGGCAGACTGTCCCCGCCACCTCAAAGAGAACACATCAGAGGACGAGGAGAGCGGCTTCACCTCGCCGCAGGAGCCGTCTCCTCCATAGAGCCTTTGAAATGTTTCCCCCAAGTTGGATTCGCAAAAGTTCCTGTTTTCTCTGCTGCAAAAAAAAAAAAAAACCCATAAGCAAAGCGCGTTGAAAGAAAATGAGTTTCGGCTGAAGTTATGATTACGGCGCGCTCTTATTTCTCCCTTTGGAGTGCCTGGCTCTCAGCGCGGTGACAGGGAGGCAGCCCACACAGCTGTGGGAGCTGGAACTTCATAATTGTACTGTCACAATAAAACTGATGCACAGCTTCTGGGTATTTGCTTTATGGCGTCGGTGGAGAACCTTTAAAAAGCGACGCAGTGCTGAAGCTGATGATTCCTTGCGTCAGCATTACCTGGTGCCATTGTGTCATTGTCCTCGTTCCCCATTCCTGGTTTTAGGATCGCGGTTTTTCTGAGGGTCTTTAGCCACCCAGGAAGGTGGTCAGATGGACAAGTTCCTCAGCGCAGAGGTTTTTGTTGTTGTCGCTTTGAAACTACCAGTTGTTAATTTTCGGGGCGATTCTCAGGCATCTCACCGTGGCTGTGGCATAGTGATAAGGTTCTGGTTTCCTCCTACAGACCAACCTCCAAAAGACCTCTGACAGACTGGTGACCCTTCCAAGGTGCATTCCCTCCCTCCACCCAGCGGCTGCTGGAATAAACACCACCCAAATTAGGAATTATGGACAGATTTTTTACGGATATTGTTGCATTCTCTCCGATAGAGAATGTTTCTTTTGGCCACACCGTGTCATCATCAGCAGAAAAAAGGGTGGGGTGGATGGGGGAGACGTGCCAGATGTGATATAGACACTTTATGAGGATGCTGGTGACGATCCCAGTAAAAGACAGGCAGTAAACGTTCTCAGAGCTCTGGACCCCAGGGAAGCCATATAATATATTACTTATTGTGTGTAATTCAAATAGCCATCCATCGGCAGTTAGTCATTCCGCTTGCATCAGGTCTTTTACATTCATTATCATATCAGTTAACACAATTTAATGCAAATGGCTCCACCCAGAAGCGGCGTCTACATATCAATTACTGACAGGCTGTTGTGCAGTGACAAGAGTTATAACGGCAACACTTCGAAATTAAATGGCACCTGAGAGGGAAGCACAGGAGCCATGGCGACGGACGAGGAGAGAGAAAATGCGGCGGAAAGTAAACAGATAAATAAATAACTCCTAATTCCCCTGAGAACTCTCCACACTCTTGCATCCTGCGCCAGATGTTGCGGTGTCTCGGGAGGATCCCTCATCTTATTTCAACAGAGATGGAAATTACCTTCATTAGACTCCCCCCACTCCTCCCCACCACCACCACCATTACCCCTCCCCGATCAAACAGCCACCACCAGCTGTGGGAAACGTTCTACGATCACGTACAAAGTCCACTTCTCTTTCATCTTTGACACTGCTTCTGTTTATTCTGAAGATTTGGCAGCGAATGTGCTTGGAAGCAATATTTCTATGCAGAATTATACAGGCTTTGACAGTTTAAGTGGCAGTTTGGGCGGCTGTGTGACGGAGCTTTTGTGCAGCTGTTGTGTCTCCTCCCAGTCCTCGCAGCAGGGCCTCTGATGGAGAATTCAGTCCCCCAGAGACGTCTGACACTGCACCATTTACTTCATTACCTCTCCTGCGTTATGGTGCAACACTGATTCCCAGAAGAGCTTTCATCAAAGCTGCAAAACGATGTCCCTCAAACATCATCAACGCGCACATACATGTGCGCTCCTCCGAGGAGGTGTTTGTGCAGTAGGATTAAATCTTTAGGGAGGGGAACAGAATCATAGAGGCACCAAGGCAACATCGAATCTGCTCTGATGCTCAGAGGAAATGAGTTATTACACAGTTGAGATTCTCTGATGATTGAGGGGGAACTGTTTTTAACGATCCACATGCCATCAGTCAGCGGGTGTTTGCTTTCTAAATCGTTTGGGTCTTGATGGATCGCTAACGAGAAAGCGGCAAGAGCAAAAAAAAAAAATTACTGTTAAATTACTGAAATCTTATCAAAGGAGCGAATCTGCATCTGTCTGGGTTCAACACCTCGCTAGCGGGAAACATCAGAAAGGCTTCTCCCGCCGCGGCGCCGGAGCAGGTCAGAAGAGAGCCCAAAGCAGAGCTGTTGACTCAATTATACACAAGCGGAATATTAAAAACTATCTGGAAGCTGTCTGTGCGCGACGTGCTCAGGTCTGCATCCAACCCGCCGTCCGTCCGCACTCGGCGACGCTCCAGGAGATCAGAAAAGGGGGTAGCGAGAACGACGGCGAGGAGGGTATCAAAAGGAGGCAGAAAATCTTGGGGGGTTTGAAGGAGACACTCAAAGCGGCCACGCAGGAGCGGCGGCGTCTTCAGACTTAGTTCTCATTTGAGTCACACAGATGCTTTAATGCCGCTAATCCTTTGCTTACTAAGAAAATAACAGAGAGCCTGAGTTGGATTAAGAGATTAAACGAAGGATCGGGACAGTTTTGCAGGCGTCCCTGTGATCAAACCTCTGTGCTCCGTGATGGTGCTGATCAATACTGGCTCTGCAGGTGGAGGAGAGAGGAGCTTCACATCTGCAGAGGCGCTGCTAAAAGGTTAGCCGCCAGCGTGTGAGCGACTCTCTCCATCCAGCTTCCCGTTGCCTTCTCTCCTGTGTAGTTTATCTGGATAATGAAAAACCACTCAGGAAAAGAATTTCATGCTTCTGTCCTTCCTCCCGGCGGTGGGCCTAGTTCTCCAGTATTGCCTTTTTAACGCCTGACACTATAAAAGCAGCAGCAAGAGCTCTTGTTCACTGCTGCACAACAAACACATCACATTACAGCCCTCCAATTACAGCAAATGCTGTTTGCGAGTGCTTAACGAGAGAGACCATCAGAAAATCTATAGCTGCTCGGCTATTAGGTGTGAGAAAAATGCTAAATTCCTGATAGAGTCCCCTCAGACTAATTGCGGTTGTTACTTAAACGACCTGTTTTTACGAGCTGGAGCGGGCTCCAGCAGCCTCACCAGCAGAGTCCTGAACTCCAATTATGCTGTTAACCCAGCAGAAATCCTCCCGTTTTTGGAACTTTGACTCGCTAATTGGACAGAAATGACGGCCAACGGGAGCAACATGAGCCTCACCTGAGTGTGTGGGCGGCCGGCGGAGCTCACGCCCACCCAGAACGACAGAACGCCGGAGAGTCGAGACTACACATTCAGGGCTTCGCTGTCACAAATTCCTCTTTAGGTTGGTAAGAAAGATTTAATGGAACCCACGCTGGAATCTGTTCTCAATTAATCTGGCAAAATAAATAAATGTTCTGACGCTCTTGATGGCATTTAGGAAAGGTTTCAAAACCGTAGTGGCCTTTTACACAGTAGCACACATAGAATCTGGATCAATGAAAAGAATCCCCTTCGCCTTAGGCTAATGAGCTATTAGCAGTCAGGTCTCCAGTTCTGAGCCAGGGAAAACTCCCATCAGGTAGATCTACGCTCAATAATTGGTTCTGGCAGCAAAAGTGTGTTTGTGGGATTAGCTGGAGGAATATTTATCACAACTAAATCTGTCCTGTCCTCTGTGGTCCAAATTAAACGATGCTGTGTCCCTGAAAAGGCATCATTCATCCGGGAGGAAGAATTCTTGGTGACATCTCTGCTTCTGTACCTCTGCCACACATATTTTCCACATGTGGGTTTTATCTTCAGGGTCGTGATAAAAACCAGCAGCACCGAAGCTGTGGAAAAACGCACAAGTATATTAAGGGTGTAAAACCGGACAGCCGCGGCTCTGTAACCAACTTAACTCCGGCTCTATAAATGTAGACCATTAAAACTGGATTATACGTGCTATTCTGTGCACGCTGAGAGCGTCCCGGCAGCAGAGAGAGTGAGAATGGCTGCCCAGCTCTAACAACAACCTGGCTTTCAGCAGCAGATGTGCCCTTGCGCCACCTTTTCCAGGCCTGAATGCATTTGCGGGCATTGTGGCCGACACACGTGCACGCTCTCGCGCAAGGCGTAATCATCCGGACTGGGCAGGAGAGAAAGCCCAGAGATGGAAGGGATACGACGGAGGGTGATGCAGATGGAGAACGGTCTGCGTCGCCGTTCGGGGGCATCACATTCCATTAGGCCCGGGGTGTGTGCCAGCAGAGCTCTGACCTCAGCGCGTGGCCCGCAGCCATCTTTCAGGGGAGGCTTCACCTTCATTAGACACAAGGTTACAGAAGCACCGTCCTCCTACAATAGAATGTTCAAATGTTTTTGCAGCATTTCCCTACAAGCCCTTGTTTGAGATAGAAATGAATAAGAATAAAGGTCCGCTGCAGCGTTTCCACTGTACAACACAAGGGTGAACACCTGAATGCAGCAAACCTCCTACAAACCCATGAAACTGTTTATGAGCTGTAAACCTTCAGCGCCTGTGGTGGTAAATATTTCAGTACCATTCAGCTCTGCCGCAGTATATTGTTGTCCAACAGTAAAATTTCTGATTGAGAACTGGTGTTTGATTTTAGCGCCCCCTGCAGGCAGATCTGCGGTTGTTTGTGTGTCTGGTGTGGGTGTATTGATCACTGATTGGGGCTGCAACACCAACCTGATTCAAAAATGAAAAGAACTAATTTCCCAGCATGACTTGCAGTGGGAGTCACAGGACCAGGCCCTAAAAACTGAAGCCAGGGTGTTGGAAACTAGCTGATTTAATCTGGAGGAACCTCTCCATCACACTCCGCATATTTGATCTTTTGCTAACAGGTATTAGAGGTAAAACGTCACATTTCCATTTCCTTGAGGCCGCTCTATCCCATAATCTATAAAAGATACTGCAGCAGACGCATATTTTAGCTGATGAATGTGCTGTTCGGCAGGAGAATGAAGGTTCACTTGACATGCAGACACATTCCTCTGCACAAGGTCGTCATCACGCCGGCCCGACTTGTTCATTAAATCTGAGAGAGAGGGGGCGAGATAATCAACGGCGACGTGGAAAAGTGAGCTCTTCTTATTAAGATTTATCCGCATGGCAGTCTGTCTACCGAAAACCATTTTCCCTTTCATGGGAACGCTGCCTCTGATTTCTCCGGGGAACCGCAAGCGCCCGCCATCTCCGCCGTGTTTACCAATCTTCCCTCGGCGATAGTTTCAAACCCCACAAAGTTAATTCGCCCGGGTGTAAACACCCTTATCTGCTAAACTCTTGTTATCCCGCCACCTTGACAGGGCACAGAATGGAATTCATGGCAGAGGGAGCCGACTTCAGCGAGGGAAAAGTGGGTTATCGGCTGTCCGCCTCGGACTGCCGCGGCAAAAAGGCGTCCCCGACGGAGGAGCGGCGGTGTGACGCCGCCAATCAGAGGACGCGCTTGAGGAAGCTGAGCTCGTGTTGACTTTATTGGATTTCTTTCTCCCAGTCGTCATCAATCGATCAGTGGTTGGAGCTCAGACCCTCCCCGCCGTCTCATCAGGTACCTGTCTCCTTCCACCTGTCTTCTCCGGTCCCCCTCCCCCCGAACAATTTTAATGCCACAGCGCTAAGTTTTAATTGAACCCAAGGGGGGGAAAGTATTAATTATCCCATTGCCTGCTGCGAATGGGCTGCTAGATGCTGGCTTCCTACCCGCGTGCGGAGGAGGGGTGGGGGAGGGACGAGTGCAGTTTAGGATTTAAGAAGAAAATTTAGACTTATCAAGCTTAGAACTTGGACAGATGCCTGCAGGGGGAAAAAGTCGCCCCACGAATAAACATCATAGCCACGCAGGAAAAAGCCACTACTCATTCCCGCAGGAAGTTCCTGACCATTTTTAAAGGCCACTCGAGTCGATATTTTCCAAAAGGATGGAAAAATCCCCGGAGGGGCGCGCGATAATTTCTTTTCAAATGATTACGTCCTCTGTTGTCGTCTCTGCTGTAGTTGCTCTCGGCTTCTTTTTTGCTTCTATCTGCCACATTCAGAGTTCTGCTGTGAACTCTGGCGTACAAGCGACCAAAGGCGTGTTTTCGTGGCGCTCCCCTCGCTACCATGAGATCCACACGGCGGAGGGGAGGCTTCTTCACCTCCTCCCAGTCTCTCCGGTCCACATGCGCCACTGCTGGCACTGATCTTTCTACAGCGCCGCCGCGCTGAAGCAGCACTCCTCTCTTTGTCGGCTCCCCGCAGGTGTTTGTTAATGCAGAAAAGGAGGAGCTCTTCATCAACTATGCATGCCACCTCCCTCTGGCGACCAGTAGAGAGGAGGAGAGCAGGAAAATGCTGGTTTCCATTAGTCCTCTGTGGCTGGTTAACATAAAACGACCCTCAGGGTGAGCGAGAGCAGACAAAAATGGGTTGAACGCTTCATTAAAGCTGATGCATGATGGACGCCGGACATTTATCAAGACTGATTTGCACATTTCTGCATCGCTCTGATAATCACACAAGCAGATTGCACTTAAATCAAGTGGGAGCCCACAGAAAAGCTGTTTTTGTGGCCCTGGCTGGTCAGAAGGAGGCCGCGGCATCACTCACCCCGCAGGAGGTCGGAGCTGGCGGAGGGCGAGGCGTACGTCCGAAACAGCAGCCAGTCAAAGTCATCCTCCTCCCCCTGGGTGAAGTCACACAGGCTGGGGTCCGAGTCCTCTTCAAACGTGCATCCAGCTGCTGAAATGAGGAAAGCGATTATTATAAATTCTTGCTTTCATCTAGGCATTTCCACGCCTGCTGTTCCACATTCGCCTAAACATAATGGCCACTGAAGTGACGCTAACGTCATTTTTTCCCCTCCGTCTAATGTTAAACTGACCTACATTAAGTGCTTTCTCTCCAATCCAGGACCATAATCACGAACCAACACATGATTTTTAAATTAAAACGACTGAAACATCAAAAAAAAAAGCTTCAAAGCTCATATTTTAAAATATTGGCACAAACACATTCTTTTAATATTCCAGCGTTAAACTTTAATGATCCCTCCCCCAGAACTGGATTATTAAGGCTGTGGTGCGACTTGTGCTTCTGGTTGGTTCCTCAGTTTAACCCAAACTCTCTCTGTTGGGGGGGAACGAGGGCAGAAATCAGACTCTGCTCATCCAGCACAGCCTCTCATGACCTAGAGCTTTCAGAAGGTATCACACAAGATTTCACGGAAGCACACGGAGGTGAAACCCACACACACACACACCTGTTTTTCACAACTGTGATGCTTTTAATCCAGAGAATTTCCGCTGAGGTATAAGCAAGCATGGGCCATAAAATGGAGAGCAAGGCTTATCAGCAGAGATGAATTCTGAGCTGCGAGGAGCTTTCAGCGCTAGCAATGGTTTATTAAGGCCCGTTTAGGTGCCTGAAAGCTCCATTTAAATATTCTGAATGCAGTTCAGGTTGGTGTGAAGTGCACAGAGTGAAACCTGTTTACTTGTGCACCAACTCCCATAAAGGAGCAAAGAGCTATAATTACCTCAGATGAGCATAAAAAAGCACGAGCCCTGGCAGGAGCAAAGTAATTACGCCTGCACCTGAGGAGAAGCACCCCTCCGCTAAACGGCTCCCAAACATGGCCCCCGTGTCCTGAAAGCCATTGACAAGCGCACAGAAAGAGTAATAATGTTTAAGCAAAGTCGAAACCCTGGAGACCTTGATGATTCCAAATAGGCCTCCGACCTGCTTCTCTGTGTGCCAAAAAGCTATTTTTTCTAAAATTACATTTAATAGATATGGTTTTTCCGGCTCCGGGGTCCTAAAAAAAGCGTCTCAGTCACACCCCACACCCCACCCCCGCATCTGTTGCTGTATTTGGCATGAGCTCCTCACAGCGAGGGTCAGGTCTAACGGCCAGCAGAGGAGCCCGGACGTGGACCAGAGCCAGGGTCGGCCAGAACTGGAGCAGGACGGCACGGCGGGCAACACGCTGACGGCAGGAAGACCCCTGAAGGTGACCCCGGCATTCTGCTGCGGTATGGCTCTGCCGTTTACTTAAAAATAAAAAAATAGAAAAAGCTCTGGATGTGGGGGAGAGAAATGCAATCAGATTTCCTGCACCGAGGATTTATTATTCTCTTTTCGCTGCTGTACTGATGCAAAAAAGCCAGTCATTAATAAGTTATTATGATCGTTGGACTATATAGTTTATTACAGGCTGTAAAACCAAGGACACAAGCCCAAAGCACGGAGCCCGCTTCTCCATTTACTAAAAGAAAAAAAAAAAAGAAAAAAAAAGCAACGTTTCAGTGTGGTTCAGCAGTCCCGTGACATTAAAGATTCAACTCCATCAAGTGTCATTTATTCCTAATCATAATTAAATATAAATGACACCTTTCCCAGCAGCCTGACCTGGAGGGAAACCGTTCACACACACACACACACACACACACACACACACACACTTCCCAACAAAGGTATCAAACCAACACACGGGTGTGATCACAAGTGGTATCAAACCGTCTCCCAGCGGTGCCGTCGTGGCAACACAAACACACCCAAAAGCACAGCCGTGCAAACGGATTGGAAGGCGAGGATGGAGCAGCCATCACGCAGTCGCGGCCTGTCGGGTGGAGGCAACCAAACAGCAGGAGGGGGAGGACGCGCGAGCTTCTCCCTCTGGGCTTTGATTTATTGTCCTGCGCCCGGCTGTTGCTGCTGAGGCCAGAGGTTAATTGTCCCACAGTGGGGTCTATTTCTAATAGAACAGCCAGAGATATGGGACCTGACACATCCGAACGGCTGCACTATATTATTCCCTGCTGCTCCGGTAAATGAAGCCTGCAGACTCCTCCCTACCAAAGTCTCATCATCCGTGAACGGCGAGCCAGGGCGCGAGGACGCCGCCGGTCATCTCCCTGCGACGCTGCAGAAACGTGACTCATCGATCATGACAAACACGCTCCCTCCTCACCTCCTCCAGGAGGAACAAGGGGTGTGGGTGGTGTCAGCGGCCATGTTTTGCCTGAGTAATTACAGCATAATTTAGCGCAACAAGCGGCCCAAAGTGGGACAGGAGGCCTTGGCTGAGGCGGAGCCTGTCCACCCGGTCCTGGCTGCAGCCCGTTCATCAACTCTTGCTTTTAAATCCACCTGTTTTAATATCATTACACTCAGACGTCTCGTATTAAACCTGTTGGAGAAGCATCCCAGTGTAAAAGGAAGTGAGCTTTGAGCATGTGGAGGGGAGTGACAGACAAACACACTCTTGTTGCTCGGATTGACCGCTGATCTGTGCAGAGAAGCAGCCTGCGTCACTCTGGAGGAGGGTGGATGCGTGGGCGCCTGCTCCACCCCACCCATGCATTAAAAAGAGGCTCGTTTACCTCCAAGACGCCAAATTGCGGCCGCGGCCGTGGGAAAGTGTGAAAAGATTCCTGGGTCTGACCAGCGCCGATAATCCAAGCTGGTCTCGTGTAGGCCCTCACGTCAGAGCCAGTATCTCCTGTTTACTGGGATAATCCCCTGCCTGGCTATCTAGTTAGAGCGTCAGTCAGCTGTGAACCCTGAATATTCAGGCCTGCTGCTTATCCTCTTCATTTGCATAAGTTTTAACCATAAGGATGTCACTTTTAGCTTATTTAGGGTGCGACTCTGACGGCTTTTCCACTCAAATAAATCAAACATTGCAGAAATCAAAGAGGTGGCTGAGGCCCTGGGACCTTATTTCCTGCAACCACTGAGGTGATATTTTAAAGCTTAAGGCTCCTGGCAAGACAACCGTGTCCAATGTCAAACCGGACTTCGGTAATATTTCAGAGGAAATAAACGATCCGGCCTCACACACAGAAAAGCAAACCTTTGATCTGAAACACAACAGTTAATCTTTTATGGCTCTTTACAAGATTCAGCCCGATAAATAAATGAAACAACAGTGGGGGGGCTGCAAAGGCTGGGACGCGTCAACTGAACAAAAAGAAGCATCCAACACACACACAAACACACACAAAATGGTGCATGATGTTAAAGTAAATTAGCACAAGTGGTGCTGTTCAGAGCTGGTTGGTGGTGCACAGCTGACCCGGAGGGCTGCAATCAGAGGTGTTGATGTTCAGTCAAAGATCATTACAGTGATTTCCTGAAGAAAAACACGCTTTCTAAAAGCTGCGTGTCTGTTTTGACGTGTCAGATATGATAAAGCATCGACAAACGCTCCATCGCATGTGTGATGGATTTCCAACCTCGTCCAAAAATGAACAAAAACATCCACACAAACTCTCTATCCATCTGACTAGTTCATCCTCAATGTTCCTGCATGCAGCAGTAAATAACTGCGAATGTGCAGTAATCCTTTCCTTTTAAGAGTGCACAAAAAGCTGAAGTTACTCACAAATTGACCGTTGTCAGCAGAGCTCCTCCACGAGACAACTAAAGTGCTGATATTTAGTCTAAATGGGGCAATCAATGATGGAACTGATGTTCCTGCACATAAAAGTTTCAGCCTTAAATTATCTCCCCGGCTGTATTCAGTAGTTCACACCCGGTGGCCCAGTCTCAATTATAGTCCAAGGACGTGACGCAGGATTCATCTTTTCATAAAACTCTCAGCAATTCTGGAAATGTCAATCTAATCTTTCAGCGAACAATTCCAAGATCTGTGTTGTGAGAGCCGCGGTTCGCCCCTTTATCCTCGTTTCCCTTGAGTCGGGATATTTGGATAACAGTCAGCAACTGGCATTTTCCAGGAGGGGTTCCCATCCCGACTCAGCACAAAAATACTGCCGACGGAGGCCGTCAGACAAAGTGCCTGAGAGGGCACCAAACGCGTCCAGCTGTGAAACAAAACTGGGGACGGGCGGCCTCTGCCGTGCCTGGACCGAGCCTGGACGTTTCTGAGGGCTGGCGGCTAGTACCTGTTGGCTGGGATTGGCAGTGAAGTCGGGCCTTTAAATACCGTCCCTGACTGTTTGGATAGAACACAAGCCAACGGGCACCGAAGCACCGAAGCAGGTCACCGTCCACTGATGCTGGCCGTCTGTGGGTGTGAGATGGGCCCTCCCACCTGAGTGTGTGGCTGGTGAGGGATCCAGGTAGCAAAGTGGGGGCAGTATGTGGATGTGGCTGATTTGCATCGTGGAGAATGCGGGCCGCTGTATCAGTGGGAGACAGGTGTATTTATTCCCCACAGAGGCTCCTCTCCGCCGCAGTTCTCCGCCTGTCTCAGGGAAGCCATCCATCCCCACACCTGCATATGCAATGAAATCATCAGTCTGCCTCCCTGGGCTTTAATAACTCAACCCTAGCGCCTGGATGGGCCCCAGACATACACGGGTGGGGCGGGGGATGCAGAAAAGAATGAGTTGGGGGAGGTGCAGAATGGGTACAGTAGAGCTGCAGGGCAAACTGGGAAATTTACTGTACCAGAGTGGGCGGAGGACAAAAAAAGAGAGCCAGAAGGGAAATAAATGGAGCAGGGAGCTAATGTCCTGAGAAATAGAACGGAGGCCCAGCCTAGAAAAACAATATTTTTAATTGATTTGCTTTTTTTCCATATTATAGCAATGAACAGAGAGGTTTTACAAACAACAGCAGCAGCAGCAGCAGCAGCAGCAGCAGCAGCCTAAAGTTCATTACTGGCAAAAGTAAAGAGAGTGTGGTGGAGTAAACATCCACACACCAGCACCAGCCGTCCCCATCAATCCTCATTAGGATAGCAGGGACGCCTCAGCTCATCCCGCCGTTCACCTGACACCCCGTAGGACGAAAGGTTACCAGTCAATCACAGGACACAAACACATTTACGGCTCAGAGCAGATCAGAGCCTCTAATGATGCTCACGTGGCGTTTAGTCGAGAGGAAGGAGCTTCGTTTTCCAGAGGTTGACTGAAGGTTTCAGCCCTGTTGGACCAGCGGCGGGCGCTGTGGCATGGTCACGCCTGGCTGTGTGATGGTACTGCGTGTGATGGTGCAGGTACAATGATGTATCCAGCTGCCCCCTGCTGGTGGGCTGCAGCAGCGCTAACTACTTATCATCAGAAAATCCTTCTAAAAAGAAGCCCAGCTGTGTCTGTTCAGTCTCAAAATGTTGAAGGGCAGAAAATATGTGTGGTTCTTGAAGCCGGAGTCTGAACCAAAAGCCCTCTCTGGGCACCACATTCTTTTATTCCATTAACAAACACGTGATCCGGAGACAAGTAGCAAATGAAAGAAGTCTACTTTCCCTCCCCTCTTCAGAAGGATTCCTGAGACTCAGCCTGCTCAGAGATCCTCTTGTCTTTTGTCTGCTGTTGAAATTATCCTCCCAATCTGAATGGGAAGCTGCTTCAGAAGTGCTCAGAGAAGAAACCTTCTGCTGCTCTTTATAATCACCGGCTCCAGCTTTGCTCTGACTGATTGGACAGCTTGGAAAGTCCTTGAATTTTGATTATCTTCACTGTCATTTGCTGTTTTTAATTCAGTTTTCAGGTCAACCTTCGCATCCTTTTGGATCCTTTCAGATGCATAAGCGCTCCAAATAACAGACCATAAATATTTTTAATTTAAAATAAAAATCTTTTTGAAATCAAAGTAAAGCCCGTGCCTTCTACACACTAAGGACCTTTCGCTTTTCATCTCCTGAGGGTGAACAATGACAAAGTCATTTTCCTTCTGAAATGAATTTCTGCTAGACTGTAAAGGACTGGTGCCATATTTCATCCTCGTGTCTGCTAAAAGCTCGCCAGGCGTCAGAACGTGACGCCTCTGAGCTACTTCAGATTGTCGCAACGAGGACGAGACGACTGCAGACTGAAGACAGCCGAGTTCTGGAACATTCCAGTTTGTGTTTGTTTGAAAACCTGCTGGTTCTTGAGGGTTGGGTGGAGAATCTGACAGCTCCAGTCACGATCCACTTAAGTTTTTGATTATCCCAGTTTCGTTGTGTTTTTAAATCCTGGAGCTGCTCAGGAGAAAAGCGCAGTCTTCGTCATCAACCAACAGGCAGTAAACACCAGAAATCAACCAACATGACAAATTTTCCACCCTTGGTAATTATTTGTTTTGAACCTTCAAATTACCACTTCATGTTTTTGTTTCTTGTGAGATTTTAAACTTTATCTGACATTTACGCTTGATTTGACAAATGGGTGATTAAATCTGCGAGTTTGTACCTTAAAAGCTTCCCAGCAGGGTTCCAAGGTAAGCAACTGTGAGAGGAATAACTTTAAAAACAATCTCACATTAGTCCAAACGCAGCCTCATGCAACTATAAACATCAGGAAACAAGACTTTAAAGTTATAGAGACAAAGACTTTAATTTAGTTTCATCTCGTCAGAATCGATGTAAGCAACTTTAAGAAACTGTGAATTTCCAGGGCACAAAACTAAACATAATCAGCTGTAGACCTGGTACATCATTAACTTAACTGATAAATAATAAAAACACATAATGTTATTAACTCCAACTTGTTTAACAACAAACAGTTAAGAGGATGGTTTTCCGAACCAGCGCCCCCTGGTGGACACGTCGGATTCGCTTCAGCCTTTTCGCATAGAAATAACTTGGTTAAAGATTGTTGTTATTACACTATTTATAATGAAAAATCCAATATAACATCATTATTACACAGTTTGAAGCATTTATGGTAACATAATTCATATTTTTGCAGTCCATGAGGCACTGATACTGATAATGTCCTCATTAAATTCATGGTCATATTTTATGGTAAGACAGAGCTCATTTTAATGCTCTTAATCTCCTTTACATTCAAACATTACTCTTTGTTTAGCTCATTAATGGAGAATACGTGAAATGGTTTTGTTTTATGGCCAGACCAGGGAGAAGTGATATTTTTTTGATTGATGCAATATTTGCTCGGATGAACAGCTTTTTTAGATCCATTAACCTTATTTAACACACTTCACAGCCATCGGCATGCTTTCATAGGCTAACAGACGATTTTCTCCGTGATCAAAAGAATTAGCTTCATGTCACCATTTGCTAAATGGATACATTTGTGCTGATGGGATTTCAGGTCCTCTTTTTGGGTGGGATAATGGCGTTTTCTGCAGAATACAGCCCAGACTGTGGGAAACAGTCAGACTGTGGGAAACAATGTTCATCTGAAGCTGTAGTGTAATAAATCTGACATCAGGCGATCCACTTACAACCTGACGTTGTCACAGTGACTTTTTTTTTAACAAAATTAAAAGATATCTTGTATTATTTTCAGAAGGTCTCAGATGACTTTGCTAACCCAATAAAAATGCTGCCATAACAACACAGATTTGTCCTTAAAGGTGAGGTGAAACATTGCAGCCGCCCACACTCGATACTGCAGAAAGATCCTGAACGGCGGCACTGAAACCCACATTCAGTTCAACTCAACTTTGTCTGTTAGACATTCTTCTGCTGCATAAAGAAAAAAATCCAATAAAATTCTCACAAAGAAAATAGCAAAAAAAAAAAAGAAAACAATGTAAATGCCACATAATTGCCACATTTAATACGACATTTCTTATTACAGTCCACAAATTACTGTTAAAAATCAATTCCTATAGACCAACCTGAGACATTGTACCCAGCAAACACAGAATCAACAACAAAGCAATGCTGTTCACGTTCTGCTGGACCCCCAGGTCCAAAAGAAAGAGCAGATTTGATTGGAATCGTCTCCAACTGTGCCTGGGAACTATTTGTTGTTCTGACATGGCAAAAGACAAATTAATAGCACAAAAATGGCTCAATTAGGAAATTTAATTAAAAAAAAGCAGTCCTAATCCATTGGCTGACTAGGTCATTATGTCCTGTACCACAATTATTTGTGCTTTGATTAGAATAAATATCAAATTTAAGGACTTTCTAGGAGCGAGAACAGCCACGTCCTACAAAATCCTGGATTAAGTTTTTAATAAGGCTATAAAAACAGTCCTTGACACTGTCCAGACGCTGAACGCTGTGTAAATGTTCTGTTCTTTTACAGCAGGGACACAACTTTAACCTCCGCTCTTTCACACAAGCAGCTCACACACTTTGTCACTTCTGTAAAGTTTCAGGGGAACTTTCAAGGACTTCTCAGAAACCCTTTTCATCAGGAAAATATCTGTCGGACCATGGCGACGCCTCGACCACAGAAGCAAATGTGCAAAAGTTGAAGAGACAGAGAGACAAGAACGTCCAACTGTCCACACTTGCTGCAATTTACGGCCAAATAAATATTTGATATAGTGTCTCGCTGGGAAGCCACCTCCCCTCCTCGCGACACCCCACTCCTCAGCTGGAAAGCTGCTCTGTGATCACAGAAATGCGGGTGCACCTAGAGTTGTGGAAGGGTGTCCAGGCCGGACCGACTCACCCAGTGATGAAACGTCTGGAGCTTCAGGCGCTGATGCAACGCTCGACTCATAGCAGCTGCTCGCTAACCCCCCCCAGGCTTGGATTCAGCCTCGCAAAAACGACCACGTCTGAAGAAGTGATGCTTCACCGCCAGACGAGGTTAATAACCTAAAAGATGGTGTGAACCTGGAAACTAGGAGGGATTTTATGGCTTTCTTTTAATCAGTCAGGTATCGGGACGCCTAATCAACAGGTTTTAGCTAATCAAGCTTAAATGGTATTTACACACACACACACACACACCCACAGACACACACAGGATGTGATTAGGATGTAAATGTCAGTTTGTTTGGATCTGGATCTGGATCTGGATGGTGGCCAAGAGCGCATCAATTCATCGCTGGTTCTGGGCCAAGCTGAGCAGCAGATTCCATCCAGACCCGTTTGAGTTATGTCAGGAAAAACAAACCCAACAAAACACTCAGAGAAGGGAAATCTAACCTCGTCTGGCTTCAGCTGGCAGCCGCAGACACAAGGCAGCCTCCAGCCAGATTAAAGCGAGATCACATCAGAAGCTGCTCGAGGAAGAGGAGAGTTTGGGGACGGGGAGGCGAGTTAATTAGCCTGGGCTGGCAGGTGCGGAACCAGTAGGACTAACTGGAGCGCAGACAAAAGTCCAAAAGTAAACGCAGCAGAGGGACGACTCCATCTTTCACCAGGATGAGCTCTGCCTTTACAAAACGCTGATTTCAGCTAGAAATGCACACAAGCCCATGTTTATCTCTGATTTATCACCCTGGTATCTCTGATTGGTGCCTTTCTTTGTTGCCATGGATATTTTCCCCTCACTCTCAATCTCAATCTTGACTATTTTTAACGGCGTCCCGACAACGCCGGGCCTCCCCTCCTGGAACTCTGCACACGCAGCCATTTCCCAGCTGCCAGCATCCTCCCACCTCCGCCTCCACCTGCCCACCACCAACCACCTGGTCACCCGGCGCGGCTCCTGCTAGCTCCCCCAGGGCCCCGCCCTGCCCGCTTCCTGGGGCAGCTGCCACCTGCCCCCTCTCGCAGTGTTTCCCATTAATCTCCCAGCAGCCGTAGCCAAGGCGCGTTCAGCCCGGCGTGTTTGGAATCCAGCTCCCGTCTCCGCCAGCTCCTGCTCCTCTTACCGCCTCAGAGCACCGTCGATGATGGACGTGCGGACGGACGCAAACAGACATGTGACAGTCACAGGCGAGGCTGCGCTTTCACGAGCGGCGGAGAAAAAAAAAACTCCAACTGAGAGGGCAAAGCTAACGCCAAAACTGTCACCGCTGTCTCTGAATATAAACCTCCCGTCAGTCTGCTTTTGGGAAAACAGGGAAGCTGAAAAACGGAAGCTGAACGCGTTCGCCATCTCCCCACGTCCGTCTGCACTCGTCCTGGGACTGAAAACACGTGAGACGCCGGAGCCGCGCTGCACCTTTTCCAACCCGGTAATGACGCCTGCTCGGACGTCTCCGCCGGTCTCGAGGGGACCAATCAGTAACTTTCTGACAGGAGTTTGACACGTGGAAAAAAGACGGGAGGTGAGCGGGCGGCCCAGAAGAGGCTCAGCAGCTCCGGGACTGGAGACGTGATTCAGATCCGGACCTTTCAGTAAATCCGTCTTTTCCAGTCTCGGATCGCGGCCAGTGTGTGTGGAAGTGGGCTGGTGGGGGTGGGGGCGGAAAGGGAGGTCAGAAATGGTGGAACAGAGGGAGGGAGGGATGGCGGGCTGCCAGATCTCACAGTTAAGAGGCTAATTATACCGGTGGTGAGGCCTCGCCGCCGCTCCTGGAGGACCCGGGACCGCTCCAGTGAGGCTCCGCTCACTCAGGTGCAGCATGGAAACTGGTCCAAGGTGGATCCGGTTCGCGGTCCGCCGGCAGCGAGCCACACCACAAGTCCTGGGGAGGGCGGAGCCTCGGCGCTGATGAAGGGCAGATCTGCAGCTGGTGTTTTTCATGCCGCAGGGTTGCTGAGCTCCAAACGTGCGCACCACTTTCAAAGCGTGCACGCCAAATTTTAGGGTTTTTACCCCCTACAGACAAACTTCCTGTATTGAAATGTGAAGTTATGAGCAGTGACAAAGACGAGGTCTCTGCGCCTCCGCTTCCGTTCTGCCCCAGTTAGCTAGCTTTGCTCACAGGCTACCTCCTTTTTTTTTTTTTACCCTTTTCTGCCGTTCGCACACATTCAGCCACGTTTGTGGGACCAGAAAGTGGGAACAAGAGGTTACGGAGCCACGAATGGCTGCGAGGAGAAGCTGAGAGACAGATTTTCTGTCTCTTTCGACCTGTTTTTTTTTTTTTTTTCGCTTTACAGCTCAACTGGCTCTTTAAGCACGTCCTCTATACGACAGCGGGCAAAAAAAGAGATGACCAAAAAAAAAATAACCATCTTTAGCACTGAGGATAGTACTCTGGGCTATCTGGATCCAATCATGTGAAAATATACTTGTTTCTTACACGGGAAAGTGCAGCTTAAAAAAATGGAATACAGGCGTTCCTCCTAGTTGCATTAAATGAGGTAAAAACTTCTCCAAAATAGCATAGAAGCAAACGTTTTTTTAAAGTGTGAATGAATCAGGCCTATGGGGTCCACACACACACACACACACACACACACACACACACACACACACACACACACAAAAGGCACTGCCAAACACATTTCCAAGGAATCATGTCGTGAAAGGTTTGAGCTGCTTTCAGAGAACGACGTGACTCCGTGAAAGGTCAAAGAAACAAGCTGAACCTTGAGGAGGCAACATGGAGGCTTTTCTCTCAGCCTTTAATCAGCACCAGGGTGGGAACCTGTTTCTGTCAGGGTCAGGGAGGGACAAGGCTATTTTTTTTTTAATTATTTTGAAAATTTCACTTTAAAGCTGTTTTTTTTTTTTAGATGAAAGCGTGCACGGGTGTTAAGTTGGAACCTTCAGCTAGTTCGCATTTGCAGCTTCATTACTCAGGTAATGCAAAATAAGTTAAGGGTCTTAATCAGGGCTCGAGTACTTTTAAGGCTCCTCGCAGAGAAGATTTAAGGTTTAAATGCCAGGGGACACCTGGCAGCAGCCGAGAGGAGGAGGGGCCGCGGATCCGCTGCTCGCGTACCTTCAGTCCTCATTTACATAATCTCAGCGTGTTCACTTCCAGCGAGCTAAAGAATCAGCTTGTTTTCCCAGTAAACCGGCTGATTATAATGAAACCAATCAGTTATTTGCTGGGTCTGATTGGACTCCGAGTGCAGAGACCATCACACACACGTGTGTTTGCCAGCTGATGAGACAGTTTCCCACCGTCTAAAAAAAACAATAATTTCCAGCTACTGCTGCAGCTACCCAAAATCATCACACAAAAGCGGTCTTTTAGAGTGTGTTAAATTAAAAGTATCCGTCAGTGGCAACAAACCAACCAGACTGATCCATCGCTTCAACCGGCAGTCCTGTTGGATCCAAGATGGCCTCCGAGGCTGAAACAGATGTGTTTGTGCTCAGAGGGCATGATTAATGACGCAAAGAGGACACGGACGTTAGTTCTGGAGACATTTTCCTTTTACTGCTGCCCTCCTTTGTGCAACAGGCGGAGCGCGCACACCTTCTGCATAGGAGATAACTACGCAGAAACGCCCAACTGTTCAAGTTTTTCCTTTCATTTTCTATGACAAAGAAACTCAGCAAACCGTGTCAGAAGCTGGCATCCCGGCGGCGCGGGAACGCCGGGGATGGGGGGGCTGAGGGAAGGAGGGGGCAGTGGGAGGGGGCGTGCGAGCCTGGAGCTGAGCAAATGCAACGCAACAGTGCAAGATTGGAGACCAGACGCAGAGGGGGCTCAACAGAGATGTCGGAAGAGTTCCAGCGGTCTTTCACTTTGCATCAACGTCAGATTAGGAACACTGGCAGGAGAAGCCGGAGTTAAGGCCCGGAGAGGCGGGGTGGCGAACAAGAGCGACGAGCGGGAGAGGAGCGTGTTAATCCTAGAGCCAGCGCTGCCACTGCACATGAATGAATGAATAAATGAACGCCTTACAGACTGGAAACAGGCCGAAAGCTGTGACAGGGACTCTGCGACCCCCACACCAGGGGACGCAAGCCTGCGCTAAAAACCAATAAGAATTATGGGATAAACCATATGACTGGTTTAAGGAAACGGCACAGAGAGTTTCAGCATCAGCCTCCATCAGTTTCAGCCGGGCTGATAATGAGCAACCAAATTCAGGGTCAACAGTCCGGAGTCGAGCCTGCTTGACTCCAAGAACGCCTCAGGTAAACTTTTAGCTTAGGAAAACCTGGTTTCCTCTTACAGATTATCAGTTACAGGCACTTTGAGGATAAATATGTATCGTGTATGACAACCAAAAATAACTCATGCTATTCATTTAAGGCCATATTGCTTTAGCAACAGCTAGCACTGAGGAGCTACTATAGCTGTATCCAAAATAACCTTCTATTCTCCTGTAGTGCACTTATTGTTATTATTATTATTATTATTATTATTATTATTATTATTATTATTATTATTATTATCATTATTATTATTATTATTATTATTATTATTATTATTATTCTGCCAGTGTTACGCCTCGTTAGTGCCCCCCACAGGACAGTCTAAACATTGCACCCAAGCCTGACCACAGTGACTCTACAGGGTAGTTAGTCAGGAGGTCTAAATAAAACAAACTTTAGACATAGAAGCATCACAATAGATCCAAACACAAAGAAAGCAAACACTGAGAAGACGCATAAGCCTTTCCACCGCATCCAGCTGGGTGTTTAGGCCACATGTTGTCAAGAACATCAGTGAAAATTCTTGTGAAGACAGTTTTCATCCAACAACATAACCACACGCGAAAGCTAGGAAAGCCACCAAACCAAAGAAACAATAATACCACAGCAGTTGGGGAAAAGTGCCCTTTTTCTTCTCCGCAGCTGTAACCGAGCCAGCCACAGTAAAAGAAAAAGACGATAATAGGCCGTGAAACATTTGGCGCCTTTGCTCAGGTGATTGTTGCGGAGGTGCAGGTGGCCGGAACAGAGATGCTAAAGAGGGCGAGGGCTCAAAAGTGGCGGCTTAAATCTCCACCTCTATTAATCACACTTTGCACGCCGGCAGCCCACCGAGCAGTGTGACAGTGACAGCTCTGAGAATGATTAATACTTAATGCAGCGTTTAAGAGAATGATTTATGCCATCTGTTAGCGGATGACACGCCGCAGAAGTGGGCTTCGCCGCTCACACGCTCTTGTCAGCAAGGATTAGCCGAATGATACATAACTTAATCTCAAGCGCAGCAGGTCACCTCCAAAATTAGGCTGATTTGTGACCATGAACACAGGAGGCAGAAGTGTGTGTATGTGTGTGTGTGTGGAGGGGGGGATAACAGGTTCGATGTGCTCCACCTCCACGTTTAATGAACTGGAGCTGCTCAGGAAAGCCTCCACTTTGGCTGCTGGCTGGATCGAGCTGCGCAGAACCTCGGTGCACTGCGAAAGGTTGCCGTGGAACATTCTATAGAAACACTGATGACAGGCAGGGCTCCATCGCAGCAGAGCTCCTGTTTTATTAACACTGTTTACCAGTTTCACTTTTTAAAGCCCATTTTTAGATTCCTGTGAACTTTAGGAGTCAATGTGGACCACACAGAAGCGGCAGCACCACGACTAGAACTAGGACCATTCACATGTCTGATGCTCCTATCCCAGGTCCAAAACACACATTTTTCCCTCTAGTTTCTGAAGGTGATGATTAGAACCTCTGATACAGAATACTAGACACTAAGAAAGCTTTTGGGAACACGATTTAATGGTCTTTTTATTTGTCGTTATTATGGGGGAGAAGTGAAAGGTTTCTGAACCCGGGTCACCAGCATCTGCTAATCTCAGAAGTCCACTTCCACTGAGACCAGTTATCTCTGCCTTCTTCCATCCATCTCTTCCCTCCACTACATTTACATATTCAAACAAACTGCCAAAGCCGAAAACACACAGTCTGTTATCCGCCAGAGTTTGCATTGTTAAAAAATACTCCACATCTAATCTGCATAAAAAATCATCCGCCTCTCGCCGGAGATTAGCGCCTCCTCTGTTCTCTGACGGCTAATAGAGGACAAGGTGAACACGAGGGTAATCAGTCCGGTCAGCGCTTTGAATAGAATAGAACTTTATTCGTCCCACAGCGGGGAAATCCCTCCTCTCTGGAAAGTTACACACTCGCCTGCCCAGACTTCATCAACAGAATCGCCCGTTTTCTTCGCCAACAGTCGCTTAGCTTCACTCGATAATCAGCCCATCCCAAACTTCACTCCGGATTAACATTAACACCGCCCGTCGTAGATGGAGGAGAAAAAAAATCAAGATTTAAAAAAAGATTCACTGCTGTATTTAAATCAGGGGAAAAGTGCCCTTTGCTGTTGCTGCTGAAGCCCCTGAGGGCCCGACAGAGGTCCAACGCTGCTCCTTCACACTCGATAAAACCGCACAAAGACTCCACCTCAAAGCACAAAGATGCGGCGCGATTTTGCCTCTTATCACTCAGAGCTGGTGCTTTCGCAAAACTCTGAGAAACCGACTTCAAACAAGAGAGACAAAATATAAACAGAGCCAATTACCAGGCCGAAAAACAGCCTGTGCTTTATTAAGGACACGATAGTTTACTCAGTTAATTTAGAAAGGCTTCAAACTGTTCAAACCTATGAGCCAGAGTTTGTTAGCTAGAATGCTGCTGCTGTCTAAATTTAAATGAAGTGCATCTATTTAGTGCCCTGCGATGGACTGGCGACCTGTCCAGGGTGGATCCCTGCCTTCGCCCTAAGATTGCTGGAGATAGGCACCAGCAGACCCCCGCGACACCACTGGGTATTAAGTGGGTAGGATAATGGATGGATGGATAATGGATTGGATGGATGCATCTATTTATAAGTGCTAGAAGCTTCATTTCCCTCTATAACCCTATTTAACATCCCTTCTGCTGGGTTTCTACAAACATATGCAGGTATGAAAAAGTAAAGTTAGGAAAAGACGTCGAAAGCTGTAAAAAGGGGACAAATGAAAAAAAGCATTACGCCGCCTCAACCAAAAGCCGGATTCATTTCTCCCCCCCGGCAGGGAAAATTCAAGTGATTGTAACCTTGAATGTGACGCTTTTCCAATCGTGAGCGAGTCGTGTTTCATTAGAGTGCAATCACATTTTAGCTCCTCGCACGCTGAAAGAACCCAGCGAGCACCGGCGAGGCTGATGCAAGCAGACAAAGTGCGAACGGCGTGACTCCACCTTGTGTGACACGTCTTTTTTCCTTTTTTCCCCCCCTATTCCCCCCCCCCATCCAAACTCTATGATGCGAACAGGCTGTGAAACGCTGGAGCGCCTCCGGTTGGACGTGGCGCGACTCGTGCGTGCTCATGACTGATTGATTGGCAGTGATAAATGAAAGAGCGGGGAGCCTTTTCAATCGCAGCCAAAGTCTTTGAACATTAAGATGGGCTCCCGTCTTGGGGCCCCCGGCAGTCGTGGCTGGCTACAAACCAGCCATTTGGCTCTCTGTTAAAAAAAAAAAAAAAACCAACAAAATATTTCACCTAATGTTCACCAGTGTCACACTTTCTGCTCCTGATTGGTTTGTGCTGTGACCCCCCTCTTCCTCCCACCCGTGATCACACGTGATTAGCTTCATTCTCCAGCGGTTGCTAAGAGTAGAAGAAGAGCGCCAGTGTGGAATCCTGCAACCTGAACCTGCGAACGGCCTTCAGGCCTGAGAGAACAGCGGTTCTTTTCTGGCGACAGAACCCCGAAGAAATGTCTGAGGATGGTAGCTGTGATTCAGCGGGGCTTTTAACAGCAGCAGGAGGGAGGAAAAAGTACTAATAGCCTTATTTACAGCATTCCTCCTGACGAGGCGCACGCATTAAGCTCGTTCTGAGTGAGGCCTTTCTGCCCATTATCTTGACAGTAATATTCCACCACTCGAGAAAGATTAGCCGGCCGATTCGACCCCGTGAGTGGACCCGCCGGGTTGGAAATCAGCCCAAAGTAGTCCGGAAAATCTGCCCTGCCAAAAGGGGCTTATTTATTTGATATTCCATCACGGCCAGAGTCTACCTCCTCTGTAGTATCTTTTTAGAGGTTGCTGCTCTCTGCCGAACGTCTCCTAGCTGGGCGTCGTGCTTGACAAATTACAGCCTGATCAAACCCTCCGGCAAATCTGGGCGTCCCTGCTGCCGAGGCTGTGGATCGGAGGCTGCTACTACTCCTGATTGCATCAGAGACGGGAACAACAGGACCTGAAATTACCCCTCTGTCTCACACAGTCTGTGTAACGTTTCTGAGTAAAGTGGGTGGGGGGAGGGGGTGTGTGTGTGTACTCACTGAGCGTATTCCAGCCTTTTGCTCAGTCACTACTGGGACAGACTCTAGTTCCCAGTGATCTCGAACAGGGATCAACAGTGGTAACCAGGAAATGAATGCGCCGATGGACCGATGCCACAGTCGGGGGAGGAAGGCAGGTGCAGAAATTAAAAAAAAAAAAAAAAGGTGCTGAATTTAGCTCTGGCGCCTCTGGAGACGATGGCCTGCAGCAGAGGAAGCTGTCTGTGAAAGAGGCTGCAGGGCGGACGCCAGGCGGGCGCCCTGACTCATGATGCTGGCTGTTTTTTTGCAGCCTGCCCCCGAACGCAAAAACACACAATCGACAGTTTAGAAGTGAGAAAAGCAAAAGCCGAACAGGTCGCTCTGAACCTACAGACAGAATGACAGTTCTGCACGTGTGAGAGTGAGACGCTCGCTAATAAGGACTGACACGTCCAAAAATAAATAAGAGTTAAGCGTCGCTATTTGCATCCGCCATTAGTATGAGGTCCGCGCTCCCCTCCGACTGCTGGAAATGCTCGATTTGTCAACATTATCATTTGCATGAAACAGATTCACAGTTGTCACTGAGGCTGTTGCTCCAAACTGGGTCATCGTGTCTCCAGGCACAGCCTCAGAGGGGTGGGGGGGCCCACTTGCAGCCGTCGGCCACGCCACTTTGTGTGCCAACAGCGAGCCGTCAGCAGGAGATGAGAGGGCTGCGAGGCGCGGTGGGCCAGCAGGTCGATGGGAGACAAACATGGCCTAATGAAGCGATGATGGAGCCGGAGCGCTCCATCTCGTGGGGGGCAGGCTCGCCTCTGACAAATGTATTATTGACTTCACGCGAGCAGCCGGACGCTGAACTGCGCTGGGTTCCTGCGAGGGAGCAAAAGTGTGAGGGATGAGGGCTTTCGGGCCTCTGCAGCAGCTTAAGGTATCGATCCCAGATTGGCGCGCGTGGCCGGCGGCTGATGCCGGACAGGCTAATTGATGCGCCGTGGCACAGCGGCTTGAGTAACTTCACGTCTGGAAAGCGTCTTTACATGCTGCGTTTTTCTGAACGTGTGATGATCTGGACGGCTAAAACGCGGGCGAACCCAGAGCCCGCTGCCCTCTGGCGCCTGCGGTCACGTCTTCAAATGTCAGATGTCCCCGTCTCCATCGGCCTCCTTCCCCTCATGCCCTTCTGTATCATCTTCTCGGCTGATTTCAGGACATTTTTCTTGCAGGATTGATATTTGGACTCCTTCGCATCACTGGCTTTGCCAGCGCTGACTCTTGTTTTCATTTCAAAAGAAGATTTCCTCAGTTCGCACCATTAAATCTCCCGTTAGCTCGATTCGGACGCATCTTGACTGGATCCTGACCCGTTTAGATTAAGCTCCTTCAATGATGATGCCACATAGACTCAAATAAATTACAAATAATGAAGACAAACTGGCCAAATTGCTTCTGAAAACCTCATAAATCTGCCAGGCTACAAAATAGGGTTATAAAGAGCATTAGCCTGGGCGGTGCTTCTTCCAGGGGGTGTCGTCAGGACAGCGTTAAACCAAAATCTCCCACACTTAATCATCACAGTAATTCAGTAATATTAACTGCTGGAATGCAGCTGCATGCTGAGTTATGGATACGAGATCCGGAGCTCTGGCACTAAATTATGGTCACATGACCCAGAGTCCAGCCGCCAGTCTAGGATAAAATCCTAATAATGGAAGATAAGATGCCTCATATTATGAAGGAGAGCTGCATAAAATCATGGCAGAAAGTGGGAGCATCTATGGTGGATGGTAGTTGGAGGTACTTGCCTCCATCTCTGCGCCTGTAAGCGACGTGTAGAGGCGACATCCAGGCTGCCTGATGCTGCAGGGTTCAGCTGCTGTTTGGGAGAAATGTCCCGTTTGCTGCTGATGGAGCAGCTCTCCCAGTTCTGTGCACCAGTTCAGACTATTTTTAGGCTTTTTATTACCTGAATTCAATTACTGGTGCTTGCCTGATTAATGAACGTTTGTGGAAAACAGCTAATCCGCTTTGGAGCAGGTTTGAAACAGCGCTCCTGCTCGTCCTCAGGACAATATTTGCGTTAGTGATCAGACCTGATACTGTGTCTCGACTGAGCTCTGTTTGGAAAAGCATTAATTATGTAAACTCAAACACAGCCACGCTGTTCTCCTGGCCTGGCTCCCTCATTCTCTCTCCACACCCATCCTTCTATCTTTCAAACAACACACACACACAGCGCAGTGAAGCAGAACGCGCCTGGCTACGCTGCCCGTCAAGCTCACGCTGATGCGTGGCCTTGCTGAGGGCCAGCGCTGGCTCGAAGCGGTGAATTTTGGGGGGAAAAAGGGGCAGAATGAGCCCAGCAAACCTTCAAAAGAAAGACTGAGATAGAGGGAACAAGAAGGAACGAGGAAGTGTGGAGGGAAAAGCTCGAGAATGGTCTTGAGGGAACCCTGGTGCTCCGGGTCACCCGCAGCCGTTGAATGAAAGACTCACAAGGCTGCTGCTGGTGGTTCTCGCTGCCAGACCTCAGAACCCGTCTCCAGCTCAGCCTAATGAAAAGTGAAACGTGTTGCACCCTCCGGGCCTTCGCGCCCTGGGCGCTGGAGACGCGCAGAACTTCTACCGAGAACATGCCAGAGCGCATCCGACAAGAAAAAAATGTGCATAGAGGGAGCGGCGGCGTGAAGAAGAGCCCCCTGAGAAGGCGTAGCCTGTGGGCACTGAGGAGCGAAACGGTGTCAAATGAACGAGCTGTGGAGATGTGAGTGGAGAAGCGCGTGAACGGCCTCCAACGATGGAGATACGAACCTTAGCGCCTGCTCAAAGCCCCTGCGCTCAGTCCTCTTCAACATAAAACAGGAAACCGCGACGGTGGAGGTGAAGCACCTTGAAGATGATCCCACCCCAGAGAGATGTGAGACCACTGAACCCCTGATCCTGGCATGTGGACACACGTCCTGGTTTTGACAGAGCATCCCCATCAGCCCCACCTCCCCCACCAAAAAAACAGAGGGTGCTAAGAGCTCAAGCTTTCACACTGGAGCCTTAGACCTGAACCGCAACCCTGGTGGTGGTTCTCGCCTGGAAGGTGTTAAACCATCAACCCGTCATCAGAGGAGGCTGAACTTCCAGGTCGCCTCTCGCTGGTTATGAAGTTGTGTCGAGGTGATGAGACACGTGTAGATTCACTCTGCCGTGACCATCTGCACATTTACGTCTGCCTCTGTGCAAATAAAGATAAAGCCTGCGGGTATAAAAAAAGGAAAAACATCACTGTTTTTCCTGAATGTGCACTACATTATCAGCACATCCCATTCCTGTCAGCAACGCGGCTCAAACACGCCACAACAACATTCCAGAGCGCTGCAGGATCCATGTGCGGGTTGGCTCACCTCGGGCCCACGAACCCAGACCTGTGACAGGAAGCTCTCCACCCTGGGTTATGTTGGTGGGGGTGGAAATAATCTGAGTGCCTGCCCTCCATACCATGTTTTTGGCCTTGATATCTGCTGTGCTCCTGCTAGCATCCCTCCATTACCAGATTTTTATGACCTTCTACTTCTGCTGTCGCCTTATTTTTCAGAGACGCTGCTACACACCGTCTGATTACAGCCGACATGACTGGGAGGTTGGCAAAGCTGCAATTTGTCCTCAAAATTATAATCTGCATGTAGAAACATTCATAAATGCGCGCGTTCATTTGCCCCGCGGCGCAAAAATTCGTTAGTGCTATCTTGGCGGAGCAGCGACGGCACAGAGAAAGAGAGAGAGGGAAAAACCGTGGCCCCGAGCGCTCTTTCAGCAACCATCGCCACGGCAACTTCACCCCTGCTGAAGGGACGGCGCTGGACGCTGGCGTCACTCGTGGCGATGCACTGCTCTATGTGTGTCTGCTGCCTCGAACAAGGGTGGGTGCAAGTCTATTTATGGAGGCGGTGTTCGGGGTAGATTTGGGGGGTAATCTGAAGCTCGGAGGGTCCGGGCTCTAATCTGACAGGCTGGAGGAAGGTAAATATCCCTCTTTGTTGATAAAGCTTGGGGAAAACGTGGGAACGGCCATGAAAGAGGCTGTTGGAACGATGCTATCTTTTGTTCCTGAGGTGGAATAGATGAGAGGGAAGAGCAGAGGTGCGTGAACATGCACGTTCAGGCCTGCACGGCGGCAGGAGTCTCAGCAGAAGCTGCTCGTTAACTCACAACCACTCACTGTCAGCTGCAGCGTCAGATGTCCCAGATGTGTTGTTTGCTCCTCCTTTCAGTCCTCGACAAAGTGAAAACCAAACCAAACACACACACACACACAGACGATCACACCATTTATTAAAAAAAACGAACATAGTGACGCGCAGAGTTGAATTGCAGGTGTGATACTGCTACTTTGCACCACTGACACCACCTCCGCTCAGGTCGCATAATCAAGTTCATCAGTGGAGCAGAAAACAGAGTCTTCCTTCTGCCTCCTCCCATGATTATGGCTCTGGCAGGGGATTTTTAAGCACCTTTGAACGCACACACCTTAACCCACACGAGCTTGATAAGGCAGAGTCCATACACACACACACACACAGGTCTGTCGTGAGCTCATGCTCACCCCACCTGAATACTGAGTTATAGAGACAAGGACAAAGATGCAGAGGTAACACAGAGCAGAGGAATGATGGAGAGAAGGAAGAGGAATGTCTGTGTGGGATATCAGAGACAAGGGCTCCCTCTCTGCAGCCCCACGTGGTTGTTGCTATAAAGCTAAAAGTCAGTTAGCCCACATACATGGGGAAAAAAAGATAATTTCACAGCTGGCAAATCAAAGAAGTGTGAAAACGGTGCACTCTTTGGAGGACATCCAGGGCTGGCTCCACCCAGGAGGTCAGCAAACAACCTCCCGGACCAAACAAGAGGTCAGCGAGGGCCAATCAGGTCTGATCCCTGTTTTATGAGCTTGATTATACACACGCGGCAGAAAAGAAAACAGTTAATTCGCAGTTCATCGTTAGCATCATGATTACGCTCGACAGGCAGCACGCAATGCATCCAAATGATGGAAGTTGGCTAAAAAAGTGGAGCAGCAGACAGCAGCTGTGGAAAAGCAGATGCCTTCCATATTTGTCTTCCAGTAAGACAGACTCAACATTTCCTGCAGCTGCCGCACAATCAAATCCTTCAAGGAGAACAAGCAGATGGCCGCCGACCGGCTTTCCTAAATAAGCTGAACTGATGGGCAGGAACCACCCTTAGACTCCCAGATCTGTTCCCACCTCTCCAGCCTTGCAGCTTCAGGAGCGTCTGACCTCAGAAGTGTGTGTAGGGACCCCGCGGCTGACACTGCCGCCCCGGTCCCCCCAGCACGAGCTCAACTTGCTTTTTTGCACAATTACTAGTATTTTGGATTGTGTTTAAAGCGTCTGGTGTGGTGAGTCTAGCGCCACCTGTACTGGTAATGCGGTACTGCCTGACGCTCAGACATTAAATCACACCTTCTGAACATGTCACTCACTCTTCTAATCTTTGATTTGACAACAAATACAGAAAAAAACACTTTTTGCTTTCCATAGGGGAATAAAGACCTAGTGAGACAGAAAGACTGATCTTAAATCCTTTAACAGGAGTTTATGGCGCCACACAGGCTTGCCGGACTGGGATAAATCCCCCAGTTCCATAACCTAAACACTGACTGAACCCGCTTCCCCCAGAAGCACGGGTGCCTGACCGCACCAGCAGGCAACCAGTGGAGCGCGCGACCTTCCTCTAAGAGGTAAAACCCCGCTTAATTCATTCGCCATCATGGCTGTCTGAGCTGCTGATGCATCTCTCCAAACCACAGCTGAATTCCAGCCACCGGCCCATCAGGACGGGCCCCTCGTTCCAGCACTTTCCAGGCAGCAGCCAGCCGAGCTGAGCTTTCCAGACAAACACATTCCTGTCTGCCTCTCGCTCTGGCGGCCGTACCTCAGACGTGACGGGTGCTGGGCCCCCATGCTGTGCCCGTCTTCTGATGGGATTAGCTCCTAAAGACTGTGGAAAGCAATCCCCTCTGAACAAGGTCAACCAGAAAGCATGGCCGTGTCCCACCACACACACACACACTTTTGTTCAGGATTCCCTCCTGCCAGAAATATTTCTGAGAAGACCTGCACATTACGGCCACGCGGCCCATGATGTGGGCCATGTGATCTAACCTTTCGCGGCCGCGCAGACATTCTATCTACTCGGCGATTATTCACACTGGCCCGATTCTGCGTCTTCTGGAAAGGTCGACAAATGGCTTTGGACGCCGCGCACATATCAGGTTACCTCCACATGCAGGCCACAGTAAAGGGCACGACTAACAAGAACGTAACCATCTTGTTGTTCTTCCTCTGGCGTGACATTGGGTTGGACGTGAACGTTTCCGTTCGAGCCTCAAGTGCTGATTTGCTCTTTCCGTCGGTTTGACCAAAACATTAATTAAATTCTGCAGCGGTAGCCTGAAATTAAAACATGACTGTCTGTCTGCACGTGCGCTCAGATGAGAGGTGCTCGAGTGTGCAGCGCTGCTCATAAAAAGGTGCTGGTGTAAGCAAGTACATCTGAACAATGCTAAAATGCCGTGGGGAGGTGTAATGCAAAACACAGCCATTTCCTAATTAGAGTGAGACAAATCACAAGAAAGTTTGAGTGCATGTGCGAGCGAGATAAAGCAGGAAGGTGGAGTGCACACACTGGGTAAACAAAGCTATCGGGAGGAAAGCCTATTAGTGGGGAGCAAGGGGATCCCGGCATCAACAGGGTTCCATTGTCGGTTGTCTTATTGTCACATGATACCACTGCTAAGCAGAGTAATACCCATATTAACCACCATTCTGCTAATGCCTTTTCTCCTGTCCCCTGTGATCAGCCATAATCCCGGCCTAAGCTGATTTTTAATTACCCTGGCTGTCCAGACACACAAAGGCCAGGGCCGACCTGTTCCAGGGTCCTGACACACAGCGTAGCGGCTCCGGAAGCCCTCGGTGGCCCCAGAGCAGCTTTTCTACGCTGAAAGTCTCCTCGCTCCGCACACGGCGGTGTGTTTATCGTTAAAAGAGTCTATCCTGACTCCTGAGCTCTCGGCTCCCAAGTATGCTAATGCTTTTTTTGTCATTAACATTTCCTGAACCACCAAACAAAAGCTATCTAATAATCCACATGGCTGTGATTAATGAAAGCACACAATGGCCATGCAGATTTAGCAATTGTTTACACTTTATCACAGCTATTAAAAAAAAAAAAAAAAAAAGCACATGCCTGCCCTTTTCCATGGACAAAACACACACCTGCGCTTTCTTCTGGACATTCAAAAAGGTCAAGTCACACACACCCGCCACGATTTACACACAAATCAAACAATCATTATTCTCTAAGCTTCTTTTTAATGACACACAGTGGAAACCAAGGACAGACACACACACACACACACACACACACCTCTGCTGCAGACGATATGTGTATATGTAAAGATATGTGAAAACTGAACCCAATCAAACGTTACCACCACAATTACCAAAACCACTGAAGAAATAACAAATCTCTGGCTTCAAGCTGGGTTTACTATCAACCATATTCCATCTCTGGGGGGGGGGGGGGGAGTCTTCCTGAGCCCACCCTCTGGATCACACGGTCCCGTAGGCTACGTTTAGCCACCAGCACAGGAGCAGAAACAGTGATACCACTCAACCACCCAACCCTTATTTATGCAATACAACATTCAGAGGTAGATATGGATTTAAATCCATTGTACAAACTGCATAAAGGAAAGAAGAAGTGGCAATGGTGACTCTACAAAGATGTAATGGTAGCTCTGAGGACAGGCGATGGCTGGGGAAGGCTGCGAAAGGGGCATCCGCCAAGGCTACCCCTGCTGAAACGGAAAAAAGACGATCGACTGAGCGGAGACATAAACACTACATGAGAGGGGGAAAAAGCAGAGTAATGTGATGATAAATAATTTCCTTGCCAGGGTGCGTCTCTCATTAGCGTCTCTGATGGCTCATGCTGTCGACGTACGCGGCGCTTTCTCTTCCCCTCAGGCAATTACACGAGCTTGTCAAAGGCGGTGAATAATACAAGCTGTTTTCAGTGAATCAGCCGCTAACAGGTGACCTGGTCCGGCATGGCCGACACTCTGACACCAGGGGAATGACGAGCGGAGGGAAAGAAAGCGGCTCAAACGTGACCCGCTGAAAGAAAAGAGGGGCTCTTTTTATGATGAACCGCAGCGGCGGTTCTCCTGGTTCCCGGCTGAACTGGAAGATGGGAGGTCGGGGGGATCGAACGGGCGATTTCAGAAAGGAAAAAGACAATGAGATGACTGTGACAGGCCGTGTCTGAGGAAAATCAATACGGTGGAGCTTTTGTTGTGTCTCTTAGCTCCGCGGCTGAATCAAGACACGGTGTCAGAGATCCTGAGACGTCTTTATGACCAGCTCAACCCAACAGGCGGTCACAAACCACTGCACCATCGCCGACCGCATCCGCCGCTTCCATTTACATTTAGATGGGATACAGATCCAATGGCCTGCAGTGAGAAGACTTCTTGCGTTTTGTCGTGATGACAAAAATGACGAATGTTTCCACACACGCCGGTGGACTGCCGTGGGTACCTCCTGCCAGGACGCCGTGATGAAACCGGGTGCAACGCCACCGCTCCCATGGCTGCTGTTTGAGCCTGATATTTTGCATTGGCCTCATTTCACGCTCTCTCCAGATGAACTCTTTGAAAATCCCACCAGAATGAGCTTCGCCGTGGTCGTAAATCCCACGTTTGCTGCGTGCACCATCAACCGGCGTCGGTGACCTCACCGTGACCTTCCGCCCAGCACTCTACGCCCTTTGCGTGGGAAGCGCTGCCTCGTGTGACCACAGCAGGACCGGCTTGAAGGCCTCAAATACGACGCTCTTCCAAACTAGCGTGCCAGGCTTATTATCTTTGCTCCGTTAACCTTTAATGCTCTCCAATTTCCACTCTCCTAATAAAGTTTATGTGCGAGAGGTTCGCTTGGATGACTGTGAGATAGAACACGCTGCAGATGAGCGCTTGGGTTCACCCATGGGTCTCCCAGAGGATCCGTCTTCGCTACGAAAGGGCCGGTCGGACCAGAAAAGCCACTTCCCCTCCAGGCAGAGGCATCAGGGCAGCGGAACAGGCGAAAAGCTGCCTCCGGAACACCAGTGGGGAGACACACATTCCCACAGAGGATGTTGTGCGTTGCAGCGCAGCTCGGATTTCAATGGAGGCTTGGCGTGCGAATAGCGCAATCTTGACCCCTGACCCCTGTGACCTGAGCCTTTGCTACACACCGCATGCACCAAAACAGAGCGCCCACAGAACCAGCCTGCAACTCCCTTGACACAGGAGGTAAGTACAGAACCCAAACACAGCCGGTAGGCTAAATATTAACTGCACAGGAGGCCTGTTTCCTCCCCTCAGGCGGGGGATAAAGAGTCCTGCAGACCCACTTTTTTTTGCAGTCTGGAGCTTACTACCTGGGGGGAGAAAAACACAGGCTGCAAATCACAGCCCTGCTTATTGCTTCAAGGGATAATTACACATTTGTGTGTGTGTGTGTGTATGTGTTGCGCTCCTTCATACGCAGGCCGCCCGTCTGTGCTGAATGATAAAATTCCATGTCCATTATTCAAGTGAAACATATGCTTTTAAGTGATAATGGCAATAATAGTGCCGCCATTTGAAACCGGCGCACATGGAGCTCATCCTGACATACATATGGGCTTATTATGGAAATGGGGCTCCTGGATGTTTCGGTGGAAAATCCACCTTTCTAGCTCGTTTTCATTCTTCCGATACTTCAGCTCGCTTAAATCACTCCTGTCTGACCACCTCGTTCCCGCTCCGGCATCACAGGCCAGGGGCGCGGCGCCGCTTTGATCAAATGTAAGTAAAATGGACTCGCCTGAGTTCCAAAGATCAATACGCCATTAATAACACCCGGCCGGGGAAGCGGCACTTTGGCGGTAAGAAGGCTGGCTGGGAATCTCTCTCCTGACGCCTGTGCTGGAAGGACCGAGCCCGGAGAGCCAGGCCCCGGCCTCCTGCCAGCGGCGCTAACGACCCGGGTTGTGTTGGACCTGAGGCCCTGCAGGAGCCAGGTCTCGGAGGCGGCGACCTGCTCCCTGGCTTGATCCGTCCATCCACGCATGCCGGCGCGCCTCCTGCCGGGAACACCTTCGTTTCGCGGGTTCTCGGTGGTGACACCGAGACGCTTTTTAAAGGGTCATTTCACATTTTCATTCCTCCCCCAATTACCAGACTGGTGCCTGGCTCTTTTATTTTACATTTAATTAGATGCCAATTACAGCGTGCCCAGCTAATGAACTCTCCAATGGGCTATAAACGGGTTACTGAGATGTGTAAAATAACGATAATGATCCTGGAGTTTGCGCTGCCATTAATAGGAGGAGGAAGTGCATTCGCGTTAGCTCAGATGGAAACGCTCCTCCAGCAGGGCGGCGCCCAAACACCAACTAAGGAACTTGGTTTTCATGGCGGCGCGACCGTAAAACGAGCAGGATGCAGATATTCTGCCCCAGGAGGAAACAGAAAGGAATCGCAGCTTTTTCTTGACAATATTTGCAGCTAATGGAGGAGACAGATGGCGAGCGCACGACCATGCACGACCATCGGGAACCCGTAAGTGACAGTAGAGGAGCGGAGGGGCCGTGGAGCCAGGAGCGCAGGAGTGGACGTCCGGGCTCCTCAACCTGTTGGTGTTTCAGCAGATATTTCTTCCTCTTATCAGCCTCCCTGCACCGACACGGCGGTGACAGGGAGGCTCCATATTTTAGCTGCTAATCGTTTCACGTCGCTTGAAGTGACAGCGCGGACCGACCGCAGCGAGGAGTTATGGGAATTATGGATCTGATGTGGCCAGGAAGGCAAGAAAGGAGGAGGCGGAGGCCTGGAGGCCATCAGCCACTCAGGGTTGAGGTCTGGACCAAAGCGAAGCCTCTGAAGCTCCTCCAGGCGGCACCAACATCAGCAGAAGGGAGAGGGATGAAACCTCACTGAAGCTGAAGGAGAACCACAGCTTTTGGTGGCTGATCGGCGTTTGGTGCAGCTCTTTTTAGGTGTGATTCCATCTCCAGACGTCTCCGCTCATTCCTCCACACACATCTCTTAGAACACACACTTCCACACTTCTGGGATTCTTTTCTGTGTGTGTGTTCCCGAGGTATAAATACGAGCGTCACGTCAAACATTACACGCTTCTGTCATTTCTCAGGCAACGCCGGCACAGACGCTGACAACATTTGTTTCCAGCAGGCACAACACAAACAAAGGGACACACTGTTTATACAGTTAGAGCAGCCCCGCGGTGCAAATGCTAATACTGCTGCCTTATTACCCCAGTCTGATGATCTATGGGTGTGTGTGTGTGTGTGTGTGTGTGTGTGTGTGTGTGTGTGTGTGTGTGTGTGTGTGTGTGTGAAGCAGGCCCAGAGCATTTGAGCATCAACACAAACAGCCAAAATGACCACTGCATAAGGAGCAAAAGTGGAGAAATAGAGAGATTCTACTGATATTATTTCCTCCCTGGTGTTTTGTTTTTTTTTTTTTTTTTTTTTTTTGGTATATATATATATATTCACTGGTTTTGTTCAGAAGCCTGAAGAGAAGAAATGAAGGAAAGCTGCTACATTTACAGGGGTCCATGTCGCAAATTGCGTAAATCTGATCCGGACGTCGGACCGTCCACCATAACAGGTCTTTTAAATCAACTTTTTGTAAATGTAATTGTTTTTTAAAGCCCCGCTTCCAAAAACGTGCTCTCCAAGGGGGGACGGGCCCCGGGTCTGCACTAGCTCAGGCTGATGGGATTTAATGTGCAGTAATATTTATTATAGATACTCGGCGGCGCGCAGGGCGCATTTTCTCCGTACGGGAACCGATGCGTAACTTTGGATCCCGATGTCAGAGCCCCTCCAGCCCCCCGAGCCAGGGAACAAGCGGCGCAAAGGGCTGTCTGGTTTGAGCAAACTGAGGAATCGGAGCGCAATCCTCGGAATAAAGAGGCGTTTGTGGCCCGAATATCTGGAAAGCGTGTGTTTACAAAGTTCCACAGCGCGCATTCAATCCCCGACGCCACCTTTTAGGAACTGAAGCAGTAAACGCAGTTAGGAAAACGGGATCCCAAAGTTGGCAGCCCGACCAGACTCGGCCCGGTTTCCCTTTAAACATTCTTCCAATTCCACGGTGAAACTTCTCCGCTGCGCCTGGAAGACGGGGCCGAAAATAGGTCTTACCTGTTGGCCCCTCGATGCCATCGGCGTAGATCTGAACAGTCAAAATGAGGAGAACCGCGCAGGTGTTCATCGTGTGGCCGTTTTAGTCCTCTTTGAACGCGCAGGAGTAACTATTTCATCCCGATAAGGTCCAGCGGTGCGCGCAGAGGAGCCGAGCCCGTCCGCTCGCCTCGGTTCTCACTGAGAGGAGTTTCGGAGACGCGCTGGGAGACGGGGCACAGCCGGTTCTGCAAACTGACGTCAGGGTAAACAGTTGAGGCAACTGATTCCTTCCGACTTTATTTCCCAGCCTCCATTTCAGCGCAGTGTGTGAGCCGCGCGCCCCCAAGCGGCCGAGTGCCGCAATGACGCAGAATGGTTCCAACCTCGGACAGAAGAGGAGCAGGCGGGCGGTGCTGGTGGAGCCCCCCCGGCCAGGGGCTGCTGGGGTGGAGCCCGGCACCCCCGAGACTCTGATGGGGATAAACACGATAGGACATAGGGAGGACGTTTGTGTTGGGTTGGGTCAGGTTATCCTTCCGGTGGCCCCGTTTGTTTGTTCTATAAATGATCTCATTGATTTAAAGATGGACCTTGGAGGTTTTTAACAGATACAAATGGAGTTTAGAGAGAGGGTGGGGTTACATCTTCATTTGTAAAATATGCAATAATCCTCATCCCCATGATACATTTCAGGATTAAAGTTGCATTTCATTAGAATATGACATTTCATAGGACATCCAAACATATGAACTGTGCAGGTATAAGCAGGAGTTTGCTCAAAGGGTCCTATTTAAAACCAAAATACCTCATTTATTTGGTTTACTTTTGTTTTTAAAGACATGATTCTGAGTTCAAAACCATCTCTGCAGCATTTGGTTTATGCAAACGAATACAAATAAAAGTTTGCGAGTTCGCAGCAGCAACATCCTGCATATTTAAGTGACATAAACTGGGAGATTCACCGTGAAAATGAAGCATCCTTGCACGAGTGCTGATGCTGCAGCTCTGGTGATCCACGCTGTGTCAGAACACAGGCAGGCCTGAAACGCTTCGCAGCGCCTCCACGAATCCAAATTAGCTCTGGATGCTATTACGGAGGCTATTCATCTTTCATTTTGTTGTGGCTGCAAACATTAAATTTGTGGATTCAATTAGGGAGGGTTGCAGCGTGCACGTGAGACCTCCAACACGAGTGCGGCCTGTAATCTCGTTTGCTCCCGAATGACAGATGAACGATGGAGCGCTCAGCAAATGACTTAATTTAACCAAAGGAGTCCAACACATGTCGAGCCAACACCTGTAATTACACCTGCATGATGCATGGCAGCCATTTTGTGTCCCGCTGTACCGCAGGGTAGCTACACTCCATCAAAAAAAAAAAAAAGGATTTTGGACTCGAAGCTGTTTGACTACGGGACAGTTCAATTTGCTGTAAACCGAGCGGGATATTGCCTGGGATCATGGGAGCCGCCAGGCCAGGATGCCGACAGCTGCTGCGGGGGTAATTTCATCCACTGTCACTCATCAGCCATGGAAAACAGCCACATCTGCACAGGCAGATGTGGGTTGTGTGTCTAAGGGCTGCTCCCAACCACCATTTGCTAATCAGATGTTAGGAAGTCACCAAAACCACGCTTAAAAAATCTGGAAATAGTGAAAAAAATGAAGAAATAGAGTGTAACATGCGCTCTGCCCTCTACCGGACTCCGGTGGTATTACTCCACTATCAGAGCACACATTTTCCCTAAAAAAACACTCGACAAATAAAGAAAGCAGGAACCTGCTTTAAATCTGGTTGGTGTGCAGAGGCCTTAAACCAAGTGATTCTTGGTTATTAGCAAATATACTTTCTATCATCAAAATTTACTGTACAAGTGTCACTTGTACAGTAAAACCGGCATCATATTTGACACATCTGGCAGAGTTGTCTAGGTTACTGCGCGTACAGGGAGCAGCTCCCCGTTGAAAGCAAAAACACAAAAATAGTCACAGCACTTGTGTTTCTCACAGTCAGAACTCTGCCTCAGACTTGGAGTTTCCACTGTTCTGAAGCAGGTGGAAGGATTTTAAGAACTGGGCCCAAGAAAAATCATATAAACTCCAAACACAACTTTTGTAGCTGTATGTTTTCTTTACCGGATATTATTGAAAGTGAAATACAAATCTGTGAGGAAATATGACAAATACCTGAACTGCTCTGAGAAAAGATGAAGACTGTAGTAAAGGGTAGTGCGTTTGTACATTTGGATGGCTGGTAACTGCCTGATTCCACCACTACAAGCCTGGGGAGGGGCTGTGCCTCAGGGCTGCAGTTAGAAGAGTTAGAGTTAGAAAAGATGTTAGAAAGAAAATGCCTGATCAACTGATGGAAAACATTATTTGTGAGCAAAATTCCAAAAACCTCAAACTGCACAGTTGTTGGGGATGACCATCGTTGTCCGGAGGACGGCCTGAAATATGAGCCCAGTTTCAGCTCACGTGAGAGCGGCTCAGCCACTACACCGGCAGTTACACCTTCATTTTACACCCCTTTCGTCTTTGAACTCCTCTGCCTCGCAGGCTCAGGCACGTTCCCTCAGTCTAACCTCGCCCCTAGACCATCTCTCACTTACTTTTACGCTTCTTTCTCCCAAACCCGACCCTTTCGGTGTCACCTGGAGTGCCTGCCTGGCGTCTCTCTGTCCTGCCTGCCGGCTCTCTGAGGGGCCCCGCAGGCTCCTGCCTGAGCCTGGGGATCTTCTCCGGACCCGCCATCTGGACCAAGTCTCCCTCTAAAAGGCCGTCGAGGTGGTCCTTGTTCCTCCTGCTCCCTCTGGCGTGGTGGCGCTGGCCGTTGGAGGTAGAGAAGGTGGCGAGAAGCTGAGGGTTGATGGTGAGCTCGGCGTACGGTGACCCCCCGGTGACGGACAGGGGTTGGATCACAGAGCGGGAGGACATGCGCTGGCACTGAGCTCGGAGCGGTCTGAGGGACTTTGTCTTGCAGGAGGAGCTTTTGTCGCAGCTCTTTTTCATCTCCTCCCCCAAAATCTTGTCCAGCACTGAAAAGCAAGAGAGGCGTCCATTAAAAGTTCTGGGACAGCAGCGCGTGGACCGAGCAGCTGCGATCCCACCGATATCACGGTTCTGGGCTCTGCTGTCTTCGTCGCGTCTGCGCTTCAGCTCCACAGCCTGCTTCACTGAGTCCAGGAGCCCAAACATCTTGCACAAGGAATGAAGTAAGACGGCGTCTGAGGAAAACCAGAGAACATTTCTAATTCTATCATTCATTGTTTGAACGTGTGGGGATTTGACACCGCACAGTGGAGAGCGCAGGTACTGCAAGCACAGATAATACTGCAACAGCAGCAGAGTGAAGCAACATCCTAGCAAACGCGGAGGAATGAGCATCCATTTTTATGTATATCTTTACTCTGAGGAGAACGAAACGAATGCTTACTCACATTATTTGTGCTGAGATTACTCTCTTGGGAAAATGCATATCGACGGTAGATTAGCTGGAAGATTCAGCATTTCAGTCAGGTCTCACCTGCTTCCTGCAGATTAGTTTTCTCTGCGCGATCCTCCACTCCTTTAAACATGGTGGATAGTTCAGTTTGGAGGGTGGACAGGACTTCGGCCATCAGCCCTGAAGCTGCTACACTTTTCCACAGGCTCAAGACTCCGTCTAGAACATCAGTTGGAAACATTGCTACAGTGTGAGGAGGAACAATACTCAGGGTGCAGATCCAGGCAAAGGGTCATCCGGGAAAACGCTCACTCGTTCAAGGCGAGCTCTTCGGAGAGGAAGAGATCAGACGCAGGAACGAGAACAGGACAAAGCAAATTCTATCAGAAATACAATAATATGGAAGAAAGGAGATTCCTGGAAGGGCTGAAAGATAAACGTGGGGGGCGTCGGTGATGGAAGGCCTGTAAAAAACAGAATTAAATAAGAAAAAGAGGCACAGCAGAAGCTACATATTGATGACAGAGGTGGAGGGGAAAGAGCACGAAGGGCCAAGATGACAGAGCAATTTAGAGGAGGCTGAAAAACGACCAAAAAAAAAAAAAAAACAGCTTCTAGTTGAGTAAACCAGATAAAATATCAAGCCCTTAGCATGTTTTCTTGCAACTAGCAAGCATCAGAGTGCTTTTTGCATTTTCTTTAATGTCTATGGAGATAAATCCAGTGTGGCTACAGACTCCCATTTACAGCAGTTGTAGATAAATTCATCCATTCTTCCATGTGGGGAAAGTGAACTAATGGAAAGAAACTCATCCCTGGAGATAGAAGAGGATAGCTCTATGGCTCATACCGAGAGTGGTCGATATATTTAAGCTCCGTGACAAGCAATAAAGCCAGCGCAGCCAGGCGCTCCAGTTATGAAACTGGTGTCATTCCAGCGGAAGCAGCATCACCTTTAAAAAAGCCCTTAAATCAAAAGCTCTGTTACAAGAAAAGAACGCATTCTGACGCGTCAGGGGCTGTCAGCAACTTTTCAGGCAGGTCCGCAGGGATGGAGGAGCGCCACACGGCTGCAGATTTATGGGTGTTGGACAGCGGTGCTCCACACTGGTCTGCAGGTCTGCAACAATAACGTGGGCCTACCACGTTATTAATCCCATCTGACGGGATTACCCTCCTCCCTGGAGGCCGGAGGGTTGCTGCAACACTTTCAGATTCTACCTTTCTGTTAGCAATTTTATTACTTGCTGTTTTGGTTTTTAGTGGAGGTTAGGTAACATGACGTGACAATAACTCGGTGGTTTGCGGCTTGAAAACTGCAAATCAGCGCTTGTGGTTACTGAGGTACTTCACCGTCTCGCCACTAAACGTCACCAAATCACCACATGTGAATTGAATTTACACCCGTGACAGGAACAAGGATCATCCACAGCGGAAGCTGCTGAATCCGTCTACCTGGAAGGCCGGCTCTGGTTCTCTTTGCGTGTCCATTGGCAGGATTAGCAGCAGGACCAGCGGCCCATTCGGCTGCCAAGCTGAACTTCTCCTCCAGAGGTGTTTGGACTTCAACTGCATCGTGTGTGTGTCCCCCTAAAAACACAACAGCAGCCAGATTGAGCTTGAGCACACACATAAACCCCTTTTTTTAATTCTGCGCAGACGTCTGATAGCTGCTTTGTTTGCAAAACATGGGTATAAATGATAGCAAAGCAGCTGCTGACTTCTATTAAAAAGAGCATCAGGAGACGCTAAAGTCTACCTGTCAGGGGTGGCATCTGTCCTCCGAGAGGATCCAAAACCAAACACGACGGGCTCGGCTGCGCCGCTGCTCCTGGGGGAACCCGACTGTTGCCGAACAGCACGTCAAATTTTGTGCTGCGGCAGGTGTTGCTGCACACGGTGTTGTGCTGGTAGAAGTCTATCTGGCCCGAGTCCATCATTTTCCTGTATGGATAGAAGCAGGTTGAAAAACACAATATCCCAGAACTCCCAGATGGATTCTAAGGGCCGGATGTGTTGGAGCGATTAGCGTCCCACAGGTGTGTGTGTGTGGAGAAATATCATCGGTACACTGACTCGCTACTACAGCGAGAACAAGTGCCAACACGACGCAGAGGTGAGAGGGATCACTCAGCAGCCCACTTGTGCGTTATCGGACCCCGCAATAAAAACTAGGTAGCGTGCCTGCGGAATGCGCTGGTGCAACCCTGATGCTGACAGACGGGCTGGACAAGAGCCACCTCAACTACAACCCCAGACAGGAAGCCACATGAAGGACGCCTTCACAAATCCTTCCCATGTCCTGGGGAAGCACAGAAACAGACAATGGTTCTTTTTTATTTCACGGGTTGTGTACCTGAGCATTACTCCTCCCAGTCGAATGGCCCTTTTCCAGTCTTTCAGCGTGGCTTTTCCTGCCAGGTGCACAAACTGCTTTGGACTGATCAGCTGGTCATTAAACTACAGGAGAAAAGACCACAGTAAATACACAAAGCTTGTCTTAGGTGTAAATACACAGGAAACGCACACACACAACATACAGTGAAACAAGAATGAGCGTACCTTGACGCATCTGACATTAATTCCGGGACACACAAACTTCTTAAACAGCAGCACTGCTCGGCTGTCTCCACAGGTGATGGGGTAGCCGTATTCCGTCTCCTCTCCTTCTGCTTTACTCTTTTCTGAAGATAACAGAGTGTAAATATCATAAGACGATAAGTAAGAGCAAAATAATACAATTAAACCTCTTTAGTAATTTTTTTAATGGCTTCCCTGCCGTTAGAACGTTGTCGTGCTGTGTTTTGTGCGTGTTTTTCTGTTCCTACCGCGGTGCGTCTCTATGGCCAACACTGTGGTTCCAGCGCCTGCAGTGTCGTCGGTTAACCTGCGGGGGGCGACAGTTCACCAAATTCACCGGAAAACGAAGGGACTGAATCGACGTTATTATGACTGAAGTAGTTTGATATTTAACTGTTGTCAGGTGTACATGTAGGTCCTCAACTGGCGTTACTATTTTTTTATTTGATTTCTGTTTTAGCACCACAGTTACCTACAATGCTTCATTTCAATAAATCCGGACAGAAAATTGCAAACATCAACTGTCCCCGTGCCGGGGTGAGCTAGGTTACCCTTGCAGGACGGGCTGCAGGTGCAGGATGACTTGAGCATTTTGGTTGTTGCCGCTGGACCCCCCCTCTGCCTCTCCTGTGCTCAGATCCCCCGAAGACACGATGACCTCAGCGTCCGCCATCGCCCCCCTGCACAGGCCTGCACGCACAGAGGGCCACGCATGCATGTTTAACAACCAGATCACACACACATGCAGCCATACCATTTAATGCACACACACACACACACACACACACACACACATACGGGTTGATGGTAACCTCCCCCCAGCTGTTTCTCCCTGGCATGTAACTGTCACATTAATGAATCTGTGCTGGTTTTAAAATGTCACCAATGAGAGGAAGGGAGCCTACCTACAGAAAAGAAAAGAAAAACAAACCTCAGCACTATAATAACCACAGAGGACTCAACAAGTTAAAAGTCATAATCTCCTCACAGGAAAAACAAAGAGTCAATACAACCACCTGGAGAGCCCAATATTCATTAAAAAAGTAGGAATCCTCAAACACTATGTACAGGAAGTTTATGGAGCCTCCGCTGAGAAGCTGTATCATCTCTGGTTAGACTGACGACCGAATTATGGCGCATTAAGGTTGGAGAATAGCGAGCAACGCGTTAAGGGGTCAAACGTCAGTGTGAGAACTGCGACTGCGCCCGAGAGGATCACTAAAGAACCCAGACGACACAACAGTTAAAGTTGCTGTCAAACCTACAAACCACACGAGCAGCACGAACACGGGGAAACAAGATCACACGCAACTCAAATAAATGTACAAACTCTGACGCAGAGGAATCCGGAGCGGTTCCCACGCAGCGCGGAGCCACCGTCGGTAAACGGATCAACATATTCAGCTCTAAATCAGGTGGCTTTTGGCGGAGCGTTACCTCCCCCACGGACAGTTGCGTGCGTTGCTCACCCTCCTCCACCCACTCAAAGCGACGTCTCTCGGCGCGGCGGCCGCACGCACATCCCGAGCAGCAACGCTGCGCCGGCGCGCATTCCGGCTCCGCGCCCTGGGGGGGGGGGAAGGGGTCGGCCAAACACCCGCAAAACCCCCAAAACACACTACGCTACACTTTTAAGGACACTCTGGTAGTTTGCGCCTACCGTGGCACAGCGGGGGATCGGTCATCCTGCGCCTGTCGGAGCGGCCCGGAGCATGCGCCGTGCGCCTGGCCGCCCTTCCTGCCGCGGAGGCTGCGCTCGCCTGAGAAGCATCTGCCCCGCTGTCACGAGAAGCGGTCGGCTCGCACGCGATGTGTAAATCGGTCAGACCGCTCTCGTGAGCGTGTGCGCGGCTTTGTGCGAGCGCCTCTGAGCCGCAGCAACGCAGATGGTCAGAGGGCCCAAAAGAAAAAGCGCAGTTTTCATCGTCAGCCACCCTGGCTGCAGCTTTTGGACTGAACCACAGAGTTTTTTATTCTTTTTTGTTGTAGTTATTTTTTTACCCACTCGTGCGGCCTCCCTCGCGCTTTTCTGGTTCTGAGGCAACAGTCGCCTGTTGTGTTTTTGTTGTTGCCGGAGTTTGGCCACAAGGGGGCAGCATTTACACTCAATAGACAGATTGTTGGCAAGTAAACGAAAAAAATACTTGAGGTTTGCTCAAATTAACATTTTTGATCATCTTAAGTCGTTTTCAAACAATATTGCATTCAGTATAGTACCTTTATGGACAACTACAGTGGAATATACCCACTTGAGAAGCAATTTTAGCGCCGACATGCGAGAGTAACTGGTTTGCAGCCTGGCCCGCCCCCTCTCAGGAATGGAATGTGAGGGCTGCTTTGATTGACAGCGCAGAGAACCAATAAAGAGTCGCAGGTATTTTTTTTTTCTCAGTTTTTTCTTTTAGTGCGCGTCGACTTTTCTCCGGAGTCAGAAGCCAGATCTGTCGGTTCCTGCACTTTACTTTCCAGCCGAGCTCTGAAAATCATGCTAACAAAATGCCAAATCATCCACGACGCTGTGAAATCTCACTTGACTGCTTTTTGGATCATTTGGAGCGTCTCTATAAGCGGCGTTCGCGGCCAAGAGGGTAAGAAAAAACTTTAATCACTGTTGCAAAGTTTAAAAAGTGTTTAAAAAGTGCTGGTAGAATTCTTGTTGCAGTTGGCGTAATTACTAGGTTTTCAACGCACATTTCGACATAATAAACAATTGCGTTGCTGCATCGGCGAGAAAAACAGCTGTAAACCATCACGCATCCTAATAAAGTTAATCAATAAGGCAAACGTCAGCCCACGTCACATGGTTGGATCCAAAGCTGTGTTTGTGCTGTTTAAAGCAGCAGTCCTTTACGTCTTGACAGGTCATTGTTGCATTATGAGAACTCAATGTGTGAGTTCAAATGAATTCTAGTATTTTCGCGTTAAAAAGGGCGCAAAGGTCGGGCCTCTGATGTCATGGTAGCATTCTTTACATAGTCCATCTGTGTGCATGTTTGCCTACTGGTCTCTGCTATCAGCTTGGTTTCCCACAGCTTTTTTTCTCTTCCTAAGTCCATGTGTGGTCCCAGTCACAGTGACTACATCAGTCCAGATCAGGAAGGATAGATTCCACGTTCCCACAGACCCAACAGTGGGTCCTACCAGAAATTCTTGCGTCTGCTGCGGTTTCCGTCCATTTGAATCACCCTTCTCTGAATCATGTTTGCAGTTGGGGGCGTTGGCGGGGCTGGAGTGCTGGAGGGGGGTTGGTTTTGTAATAAACTGATTGACACTCCAGACGGGATAAGGCGATGTAGTGACAGGTGAACATCCAGTCTGCCAGCGTGGACCTGTAAGAACCTGCCAGGAGAGCCTGCAGTGGAAAACAATGTTGGTGGGGCCCTTTTGGGCTGGCTGGCTGTCTGCTGCTGGCCCAGCACTCTTTTTTTTTTTGTTTTTCTTCTTTTTTAATTCGTTCCGTCTCTGACCCGATCAGAGGTGGTCTTGTAATCTCCTGGGCTTGAGGCGAGCCTGTAGGGATGGTGGAGAGGACGGGCAGCCCTCCAGCGGAAGGTGGTCCTCGCAGCGGGTCGCTGTGGTCTTTTTCAGGGAGTCCCCCTGGGGCCACGGCCCAGGGGTGACAACATGCAGACAGTCATGGCTCTAAAGCCAAAACGTTGTCGGGAAGTGAGAGAGTGGGCGGCTGTGCTGCAGGATGTGTGCGGTCAGGGGTGAGTGGAAGGTTAGCTGCTTGTTTCCCCTTAAATAAATCTGCAGCAGCCTTTTTTGGAAAGGCTGGAGATGACGTACGCACCAGGGGCCTTTCAGCCACAGTTGGGGCCACTCGCAGAACAGCTCACCTCTTGACTCTCTGCCTGTAGGTTCGAAGCCGACGCCCTCCAGGGCTCTTATCTGGGTCCGGGTCCCTCGCTCACCAGAGCGGACGTGTCCTGTTGTCTTTGACCCGTCCTGCTACAGATGAGAGCAAAGAGGGATGGAACAGCCGTCTCTAAACTCGAGGAACCATGTGTAAAAAAGCTCTGCCGGTTGGCTTTTGTCCTGAAGCAGCTCGGGCACGCACGTGAGCGCGGAACCCTGGCTGCTCTGAGTCACCATCGGGAGAGTATAAACATGCCTTAATCTGTCAAGAATGTTCAGAGGAGCGTTACTACATCCGGCCTCACCTGTCGCATCCAGGCCTGAAACCTCCCGTCTGATGTGGAAGTCTCCTGGTTTAACCCTCCGTCCGTCCGTGTGTGTGTGTGTGTGTGTCCCTGTGAATGGTTTCAGGTAACGGTTGCGGACACACGGTGCTGGGCGCCGAGTCCGGCACGCTGGCCTCTCAGAACTACCCCGGCACCTACCCCAGCAACGTCTGGTGCAGGTGGAAGCTGCGCGTGTCAGAGGGACGAACGCTGCGCCTGCTCTTCGGGGACTTTGACGTCGAGGACAGCCCCGGCTGCGCCAACGGGTCCCTCCGGATCACCGAGAAGAACGGAGAGCCCGGTCTAGGTAACGTGGACGAGCGTCACTCCATTTCCACGCCATCACTGGAGGAGTGCTGGAGCCCTGATGGTGGTGGCAGTTGTCCCACCGTCGCTTACACAACAGACACGTGCGCGTCCTCCCATCTTGCCTGGAGGACATGGAAATTTGACAGCGAGAAAGAAAAATCTTCAGTTCTCGCAGCGAACAGTGGTTATTATTAGCTACAGCTGCGTTTGTGGATCCGAGGGGAGGTGTTGCTACACGTCGGAGGTTTGATATGGTGCCATGTTGCTGCGCACAACCGGTTCGAACGGGTGGAAATGCGTCCAGCTGGGACCCGACTGGGACGTGAAGGACATCTCTGTGTGTTTGTGCGTTCACAGGTCCAGTGTGCGGAACGCTGGACGCGTCGCAGAAGAATGTGACGCTGAAAAGCAACGAGGTGACGATAAGCTTCAGGTCGGGGCGGCATCGCTCTGGGCGGGGCTTCCTGCTGTCCTACGCCACCGACCAGTATCCAGGTAGGGCTGGCCGGACTGTGTCTGCGTGTGTGTGAGCGCAGGTTGTGTGTTTGCTCAGTGTGAATGGAGGGAGGCCTCAGCCCTCCGTGCCTCCTGGAACCGGTTGACGCGCTCTTTCTTTCTTTCCCTCCCTCCGTCATCTTATTCAGCACTGCTCACCTGCTGCCGTCATCCGTCTGCTGCAACCCTGAAGCAGGGTGTGTTTATGTCACAGCCCACCAAGCCCAGTTATCCCCCCCTTCTGCAAGCCTCACGTGCACTGTTTAAATCCTATTCTTAGCCCGTGCTCGTCTGATTCCTCCCCTGCCTGTGAGATCACCCGGAGCGTGCATCATCCTCCGTAATAGCACGGATCGGTTTCCTGTTTTCGCCGGCTTGTTTATGAAATCCGTCTGGAGCTAAGCCCGTGTTCAGACACATAAACCGCCGTCTGTCTGCCGCCATCGCACCAGGGCCGGCTCCGGACTGGTGCACGGTCACAAAGCAGCGATAACAAAGGCCTCCCTCACGTCGGTGGAGACGAGCGCCGGTCTCCTAATTTAGCGCTGCGAACACGTCTCACACAGAAGGTCCAGTCAGCCCCGGCCTCTTACGCAAGCCCCGCATACTGGTCCCAGTGTTATTAAAGTGGGCCGCTCTGAGCCCGTTTAACGTGGGTCCGGTCTCTTTTTGCCGTCACAGGTCTCATCTCCTGTTTACGGCGAGGATCTCACTTCAGCTCGCAGCATGTGAGGTGAGTGTCGGACCAGGGCGCTGCAGCCCCGCCGAGCTCCTCTGACCCCGTCTTTCTGCTGCTCCTTAGCGTTTACTGCCCCGCCGGGTGCAGGAACGTGACGGAAGACGTCTGGGGAAGCTGGGAGCAGGGTTACAGAGACGTAAGTAGAGCGGGTTTAGACGCGGAAGCGCTGCGGCGGCGAGGGGGATTCACGTGCGTTTCCTGTTGCAGACCTCGGTCTTGTGTAAGTCTGCGGTTCACGCCGGGGTCATCTCCGACGGTCAGGGTGGCCACGTCGCCGTGACTCGGGGAAGGAGCCTCACCCTGTATGAGTCGGCCTTCGCAAACGGGATCCTTTCAAAAATGTGCGTCTGTGGGACTGGGACGGCACCAGCGGGGATTAGCTTGCGCAGCGGCTGACCTTTGCTCTCTCCTGACAGGGGCTCGTTGTCTGACAAGAAGCTGCTGCTCAGTAGAGGTAAGAGCCGTTTTCCAGGCCACACAGAGGGCCGTTACCGGTGTGTAAACTGTTTACGAGCGGTCAGAGCCCATTTACTGCTGCTTCTCCATTGTTCTCGATGCTACGTCTGAATATTTTCCTGGACATGTGTTTTTTAAAACTCAGCAGTAAAGCGCACGTGGCTTCCTGCGTAAACACTCAGGGTTTACACAGCGAACCCATTCTTTCCTCTGCTCCTCCGACAGAATGCAATAACATCCTGAGCGATTCTGGCTCCAACGCCTCCTCCTCCTCCAGGAACTGGGGCTCCGGCCTCGATGGGCAGCCCCGGCCTGGGGACGAAGCCGCCCCGAGCCCATGGCTGGAGCTGGAGCTGAGGGACAGAAGCACCATCACGGGTACGAGGTTTGAGGTGGTGGGAAACCCAAAAGGTACCGTCTGAAAGCTGAAAGCTTTTTTTTTTTTTTAACAGGCGTGATAACGACAGGCTCGGCCCAGTTCTACATCGAGTCCTACATTGTTTATTTCAGCAAAGACAGAAAAAACTGGAAGCTTCACAAGGACGTTTTGAGCAAGGAGAAGAAGGTCTGCAGCCTCACCGTCTGACCATTGTTGTGGTTCCAGCTTGTGATGCTTCCTGTGGTTAATGGTTAACTGGGTTGCTATGGTCCCCAGGTGTTCCGGGCCCACACTGACGGCCATCTCAGGGTGCTCAACAGTTTCTTCCCTCCCGCGGTGGCTCGCTTTGTTCGGCTGGAGCCACTAAGCTGGCACGGCCAGGCTTCTGCTCGGGTCCAGGTCCTGGGCTGTCCCGTTTCCAAGGTTACCCCCAGGATGCGCTCGTCCGACAGTGCGTCTGCCCGCTGCTCTCTGAAACTGAGCGCTCCACACTGTGAAGTCACGTTTATCCTGACCTCATGACCTGCCTGCAGAACCTCCACCTGTGCTGGATGTGGATAAAGCAGCGACCAACACCACTCCCACGCCCACAGAGGGACCGGTGCTGGTGGAGACGCGTCAAAGTGAGTGCTGGCCCCCGCCGCAATGAGAACGTCCCCCACAGCGGAGCAGCAATGTTTCCTTCGCTTTCAACTTGTACGAGAGTTTGTGCACTTTACTTGCCGTCCTGCAGGTCCCAGCCAGGCGGTCATGGCGGCCGTGGGCGTGGTCCTGGCGCTGCTGATGTGCGGCAGCTGTTTGCTAGCTGGAGTCTGGTGGAAGCGAAGGTAGCTGTGTAACATATAAAAAGATTTGGTTTTACTGTCGATTAAAGCTCAAATAATTTCCTTTTAACAGGAGAAAGGATTCACAGATGAAGTACTCTTTACCCTCAAGTAAGTGGCCTTAGGAGATTTTCAAGTTATTTGTTTATTTTCCGCTTCGTTATCAGGTTTTGGTTTTTTTGTCGCCCAGGTTGTCAGAGTTTCCAGGCTAAGAGTCTGACCTGCCCTCAGTCTGAGTTCATCTCCTACCCGCTGGAGAGGAACGTCCACGACGCTCTGCCAAGCCCTCCGTTAAACAGTGAGGATTGGTTTAAGCATCAACCTCTTTCTGACCAGGCTTTGCGGCGCCCTGGCTCACGTGTCGAGAGCCTCTTTGTTGCTTTCTCTCTCTCTGGTGGTCTCAGGTTGTCAGCTGAGGCAGCTTCCTTGTTTTCTGCTCTGATTGGTTCTGGACTCCCAGGGTCCGGTGGAGCAGCTCCTGCCAGGCCTGCCAGGCAAACAGCTCTCTCCCCGGGCCGTCCATTCTTCTCCCCGGCTCTGCCCATCTCCCAGTCACAGTATAAACATTCCTTTCTTTGGTCCATGGAGCCAGGCTGAAAGAGACCCTTTAATTGCACTCCCCCCCTCCCCCCACCAACACTATCCCCCTTCACCATCACCCTCCTCCGTCCTCTCCCCCTCCCAGGGGGCCCTCCACTGAGAAACCAGTGATAAACAGGAGCGAGGGTCAAAGCTAAGACAATCCACAGCCTTCCTGAAGCCGCTCTAATTAAAATAGCTCTGGCTCTAAGGGGTCGCCGTGGGCGCCCGAGGAGGGTCTCGGCTCCTCCAGCAGGGGCCCACAGTGGAGTCTGGAGTGGGGCTCAGTGCCTCACTGTAGGCCACGGTTGCTGCCAGATGAAGCGCTGAGGTTGGTGGCCAAGTAGCTGAACGGGGTCTAACAATGGGCCTGGAGGCTGCAGAAGAGAACAGCTTCCCCGAAACTCACAGAACTAAGTTAAAAGTGCACATAAGCACGTAAACTTTTTAAGAAAAATGTGGAAAACAAACAAACAAGGATTTACAATTCCAAAAAGCTCCGGATCCTACGTTGTTTATCCGAACTGAACAACTTCCTGTTGCCTGGCAACTGATGGTTTCAGCATTAGGCTGCAAAAACCTGAAATAGTGTTTTAAATCTGACTTGATATCCTCCGCCAGTGCTTGTTTAACCCAGACAGATGGAAATACAACCTTCTTCTGGTTCCTTCCTTCCCCAGACTATGCCGAGCCGGCCGTCGGACAGAAGGTCGGATCCACTTTCAGACCCTCCTCAGACGAGGGCTACACCACTCCCTTCGCCTTCAACCATTACGACAGCCCCGGCAACCTGCCAGAGTACGCCGAGCCTCTTCCTCCGGAGCCCGAGTACGCCACGCCGTTCAGCGAGCAGGTTCCAGACTCGCACAGACCTCCCTCGGCAGCAGCCGGCACCGGCGGCAGGACCCAATCCAGAGCCGCCCAGTATGACTGCCCCTCACACAGGGTGCTGTCCAATGGATACTGCACGCCTGCGCTACACGCCAGCAGGCCGCGCCCCAACAGCGCGGTCTACGCTGAGCCCAAGTCATGTGACTCTTTACAGAAGCACACGTATGAAGAGCCTTTGTGAACACATGGAGGAAAAGCCTCCTGAAGGTCACGTGAGTCGAGGCCAATGGACGGAGTGCAGAGCTGCACCAACGCTGCCAGGCCCGAGGGCGTTACCTCCAGGGGCCAAAGGGTCAACGTTTCTGCTCTAGCACATTTGTGACCACAGTGCTCGCCATGATTCCAGAGCCATACGAACTCAAATCGTTCCTTTTTGTGCAGCGGATGCACGGACGAGATGCACAGATACTGTTTATTAATGAAATATTTAATCACAACGGCACTTTTAAAAAGCAGTTCATGCAAAAAATGGGTTTAATAATACTTATCGGTATAACGCTGCGTACCTGATGTATCCTTTAAAGATAACCTTTAAGAAGCACTAGTATTACACACTGGTAACGGACTGGTGAAGGCTGTTGTTATAAAAGTAACCACTAGTTGTTTCGCTTTAAAAGGCCTAATAATGAAACGTCTGCTGGTTAGTTCTCGTCATTCTTTTCATCATAAACCAATGTGACTTACTTTGTTGTACTACTTAAATGTTCTGCAGTGTTCAACAAGACAAACATACCTCAACTGAACCTCGTAGCCGTTGTCAGATTGTTGCCCACTTTTTTTTTCTATGGAGTTAAATCACAAAAAGAAAATCTCCATATTAAATTCCAGATTGTGCTCCTTGTACGGTTTGCTTCACAGGGTCTGTAAATGAATAAGGCACAATGCAAAGCTTATATTTATACAAGTGAATTTACAGATTATATCGCAGAGTTTTACCTCCCGAGTTTTTGTGTGTGTTGTAACTTGCTTCATTTACTTTACTCGCCTCTGTTTTGGCCAGGCTTCTCTGTTGTTGTGGTCTGGCCGTCATCATCCTCGCTGTTCTCAGAGATGTAGTGGATCAGGATCTGATGCTTGTTTCTGGACGGGGCGTCCTTGAACTGCAGGCCACAGTCTTCGCACGTGTACACGAGCCTTGCTCGGCTGCCCAGGTCGGCGTTGGGCGGTGGATCGCTGAGCCCAGCCACGCTGGGCGAGCCTGCAGAATCTCTGCTGACTGTAGCTTGCGTGCTGCTCCCGGGGTTGTCGGGTGGATTCCACCCAGGAGTGGCTGAAGGAACCTTCCCCGGAGGCTCGGGTGGGTGATCGCTGTCTGACGTCCTCTGAGGAGGCCTCCCAGCTCCAGCCTCGCTAACGTGCTGCACCACCAGCCCGTGGGCCGTGCGGTAGTGGAAGCTGATGCCGGACTGGTAGGAGAAGCCTTTCCCACAGATGCTGCACACAAAAGGCCTTTCTCCTCTGTGGACGCGGTGGGTGTGGATCTTCAGAGACCCCGACTGGGTGAAGCATTTCCCGCACTGGCTGCAGTGGTAGGGCCTCTCTCCCGTGTGGATCCTCTCGTGTGTCCGGACAGCCGACAGATGCGGAAAGGTCCGGCTGCAGAATTCACAAGAATAAGGCCTTTCGCCTGTGTGAATGCGCCTGTGGATCTTCAGCGCCCCCGACTGGCTGAAGCTCTTGCCGCAGTCCGGGCAGGCGTAGGGCCGGGCGCCCGTGTGCACGTTGAGGTGGATGCGGAGGTTACTGTGCGAGTTGAAGGACCTGCCGCACTCTGTGCAGAGGAAGCCCGGCGGCTTGTGAGCGTGCTCGGACCGCTGGTGCTGCAGCAGCTGGTAGGGTCTGGAAAAAGAGGCCGAGCAGTGCATGCAAGGATGCAGCGGCGACGCGTTCCCCACGGCCCTCCCTTTTCCCGTTTGCGGCTGCGTGTCTGTTTCTTGGGGGTTTTCCTGGGAACAAGCGGCAAGCGAGTGTTGGCAACACAAGCAGGACACGTGAGGGACGTGGGAGCGGACCAACCGAGGGCAGGGCAGGCAGGACGTCAGGGGGCAGTGGTGGTGGTGAAAGTGATGATGGGTGTGAGAAAAGGGCGAGCCCGCGCTGTTCTGGGGCCTGCGGAAGCTCCCTCTACATGCATCCTCCCCCTGCTGTTGGCCGGAACTCCGGGCTTCTGGCGCGCTGGTGCTGCTGGCCTCAGGTAGGAGATGGCAAACTGCGCCGTAGCACGGCGGTGAGGACACCGGATGCGGCGGTTTCAAAAACTCAAAGGATGACGGAGATGTGGAGTAAGGGCAGCCGGGGCAGGTGCAGGCGTAGCGCCAGTCTAGGTTTAAAAAGAACAAAAATAGCAATAACTGTCCAGAGAAACAGGAGCAGAGGCGTTGGGTCCTACCTTCCCTCCGCTCTGGGGCCTCCTGGCTCTGCGACCCACCAGGCCGCTCCTGTCTCCCCAGGTCCCTCTGAGGTTGGTTCTGAGCCTGGCGTGGTGGCTGCAGGTGATCGAGCAACACGCTTTTAAAGCCCACCGCCTCAGCACTGCCAGGCAGGCCCCAGGCCATATTCAACACGTCTGGCTGGTGCTTGCTGGGGTTCCCAGGTGCCATAAAGTTTCCGCTGAACTGGTTCGCCTCCATCCAGGAGCACAGACCCTGCTGGGAGAAGTACAAAAAAAGGAGACAAAATCTCGAGAATATTCTACCAAACATGCTCTTGAGTGAAGACTTTTTTTTCCTGTTTTTTTATTTTTCTTGTATTGTGTGAACAGTCTGTGTTGACTGTGTGCACATTCGAACAGCCGACACGCGTGTGTGCCGATTAGGCCACAAACTCAGCCATTCTGCTGACCATCAACACAGACGTCTAGTTTCGATGTGAAGTGTCCCAGAATCATTTCATTAGTAAACATTACCTGTCCAAAATATAATCGGTGTGGTCGACTTACAGCGTCGCTACTCTTGTCTTTGTCCATGAATTTAAAGTGAAGGCGGTACCCTTCTCAGATAGGAGCTTCCGGGTATGGCATAATTCCAATCCGATTAAAAGTGGCTAAAAAAAATAGACCAATAAATAAAAAAGACAGGGCTGTTCTGAACAAGCAGCTGTCTTTCTGATGTTAACGGCTGTAACCTTCACTCGTTTGTGAGGTTTTCACAGGATGACAACACACAGGACAAGACCCGCCCTCCTCCGTCTCTGATTGGCTCACCCGGACACGCTCGTTCCAACCTGAACCAATCATTCTTCTCTGTGTGCAACATCCGCAACAATTAGCTGCTGGGCTAAGATAGGCTGTCCATACAGCCGTCATCCTGGAAATAAATAAATACACACTCACACACTCACACACACACACGTGATGCAAAATATAATAAATATAATCCTTTTCTTATCTTTCTGAAAATGTAGGCTAATGTGTCCATGTTATCAGTCCAGGCTGTATAAAAAGTCACATAAAACAGAAATTTATGTGAAAGCAAACATTTATTTACCTTTATAAACAGTTTGACATGTAAAAGACAAGTTGACACTGATGCCATTATTGGTCCTTATTTGCTGCATTCTTTAGATATATTTGCAGTCTAAACGTCCCATGCTCGAGGTTTCAGGCCTGTATAGTCGAACTATGTTCAGTCACAAATGACCAACCCTAACACTTATAACACCCCACATATAAACCTCCGAATACAAAAGGTAGAAATTACAATCCTTTTTTTTCAAATTGATAGTTAAAGCCACAAGGTTTACCCCAAACTTAGATAAAACTGACAATATATAAGAAGTTGGAAATTTCTGTTTAAAGAATAAACAACACGGCATCTTACTTTCACGAGGAGGCGAAATCTCTTTCAGATGTGACAATGGAGCGTTTTAGTTTGTTTTTTTTTAAATGATGACCTGCTATACGTCGTTTCAGGGTAGTTATTATAAGATTTTACTATTCTACTCTCAGAATACATCCAATATGTGGTAAAAGAGTAACACACACAACAAGAAACACAAAGTGCTCGTCGCAGGATTTGGAATGTGACCAGTTGAGTTGAAAATGACCTTTTTATTTACCAAAATGAAGGGCCTAAATCCACACCTTCCATCTTATTAGACCTCAGTGAAGAGCGACAAGCCTTCTAAACCAGGGAGCTTTTGGAACGTAAGCCTCCCTTAGAGAAATGAAATCCACTGCATCCTCGAACTTGATTGTCTGTTTTTTTTTCCCCCAGAAAAGGTCAGCATTAGCAGCAGTCAGAAGGATCCACCGCCTTTTTTCAAACGCTCTCTTCAGCACACGTTTCTGTCTTTGCTGAGCTCACTTCAGCACACACAGGGCTGGCTCGCTCTTCTTTAACCTCTCCACAAGCTTCAAGTGCTGCTGGCTCCTTTTTGACCGACTGAGGAGGAGGACGCCTGCTCAGGGGCGGCGTGGATGAGCTGAGCTTCATCGATAAATCCAGCGGTACGAAGTTGTCCGGTTGGCCCGGTTCAACCGTGGTGTCCCAATCCAACGGCGGAAGGGGCGGTAGATTGAAAGGGGAGGCAATGCCGAGATGTGGAGGCAGGAACGACATGGCTGAAAAGCGAGAGTGTTGGAGACAGAGGCGGCGGGAGCGAGAATCCATCGGTCTGATTTGAGCAGACCGGAAGGATAAGTAAAAGATTGAGATCTGACTGCTGACCGTTCAGCAAGTGTAATCCATCCGTGGGGCCGGAATCAGAGGAGGATTTGTCTGGTGCAGCTTCTGAAGCATCAGCAGTAGTTGAAGATCCATTCCTGGGCACAGCTGGCGGCATGCTCAGGGGTGAACAACTCTTCTCGGCCGTCCGCTTTTTTGGAGCTTTCTGAAAATGGGAAGCACAAAAAAAAAGAAAAATGAACAAATAAAAAGACACCTTTTGTTAAAACCTCATCTGCATTTATATCAACGCTGGCTGCGATTGCCAGGCCCAACCAGTGGTGCCTTCCCAGGCTCCAAGGTTAACTTAAACTGGTCACACTGGTGGCATGGTAGAAAAATCAGAGCTGAAAGGATAAATCACGGAACAACTCACCGCAGGAGGTGTTTGTCCACACGTCTTAAAGTGGCTTTCGTAGTTCTGCTGGTGGGGGAAGCCTAGGCCACAGATCTGACAAAGGCAGGGGGTCTGTCCAGCGTGTCCGCCCATGTGGGACATCAACAGCAACGCTGAGCGGAAGCCTTTTCCACACTCGGCGCAGTTCAGCACCCTCTGATGAGCCCCGGCGTGTTTCTTCAGCTCTTCTTTCGTGTCGAACTTCTCCCCACATTCTAAACACCTGATCTCGTCTGTTTTGGGCTCCTGGTTGCCCCAGCAGCCCGTGTCCTTTTTGTGCTGCTCAAAGTCTTCCTGAGAGAGAAATTCTCGCAGACAGGCCACGCAGTGTATGCGCCCGGGCTCGCATTTGTGCCGGCGGTACAGCTTTGCCAGGCGAAAGTGGCAATGGCATCGCAGGCAGGTGTAAGGCAACAAACCCAGGTGGCTGAAGCTGTGCTTCAACAGCGCCGTCTTCCTGATAAAGGTCAAACTGCAATCTGTGCATTTGAAGAGGTGCCGGCACTTCTTCCTCCGGTGACGCGTGAGCGCTTGCATGGAGGGGAAATTGCGCTCACACGTTTCACATTGAAAACACGGAGTGTACATGTGTAACTTCACGTGGTTTTCACACGCTTTCAGTGAGGTAAACACCTGTTTGCACTGGTCACACTCGTAGAACTCCTTCTCGAAATGCGTGCTCTCCAGGTGCGCCTTCAGGTCTCCCTGAGAGGCGAAACCCATGCGACAGACGCGGCACATGAGACGGTTCACGGGACGCCGGTTGGTCTTGGCGTGCGTGCGCAGGTGGACCCTGTAGTTGTAAATCTGGCAGAAGCGTTTGCCGCATTCGGCACAGCAGTACGGACGTGTGCCGGTGTGCAGATTCATGTGGTCCTGGAGCTTGAACTGGGAGGGCAGCTGGAGATCACAGACGCTGCAGCGGTGCTCCTGCAGATGACCCAAGTCTGTTGGGAGAGGAAGAAAAAAGCATGTGATCTGGCTGAAATCCAACACAATAAAGGCAAAAACCCCCAAAATGTATATGTAAGTTTGTTTTTTTTTTCTGAAAATGTCAGCTAAACTCCATAACTTACCGATGTGCAATCCATCCTCATCCTCATCCTCATCCTCATCCTCATCCTCAAAGTCTTCGACCTCTACCTCCTCACACACGTCGGACACGTCGCTGTCGTCGGAGGCGTCGTCCGCCTTTGCTCTGCGTCTGGACTCCGTCTGCGCCGGCGTCGGAGCGGGTCTGTTGGGCGTCCCAGCGGGGGGGCCGCCGCTCCTCCCTTTAACCTGCTCCTCCTGCGCACCTTCGGGGGCACGCGCGGCTTTACGGCGCTCCGCCGCAACGGTCGACGTTTCCTTCGCAGCGTCATCTTGATGGACTTTCTGTTTTTGAGAAGCTGAAATCGACTGACTGCCCGTTTCTCTGCCCGGCAAATTCCGAGACACGATTTCGGGAAATCCCAGCTCTGTCAGCTGGATATCGATGGTGTATTCAATCGACATGACTGCTGGCTGAGGTGGACGCAGGAGCCATTAGAGCCGAGCCAGAAGGGGTCGGTTTTTTAGCATTTTAAACGCTGACAAGGGATTTTGAATTCACTACTGTCACGATTGTGCCTTTCGCCCTACCAGTCGATGGCCTAAAGCCGCAGTCGTTGGATGTTTCGGAAGCGAGTCATTCCCGACCCTGCTCACCTGGGCAGGACAAAGTGATGACAGCGAGCAAATACAATTAGCGTCGCTCTTTGCTTTCCACTCCAAAACAAACGAGACGCCCCATTTAATGAACTGTCTAAGATAAACACAAATACAGTAGAGAAACCCCGTTGCTGGAGCTAGAAGAAATCATTACCAACCTAATTCTGCGAAGTCCCGCGTAGATGACCAACACAAAGCAAACAGGAGAAAAAGGAAATAAAGCCAACGACACAGGGAGACGCGGCCGCGGCGCCTGGAGCGCCCCCGCTGTCCGGGGGCGGTACTGCAGGACAGCCCAGCGGTCCCAGTAAAAGCAGTTCAACGAGTATTTGTAAGAATGTGATTTTGCAATGCATGCAAGGGGAATAATGTCATCAATTTACAACAGCATGCAAATCTTTGTCAACTGTGCCTTAATACCGCACATCCACATTTTTGCAATAAATAAAAAAAAAAACCAAAAGACAAGCTCGTTCATTTGCAGCCTCTTTTGGGAAAGCTTGTTTTTATTACATGTCTGCAGCGTCCAGGAACACTGCCACGGGGAGGAGAAACAATCAGACCAGTGAATAGCACATAATGTACAATCCCTTGATGGACTCTAAGTGTTGGACAGCTCAAAGTTCAGCTTTAGAAATGACTAAAACAAAAAAATATATGTAAATGAGCAAAAATTTGGCTTTCAAATTGGTAATTTCTGCCAAGATGCAGAATACATCAATTAGTGGGATATAATTGTGTACTAAGTTGTCTCCATTCTTATTTAAATTAAAAACATAAATGTAAAAAAAAGCAAAATAATACAAACCAGAAGCTGCACTTTACATTTGTTTGACTGTCTAAACATATCTCTACTGTTTAATTTGTTTGAAAATATGTATGTAGATGGAAAAAAACCCATAACATAAAAGAACAATTCTGACCACAAACAAATTGAGAAACTCAAGACACCGTGTAATAAATCCACAAACATTTTAAGCTTAAAAAAAGGAGGGGGTTCATTTAAAAGGTTAATCAAACTGGTTTATATTTTTGGGACAGAAGATGCAGTAAATAGACTTAACAACAGGTTAGTCACTGAAGAAAATGCGTCTGTATTTTGAACAAAAAGAATGTCCAAAAGCTTGCTAAAATGTCATTTTTCACAACAATTTCAAACCGATCTGTAACTATAACGCGGAGCATCAGCGCTCCCTTTTTTTAAAATAAAAAAAAAAAAGAAATGTACTCACTAAAATCTTTAAAAACCATGATCTTTCTACAAGGTCCCCGTGTCTCCATTATCTCTTGGCGCTCTCGGCCTTTTCCTCCGCGTGGCTTTTCTCGTGAGCTTTCAAGGTGCGCTCGCGGCCAAAGCTCTTCCCGCAGGTGGAACAGGCCAAGCGGCCGACGGCGTGGGCCCGGCTCATGTGAGCATCCAGCTGCTCCTGCCGGGCGAAGCTCTCCTCGCACTCCTCACAGGGGTGAGCTTTCCGCGCCGTGTGTTTCTCCTTCTTGTGGGCGCGGAGCTGAACCAGGGTGGAGAACGCCAGGTCACACTCGGCGCAGGAGTGCTGGCGGGACGCGGCCGGATCCAACTTGGCTTTCTTCTCCTTTTCCTCGTCTTGGCTCTCCTCTTCGGGACTCTTCTTGTTTTCGGCATCTGGCTTTGCTGCTGCTTTGGCTGGACGGCCGCGCTTCGTCCCGCCTGCTTTGCCTTTTTCCTCCGCTGGAGGAGCTGCTGCCTTCGCCACCTCCTCCGGAGCTTCTGTCTCCTCCTTCTTTTTCCGCTTTCCCTTTTTCTCCGCAGCAGCTGGTGCTGCTGCTACTGCAGCTGCTGCTGTTGCTGTTGCTGCTGGTGCCGTTTGCTCCTCAGGTTTGGCAGGTCTTCCACGTTTTTTCAAATTCTGTGCGTTGCCGTCACACTGCTGACCTTCGCCGCACTTCTCCTGATGTGCTTCCAGCTCTGTTTCGGTTTCAAATCCCTGACTGCACTTCTTACATTGCTGGGTCTTTGTGGCATCTTCTAGCTGCTCTGGGGTCTCTGCATCTTGGCGAGGATGCTGAGTCAGGCGATGAGTGCGCAGCAGTCCCACGCTACGGAAGGTCTCATTGCAATCTTTACAAACAAACTGTCTCTCCGGACACAACTGTCTTCGATGAGCTGTAAGCTGTGGAGAAGAAACAAATTCAGTTTAAATGAAACACATTAAACAGTGCGGTGTGGCACGGAATACAAATGACACCAGTGTTCGTGCTTATACTCACTTCAGAGAATGTTTTAAAGCTCTCTTTGCAGTGAACGCATTTGAAGGGCTTGTCATCCTTACTGTGTGTTGGCTGGTGCTGTGTCAGTTCCTCAGATGACTGAAACGTACGGTCACACACGTAACACGTAAACAGCGTATTCCCCTGTGAAGAAGGTAGAAGAACAAGTTTATCACACACAATTTAATCACCCAAGATTTATCTTATTACACGCGTGCCTAATCATTTAATCAAATTTTACACATCATACTGCAGCAACACACACTGCCACATCAGCATATCTACAGGAAAAGTCAGTGAAAAGCACCGTTTACCTGCTGAAGCTGTTGCTTATACTCTTCCCGATGGCTCTTCTTCATATGTCTTTCCTTGGCTTTGGCACTGCAGAACGTGATAAAGCACTGGAAACACTGCAGGTTTTCGTGCTGGTCTGGAAGGACAGAGGGAGACTGTGAAGATGGCACAAAGTCAAAGTTCATCCTTTAAATCAGCAGCGTCTTACTTACAGGGTTGGACGGTGGGTGCGGGGGGTCCATTAATTTTGATGGGTTTGTAGGGTTCTGCTGATTTCTCAGGGGGAGCCTCTGCAGGTGCATCCGGCAGTCCCCTTCCTAACACAATCTCCTCTATATTTAAAATCTCTGAGTCCATTCTGGTGCAGCGCTACTGTGTGTTCTCTAGAGTCTCGCGGCTATCTTGAAAAAAGTGTGAAGGCTGAAATACAGAAAGGACGAGCAAAATATCAGAAGTCAGGAAAAACCGTTTTACTCACCAACACTGACAGGCAGCACTCACGTATACACTGTTGAATACACTGAATCAATAACGTCTAAAATAATCACAATAATAATAATAATAATTGCTCCATAAATCCCACAAGTCGGCCCGCAAATGCAATGTTGATGTTGACAATAGTAACAACGCACATTGCCCTAAGTTGTTTTCCCGTTAGCCACTTCGGTTTCAACACAATATGGTTTAAGTTTCTGGCGGCCGCAAGCTAAGCTAACTAGCCTCATGGAAATCTAGTATCTGGCAATAACTTAGCTGATTTGAACATCGTATTGAATACTAGTGATATACTAAAGATATCGACAAAACCACAGTAGCTTTAGCTAAACAACTCTTAACATAGCTAGCTTTATTTACAATTGAATGACTTCTCAAATTTAAAATTGCTAAAGCTAACGCTAGCTTGATAGCGGTTAGCGCTTTAATAGCGCTGGATGCCATTCAAAAGGGACAGCAGACTTTTCGTGCCTTCGCACACAAGCTGACTATATTTGCTGTCTGGCGATTGCAGCCATAGAAGTTACGTGCAGATATATAGATTTTGCTTCGATTACGGTTATTAAAAATGCGTAATTGAACAGATATTTACATTACCCACAGCCGTGTGTAAAGGTACTTTGAGAGTTGAGCATCGAGAAGTACAACGCATAGAATCACTTCCTGCTCTATGTTGATAGCCGTTAGTAAAGCTAAGATGGCTGCCGGGGTGTCAGTATTCGATTACATAGAGACAAGTCATGCAAACATCAAATTAATATCCACCAAGTTTATCCCTTTGGTTGATTTTGAGTAATACGTTACAGAGCTACTGCCACAGAAGGAGACGTCACAGGAGTAAAAACGAACACACACGTTATTAGTTCGAAAGTGAAATATCACAATAATAAAGCACGCCTATTTTAAAGGACCATTATAGGCGCCAACGTGCGTTTTTAGATAAAAAAAAAAAAAAAACAAACAAAAAAAACGTTTTTTAAAAAATATTCTATTCAGTCGAGTTCTACAGTTTGTCACGTGACCAAAACGCACCAAGTCGCGTTGTTTTCTTTTGTTATTCAAACAAACAAGTTTTAACCTATTTTACTTATTGGTAAATTCCACGTGTTTTCGTTTATGCAGGTATTACTACTTACCTTGTTTTGGGTGATTCTATTTAAATTAAATTTCGTGTGTTTTTAAACGTTTTAACTTACAAGCAGCATGGAAACAACTCTGGGTAGGTTTAAATAAAACATCCACAACAGGTTTATTGGTATTTTATTAACTGATTTGTAATATTCAAACTTTAATAAACAGTTAAAACAAGATCAGCTCGTTATATTATCTAAATAGGGTCAACTCAAAATAAATACTTTTTTCAAAAGTGATAATTTATTGGCATTGCAATCTTGTGAACAGATTTCCTTTTAAAGGATAATTCCTAACAACAGCTCATTGAGTCTTTCAGCCCACAACTCACAAAAGTTACTTTACAAAAAACAAACTAAATACTGAAATAATTCTACCTAAAGAAACGGAAAAAAAAGAAATAGAGATGAGATGAGACACTTACATTCCTCAACTGAAGACAGAGTAGTTTAAAATGTAAAACCTACAATAAAAACTAATCTTTTCCCAAGCTTTCTTGATTGTGGAACTTCAAGAAGCAATTATTGCTGCGTGAAATGCATAGAAACACGCAGCACTTGAGGCAGAGCACGCGGGATGTTCTCTGACAGTCCCCAAAGCGACACCTGCCTCCCTCTCCCTCCCCCAGCTGCTCGGGCCAGTGGTCCAAGCCATCGTAGCGCGTGGCCACGTCTGGCAGAGGGCTTTCCTCCACCAGGTTGGGACCGGGCGTCCCTCCTGTTGAACGGGTCCGCTCCCTGAGGGGCTGGGAAGGGACAGAGTCCTGGGCATCGCAGCTGCTGGGGAGGATCAAAGCTTTGGATACTTCTAATCGAAACGCCATGAGGCTCAAAGGTGCGGAGGTCCCAGCGTGCTCCTCCCGGTACAGGAGCCAGGAGTTGATCAGAGCCAGGTCGGTCAGGTACCAGAGGACCGCCTGAGGCCAGCAAGTTGGCGCCGAGGCGGTGAGGGGGGTGCAGTACAGACTCTGAAGATCCCTGTTTAGATGCGCCGACATCTGAGCCTTCTCAAAGTCATCGGTGAGCGACGCCACGTCCCTCTGGCTGTTCCCGACGGTGGAAAGGATGAAGCCCCAGTCCGATCTCCGCAACGTCAGCTTCCCGTCTGAACTCACAAACTCGTCTCCGATCTGTCCCTGGGCTCCTCCCACTCTGCCTGCGCTGTGGACTCCAGCGAGCAGCAGGCGCTCCAGCATGGCAGGGGTGGACAGCTCCTGTTTGCAGAGGAAGACCGTGCTGCCTCTGGGGACCGTTCTCTCTACAGCGTCCTCTTTGCCGGACGGACCCCATTTAATATCCAAATGTAGGAGAAAACCGCCAAATCCGACTAAGGTAGTAGAGCAAAGAGAAGGTTTCTTGTGCATCTTCCCAGTCAGGGGGAGCGGATACTGGTCGACAGCATAATCCCCGTCTCGCCTCAGTGACCTGCACCCTGCTTCAAACCGGCGGATCAGGGCCCGGACCTTCCAGAGGCAGTCCGTCTGTTTTTTGGAGCAATTGGGCCCATTTCCTGAGTCTCTTTGAAACTGCTCGTTTTTATGATTAGAGGCTGCTTTTTTGCTGGATAAGAGAGTTTTGTGCTGGACAGTTTGAGAGTCATTTTCCCGTCTAGGATCGCAGTGGACCTCCTCCAGAGGAGGATACGCCAGCTTCAATGTGCGAGACAGCTCCAGGAAGCGCAGCAGCGACATGGCGTCAGCAACCAGGGGCACCTTGGTCAGTTCCTCCCAGTAGAGCTTTGGACTCGGGAACTGGACAACAGCAAGACAACAGGCATTTAGAGCGGTCTCTCATTCAGAAGAACCGTTGGTGTTCACCCCAGAACACTCACCTTTAACGTTCCCATCGCAATGTGGATCCCGACAAACTGTGCCACCTCTCTGGCTGTGACGGGTTGAGGCATGTTGGACATTCTAACCGTGCAAGTGGCAATTTCCTCCCATGTTTCCTGACCGAAATAATCGTGGAAGTATTCAACAGGCTCCCTTGTTTTGTTTTCGGCACTTGGTGTTTGCAGCTGGCTTGGTGTTGGTGGCAACCTTAAAAAAAAAGAGATGATACAAGTCAAACTAGCATAAATGGGAATGGATCAACAAGAAGGACACGGAGACGAGCTGTACCTTGCTGGCTCTGTTTGGTTCTTCTTGAAGTAGGCCATGACTTCTGCTTCAGAGTCGAGCTGAGGGTCGGACAACTCCAAACACCCCACGTCCTCTTCGTCTGAACTCTGGACCAGGAAGTCCTGAAGATCTGGAGGCTGTTGCCACTGGGTCTCTGCAGCAGCTGACGTGGGCAGACACCGAGGGGTTATTGAGGCCCCAACAAACCTTTTGAAAGTTGTTTTGGCAGCTTTAAGAAAGAAGAAAAGGAAAAAAAACCTTGTCCTTCCGAGATGTCAGGCCCTGGTTCTGCTAACAGTCCCCTGGACTTCCTCTGGTAGTCCTCAGCAAAACGACTTCTTTCATCTGCTGTCGACCGACGAAACAGTTCTAACTCATGTTTTTTTACATAATCTTTCATAACTGCAAATAAAAGCGTTACGGCTGCCCACACGTACTACTTGCTGCATGACGTGGTGTTTGCAGGAGGTTATTGGATGTCTCGGTGCCGCTGCTGGTCTGAGAAGGTCCCAGCAGAACCTCCCTGTCTTCCTCCTTCACCGGGTAGAAGATGCATGTGCTGTTGTTGATGTCAGGGGTGAGGCGACAGTCTCGGCCCAAATCGACATTCTCCACGACTGCAAAAAGAACATTTAGAGGTTAATAGCGTGTTTGAGCACCGCGGCTGTGGCTCAGCTGGTCGTTGGGGCTTCTCCAACCCTTACGCGGACTGTAGGTGCTCTCAACATCGACTGGCTCAACGTTCCATCGCATGCGTCTGCTCCCCGGAGCAGCCTGGACCTCGTGCAGGACGAGGGTCCTCTCCTCCTTCACCAGAACAGTCCTTATGTCGCGCTGATGCTGCGGCTGTTGGTCCACATCCTGTCCGTTTTTAGCCAGCTGCGGCTCCAACACGCTCTCCTCCACCTTAATGTCACCGATGTGCACCTCCTTCTCCGTAACCCCGCCAATCTGAAACAGAAGAAATGCTGGAGGCTTGCTGCGTTGGACTCCACCATGAGCGGTGTGTTAGTGCTATCAGCTCACCTCTCCTTGTTTGTTCTTGGCTGTTATCAGGCTTCGGTCCCTGACTGCAGAAGCTGGTCCAGATGTGGGGAACTTCTCCAGGATGACGGCTGGAGACCGCTGCCCGCTGGGGTCCTCTCCTACCTTCACCGTCTCCTCAGCGCCGGTGGTACCGGGCTCTTCGGGAGGCTCCTCTAAGGTAGAGGACACAGGGGGCAAGGATGGGAGAGATTCAAGGGCCTCAATCTCGGCGGCGTTTCCCAGCTCGGAATTCTTTACGCCAGCCTTGCTTCCATCATTCACTTCTGAATCAGAAGAGATGGTATGCTGTTCATAAACGACTTGACATTCTTGCTCTTCTTCCTCTGACCTCCTCTTCCTCTTCCTCCTGCAGACAGCCCCCCCTGCCTTGGACGCAGCGGCGCTCTGTCGGCGCCTTCCTCCTCCTTCCAGAGCGCCCCTGTCAAGTTCTCTGTTCCTCGCTACCTTATTCTTCTTCTGGACAGAAATGCTTTCCTCCTCCTCCTCTTTAACCTCCAGGTGATGAGCAGAACATGTTTGCAGTGAAACGCTCTTTTCACTTCCGTCCTCAACCACGGCAGCGCTTTCACTCTTTCTTTCGCAGGTTTCGTTGGATCCGGTTTGGCCGACGGGGACCGCAAGAGGGGACAGCTCGTCTTTTTCAGGCGGCCCCCCAACTGTGACTAAATCCACCTCCAGCAGCAAGTCCGCCTTAATGTCTTCATCTGCAGCACCGTGCGCATCCTCTACTTTTTCTTGCCGGATAACAGCCGTCGTTGGTTCTTTGTTCTCAGAACTCTGATGGCTCTCGCGGCTTCGATCGGAGGCTGAAGGGACCGTGGCTCCTAAAGCGCTCGTCCCCTTATCTTCATTCATCATCCCGTCTGAGGGAAGAACAGGTAAAGACGGGGATGGGATCAGGGCTGGGAAGGAGACGCCCGGCTCCCTGTCCTCCGACGGCGTCTCTGCCAGCTCAGGCTCGGTGTCCCAGCCTGTAGCCGTGTTCATCACGCCGATGACCATCCTGTCCTGTTTCGGAAGATGGTAAAAGTCCGAGCTTGTGACGCCTTCAAAGATGTTCCCGTTGGTGTAAGTGAGCCCGGGGCTGTCCAGGACGTGGACGGTGGCCTTGTGCTTCTGAAGGGAAGAGACTTCGCCGAATCGCTCGCCGCAGTCATGACACTCTAAGGCACGTTTGGAGGAAGAGGTGATGACCCCCTCGCTCTCCACTCTGGAGGAGGCTCTCCGTTTCCTCGTGGTCTTCGGCTTGGAGGGCAGCGTCTCCGGCTGTTGACGGGGGACCTTCAGGGAGGACAACAAGGACAGGGCTTTCTGACTCTTTTTGCGCCGGCCACCGAGCTTCTTGCCCTCAGCGCTGAGATCATTTCTGGTGTCTGTCGAAGGATCCGGCGGGGGATCTGCGTTCCCTGGAGGTGATGTTTGGGGCGGTGGAGCGGCGGCCTCGCATGCATGCGCCGACGCTCTGGAGGTGTCTAACTTATACACCCTCAGCTGGGGCTGTTTGTGACCTTTCAGCAGGAGCAGAGCATCCTGTGCTACGTCTGCAGAAGCCGGGCTCCTTTTTTCCGGTTCCTCGGCTCGTTTCTTCTTGCGCTTTCCCTCCTTCGCAACCTTGGGTTGAACTTTTCGCATTATTTTTGCCTTTTTCGCCTTTTTAAACGCAGGCGCGTCTACGGCGGCCTGCTCGCCTGGCTGCGTAGCACCCTCTGCGCCCACCTCTTTGCGCCTTTTCATTTTAGTTTTCCTCGCATCTTTGATTTGCCGCACCGGTGAATCGTGGCTCGGAGAGGAGGATTTCTTCTTGGGAGCAGAGACCAAATGTCTGGTGTTCTTCTTCCCTTTCCCCTTCCTTCCCTTCTTTGGCGATGCTCCTTTTTTTTCGGGTAGATCGGCCACCTGCGTTTTAGCCACCATCGCATCCTCCTGCGATCGCTTGCGCCGTTGGGATGTTTTCTTCTCTTTGGTCTTCTTCTCTTTGCTCTGCGGACCAAATTTAACCACGAGGTGAGCCTTTTTCGCCCTTTGGCGTTTGGCTGGCTTGGCTTTGATGCGTAAATCATCCTTGTAGATGGAACCAACCAGTTCCTGCATGTATTCCTGAAAGAAGTACGCTCTGGACGGCTTCCTCTTCCGCACCTTCACCAGCTCTTGAGCTGACATTGTATTCAACGGTACCTGCGAGGCCTGCTTTGTTTCCACCTGTGACGCATCTCTTTCTTTAGCAGAGGGCTCCTCGAGTTTGGGCGGGTCTTCCACCTGCTCCAGACACTCGTCCTTCGACGCGTCCTGGTCGTTCTTCTCCTGAGTCTCTGGTGATTGGGCTCTATCTTCCGTTGGGGGAACATCATCTAGATCTTTCTTTTGCAACTGTGATTCAGTCCCATCGTTGGGGTCTGTGTAACATTCACTTGGAGTGTGTGGAGAAGAACAAGTGGGTCTTTTCTCCAACTGGAGGGTTTGTGGGAGCGGAGAGTCGGACCGCCCGGTCTGCTCGGCGGGAACCTTCTCCAGCTCAGCTGAAGGGACCACACCAGGCAGCGGGACGGGGTGTGGCGGCTCCGTGTGGGACGGTTCATTCGGCATCACAGCGGGAGTCAGTTCTAATATGACAGTCTGCTCCAGGTTATCAGCAAACATATCGGACTGGACGGCACCGGTACCGGTCTGCTGCAGCAGCTGAGCTACGGCCTCGCTCTCTGTTGGTACAGACTCAGCGAAGCGTAGCTCTCCTGCAGCTTCTCCTGGGAAGCAGTTTTCCAGCTGTCCATCTGGTGTGATGGGTTCAAGGATGATTGTTTGTTCCATTGGATCACATGAGCTGAGTGAAGGTTCTGGATTGTTCAGTCCAACAGGTCCCATCGCTAATATGCTGGAACCTGCCTCTGAGAGGGGCGGGTTCAGCAGCTGTCCGTCTGGCGTTATGGGCTCCAGGATAATGGTTTGTTCCATCGGATCACACGCGTTGTTTGACAGGTCCAACTCACCCGACTTGGATTCTGTCAGTTTCAGGCCCATAAAATCGTCCCGCAGTAGATTCAAATGCACGGGTGCCGCCAGGTGTGCTATCTGCTGCACTTCCAGCGGGGGGGCGTGAGGTGGGACCTGGCCCAGGATGACAACCTGGTTCACCTTTTGCACGTTTCCCAGAGATTCGATGAGCCGGCAGATCTGTTCCGTGTCGATGTTGGCATCCACTTTCTGCAAAGGTCCGTTGGGTTCGACCTGCAGCAGTGCTGATTCGGAGATGGATATCGGGGTGATGATGGGGGTGCTCTGCTTGAACGGCTGCCCCGGGTGGCCGGCTTTGCCGTTTCTAGCAGGCACCATGTTGTGTTTGTTTTTCATGTGATGCAGCCGTGTCTTGGTGGTCTTGAAAGTGGCATTGCAGAGGAAACAAGCGTACTTTTTGACAACACCTAAAGGTAACGAAAGAGGAAAAATACGTTGTTCATTTCCTGCAAGCATATTACGAACATGAAAAATACCAGAAACATTAGATCTATGTCCATCGCTGGTAACTGGCTCTCACCGTCAGTATTCTTTTTTGGTTTGGCCTTGCTGTTTTCCCCGTTCTCCCCAGCACCCTCCAAGTGGGACAAGACATGTTTCTGCAGACTTTTGGACATGGTGAACCTCTGTCCACACTCCTTGCATACATAGGGCTTCTCTCCGGTGTGCGTGCGGCGGTGATACTTGAGCAACGTCATGGTTTTACAAAGTTTGCCACAATCGGTGCAGGCGTAACCATCCGTGCCAAAGTGATTCTTCTTATGGCTGGTGAGCTCCGACGACTTGCTGAAGGCCTGGCCGCAGATGGGACACTTGAAGGGCTTCCTTTCGATGTGGGCTTTCTGGTGGGTCATGAGCTCGGTGGAGTTGGTGAAGTGGCGGTCGCAAACATAACAGGCGAAAAGGGCGTTCCTCAGGATGCACTGCTCATACTCCGCCGGGTGGCTCGCCTTCAGGTGGCGCTCCTTGCTCTTGTGATCGCTGAAGATGATGTGGCACTCAATGCACTGCAGGGAGATCTGGGACGCTGACGGCACCAAAGAGGAGCAGAAATGTCTGCAGGTCACTTATGCAGTTTGAGAATACAAACAAGTCGATGGAGAAAGAACATGCTAACAAGAAGAAAAGTAATAAATTCATGTCTGAACAGAAAAAACAAGGCTATTTAATAAGATATCTTAATAATACTTGAACTAATGTCCTGTATATTTAGAGTGTTAGAACTTATGTATAAAAGTAAACTTGGACAAGGTCAAATACTCACATGTCAGAGGTATACCCGCTGGTTTGGACATGTCCATCTTCAGGGGGTCCACCATCGCCTTCTTGGAAGGGACGTACTTCCTTCCGTCGCGTACAACTTTGGACTGATTCCTCACTTTTGGCCCCACACGGCCACCAGGATTTGCATCCAAAGGATTAATTGTAGCACTGGGCTTTAGGTCCGAACCCGGTTCCATCCCGTCCCTCTGGTCCAAGGGCAGGGCTGGTGGCCGGTCCGTCCCCACCACACCTGCAGGTGTTTCTGCCGGTGTCCCAGCTCCCTGTGGGGTGGCAGCTGCTTCCGGGGCTTCGGGGGAGGCAGCAGAGGCTGCTTTGCTCTCCTCTTGTTGTGCATCTGGTTCCGGCTCGGTGTCCAGGTCTGTTCCCGTGGCTGCTGTGGTCACAGGGTTCGGCTGGCTGTTTGGCTGACTGGGACTCTGCATGCTTCCCTGCCTGGCTGCGTTATTACCGCTTCTATGTTCTTGGGAAATCTGGCTGCACGCAGAATGCCTGCTTACTACATAAAGAAAGGCGATAATAGAAAAATCACTTTTTCATCTCTCTTGTTTAAAAAAATGCCTTTTTGCAAGTAAGAGCTTGAAAAGCAGTGAACAAGCGCTTTGTTATCTTCTCGGCGACAGCTGGTAGACCAGAGAATTAATGGGTTCAAATCATTTGTATTACAAAAGAAGACCGATTACCAGGGAGGAGAGACGTTGGAGACTCCAATATGACCCACATGCAGCCTTCCAACTTGATCCTCCAAGTACAAAAACACGTTACAAATTTCCTTTACAATTCGAATACTGTTACAAATTTGTTTTCGTGCTAGCCCAGATTCCCAGATTTGATAGGGAGAACAAATCAGAGTACTTCCGGCCTAATATTAGGCCCCAAAAATTGCTAGCTATGAAGACAAACTCTACGGCCCTCTGTTCCTGGCAGGGGCACATATCGCCGTAGGAAGGCCGGGGGATGTAGCCGTAGATGCGGGGTTACCTGGGCTCCTCCAGCCGCCCGGACGTTCGCTCGCTCCGCAGCCACACAAAGCCAGCGCGAGCGAGCGCCACACGCCGTGACGTCACGCGTCCCGACGCGCTCGCTGCTACTGGGAGTTGTAGTTTTTATTTCATGGCAACGTTAGCTAGCTAGCGAGTACGGCAAATAACAAAACTACAATAAATGTGCAGCGTGTCCTTAGTTGGGATTTATAAATGAATTAAGAGAGACTATCAAGACTAATCAAGGGACATATGAAGAGTTATATTTTATGTGTTTAAACTGCATTATTATTAATAATAATATTATTATAATAAATAATTCTGGAGCAACTGTTGTTGAGCAGTTTTCAAGGCGGCCAGTTGGTGGCGCTATTGCACCATACAACGAAGAGACTGTAAACCAGCACCGGTTACCATGTCTTCAGAAACAAAAAAATAAAGGTTACAGAAAGCTGCTCCAATTCTAACAACGAAGTTATATATTTAAAAAATATATTATTAATAATAATAATAATAATAATAATAATAATAACAATAAAATAATATTACTTTTATTCATCTAGCAGAAGCTACAGGAATCCTCTGATTCGAAAAATTGAATCATTTGAAATTTAGGCTTTCTTCTAATCCTCGATTTAGCATTACAAGGTTTTGTTATATTTAAATGTAGCACACTTTATAAAATAAAAAACAAAACAATGACGTTAACATTATTTTACCAACATTAAAATGTTGGTAAAATACCAACATTAAAATGTTGGTAAAATAACTGAGAACATTGTACTTGTGGGATTATAACACAAACACAATAAATACTTTGGGATGCACTTTATTTAATGTCATTAGAAGGCAAGGGCACTTTATTTATTATGTCTTTAAACCTACTATTACTGCATTCAAAAAGCTTTGAATCCTAATAAAATTAATCGACGGCATAATTAATTACCGGTATATCAAAAATTACAGTCCATTGTGGGTATTTGCAGACAAAAACCCTCACAATAAAATACACAAGTCAGAAATGGAAGAGACAAATTTAAACATATTCCTGCGGTATCGGCAGCTCCCCGGTGGCGTGTTTGACATAGTGCAAGTGCAGTTTTCCCACTTCATCAAAGCCCATGTCGCACACACAGCAGTCCCACTGCCAGTACTGAAGCTCTCCGTGGAGGTGTGCTCCTCCTGCCTCCTTCTCCTGCACCTCCTCTGCTGATGTCGGGGCCACTTCCGACTTGACCGGTGGGTTGGAAGGCTTTAACGGATACGAAAGCTCCCCGCAGTCGGACTCTTCGGTCTTCACCTCTCCCACTCCTGCAGCCTCTGGCTCGTGTATTCTTTGCTTCTCCTTCCTACTCAGAGAAAATTCCCCTGTTCTTTGTCCGCTTCTAATCTCTGACGAGTGCTCGGTCTTCCTCCCGTGCTGTTTTTGGTGCGAAATAAAATTTCCAAGAAACATGAAACTCTTGGCACACAAAGAACACTGGTAGGCCTCGGCTGTGGTGTGGCCTTGGTAGTGAGCCACCAGCTCGGTGACCTTGGTGAAGCTCTGGCGGCAGATGTTGCAGGTGTGCTGCTTCCGGTTGTGGCCCTGCAGATGTCTGTCCAGAGCAGCCTCGTCTGGAAAGCCTTTGGAACAGCTCAAACACCAGAAGAGGTGTTGTTTGTGGAGCTCCATGTGAGCCGCCCACGTCCGCGGGGAGGCGAACGTCTTGCCGCACTGGTCGCACTGGGGAGTGACGGGGCCCGGCCCGTGGATCCTCATGTGAGCTCGGAGCTGCACCTTCCGGGTGAACATCATCCCGCAAAGGGAACAGCTGTACCGCTGCGAACTGCTGGTCCTCTCGCATCTTCTTAGCTCCGAGTGGAGTTTATGCTCCAGCTGGTGTTTCAGGAAGGGCACCAGGTACGTGTACACCTTGCCACACGCCAGGCAGCTGTACGCATTCCTTAGGTTGGCGGTGGCGGTGGCGGAGGCGGGGCCCGCAGCCTCCCACGAGGCTACGCCTTTCTGAGCGCTCACCTCCCAGCTGTCCGCGGTGTCGTCGCCCGTGTCTGTGGCTCCGTTTTCTTCATCGCTGGCATCGTCCTCGTCGCTGTCGCCATCACTCATCCTCAGGTCCGGTCTCGTGTCACCCCCAGCCTGGGCTTCCTCTTCCTCCACCTCTACTTCTTCCTCTATGGCGTGCTGATGAAGGTGAGTATTGAAGAGCTCCGGGCAGGTGAACTTGAGTCCACACTCCTTACAGGTGTGTATCATCTCCTGGGCTACAACAGAAGAAAGACAGCTTTAGTTCAGGTGATTCACATACGTATCGCTCCTTTATAGACACATTTACTGGTTTTATAAGAACAGTACGGTGTACTGCTGATGGAATACACCGTTAGCATGAACGTTGGTCTACAAGGACGCTGTAATTTGTATAAAATCGGGGATACATCAGGGACGGATCCGCTGCAAAATGCTGTTGTCGTCTGTGCTTCTCATTTATGGTGTTTTCATTTGAATCCAGATGTTCTGAGACATCACTGAGGTCTCAGCCCTAAGAGGAATACAACCTCAAAAATGTAAAAACCTGCTAAGTGTTCGTCCACTGCTGCGACCGAATCACTCACACAAGCCGGTCATTCCCACAAGAGGATCTGTTTATTTCACATTTTAGCAAACGTTCAGCTACATCATGGTCAACGAGCTGTCCGATAGCAAACGGGCCACTTCAGGACCCATCAGAGCCATGTTTTATATAACATTCAGTCCACATAAACAGAAAAAGCAAAGTAACGACACAAAAGAGCAGAACACGAGCTCACAGAGACGTTAATGCATTTAGATACTGAGTGAAACGTTAGTGTTTAGTGTTAAGTTCAGCGTCAGACAGTGCACGTTATCAGGTTCAGACACTTTCTCTGTGAAACACAAGCAAAAGCTCACTTATCTAAACCTCAGGTTCTCTAGTGGGATTCTGCTTCTCAGGTGGGGTTTTAGACGGTGGATATTTAACATGCTGGAATAAAAATGCAACCTTGTTGGACAGAGAGCAACGCTGCAGCGCATGAGCCAGCGATTATTCAGATTGGTGTTTAAAACTCCCACAACCCAAAGAGGAGCGCTAGTCAGCACAGCTGACCTAATTCATAGATTCTGATCCAGTGTGGAGAAGAGGGAGAGCCTGAGATGACGATTCCAACCAGCTGCTTTCCCAAACACGCAGTAAAAGGAAACTCCGTCTACGGTGTCTCTTTGTCAGGGTTTTTAAAGTTTCTCCAATAATATGGGTGTAATATGGTGCTAGTGCATCCGTTTCCAGACAAAAAAGTAGTCCCTCATGGAAGGCGAGTAAGGCCTGAGGACCAGGAGCAGCAGGAGGATCACTCCAGGAGCTCAAAGTTAGCCAGGCAATCCTGGTGATGGCTGATCAGCTCCTGGATTTCTCTGAAGGTCCGAGGGCAAATGGAGCAGTGGTACAGGTCCTTGTTACAGTAGCGGCTCTGGTGGGCTTCTAGAGCCGTCGGCGACAGGAAGGATTTGTCGCAGTGTTGGCTACTGTGTGACGGGCTCCCCTGGTTCGGCTCGGAGGAGGGGGACAAAGGCTTCCCACCTCCGCCAGCGGGGGGCGTGCCGGCTCTTATCGTCTTCGGGGGCCCGGCGGCGCTGAACCTGTAGCGGACCTCGTGTGGGAGACGGCGGCGGACCTGGTCGTGCCAGATGAAGTGCTGACTCAGCTGGCTCTCGGTCCAGAAGCCCTGGCAGCACAGGGCGCAGGAATACGGCCGGGCCCTTGCCCTGGACCTGTGGCTCCCTAACTGTTCTTCTGTGGGAAACGCTTTTCCACACATGTTGCAGCGGAACAAGCACCTGGGGGATGGTCCCAACAGGCACCCGTGAGGGGCAGGAACCTCAGCGCTGGATTCTGGGGTCCTCATCTCCATGAGGGAGTCTACCTTCTGATCAACGACGGCCTCTGCGGAAGGGCACCGCTGGGCCGCCGCCTCTTTCTGCGCCGGATCAGACGCAGCCTTCTCGCCCGTGTCAGCGGAGCCGCTTTCCACCGCCGGGGTGCCGCTATCCGCGGTGGAATCGCTGGCGTTTCTGCCTTCGGTAACTGAGACGACAGACTCTTTTTTAGCAGGGAGGGGGGCCTTCCTACTGCCCTTTGTCCTTCTGGAGTGGGCCTGCCATTTATGGGCTCTCAGCCCCCGAGGTTTGGCGAAGGCCATGGAGCAGAGAGGACATCGGTACAGTTTGGATTTGAGCGCTGCCGCCTGCCCTGAGCCCCGCTCGCCCGCCGTTTGTTCCTTTATTTGCCGCTCTGCCGGATCCAGCACGGAAGCCGTCAAAGCCCGTGACGTCTGTGCTTCGGTCAGCGCGCCACTGCTGATCACTGCTGCTGAATCCGTCTCCGGATCCACTTGGTCCCGACAGGGAGGGTTAGGCGCGTCAGGGACCGACAGCTGGGCCTCTCCTGCAGCTCCGCCCCCCTCGGAGCGGACCCTTTCATCAACACTCAAGTCTGCGCCTGCTGGGAAGCCTCGGTCGCAGCTCTGCCACTTGAACTCTGTTCCAGAGAGCTTTTCTGGCTGATTCTCTATTTCCGTTTCGTTCATGTCCGCATGAAGGACCGCGCCAGCGGGCTTCATCGGAACCTCTTTTTTGACGCAACGCTTTTGATGAGCCCTCAAGGAGGCTTTGCTGTTGAAATGTGCGAGGCACGTCGCACACTGGAGGTCCTCCGGGGTGACGGGGGACCCCAGGGACGACGGCGAGTACCCGGTCTCATACCCGTGGCTTTTCATGTGGAACTGAAGCGCTTTGGCCCGTGAGAACAGCTTGCCGCAGTCGGGACAGCCGTACGTGTTCTTTTTCACCTGCTCCACCTGGTGCTGGAAAGACTTAACGGGCGGCGGGAGCGACCGGCTGCTGTGGACCACCTGGTGCCTGAGAAGGCTGGAAAAGAGACGGAACGACCTGCCGCACACCTCGCAGCGGTGGTCCCCGTTTTCATGCTTGCGCATGTGCAGCGCCATGATGCCCCTGTGCCTGAACTTCCTACCGCACACCGGACACGCCACCTTGGCGCTGCAGCGGGGGTACCCGTTGACGGGCGGAAGGCCTTTGCGTAACCTGAAATCAGCGCACTGAGTCTGGTTTTGCTTATGGTGAGAGTAGGCCCCTAGGGACCAAAAGGCCTTCCCACACTGCTCGCAGTGAAACATCTTGGGCCCCAGAAGGGTTTTGGTCGGGTTATACTCTCTTTTAGTCAACCGGTTATTTTCTTTCCTTTGCGAGGAGCAATTTTTCATGTGGTTGAAGAGTGTAGCCGCGTGCGAATACGAGGCCGCGCAATCTGGACACTGGAACGCTTTTCTCTTGGGGTGATGCGAGCGATGGGAGACCAAAGCGGTCCAACGGGAGAAGCATTTACCACATTCATTGCAAGTCAACTTCCTGCCTAACTCCTCCGGGTTCGGAGCCTCGGGGGCCCTGCCTACACTCTCGTGTTGCTGTGTGTCACTGCGGCGGGCCGCGTAGCCACCGGCATCGCGGCCCCAGGTGTCATGTGTGTAAACTGTCACTGACTGACCTTGAGTCTGTTGTCTTCTTTTACGGACAGCGTGCCACATTCTGTGAATGCGCAGCGACGCAGCGCTAGAGAACCAAAGGGAGCACTCCGGGCAATCAAATATCCCCTCTGCCTTTTTCACCTCGGTTTCCTTGGTTACGCTCGCGTCCTCCGCCTCCGCTGGGTTCAAGTCAATCTGTACAATCTTCAGATCCATCTGTGCTTTCGAAACCCCGGTGCCGTTGGGAATGTCGTCGTGCGCCTCCCGGTCGGACTCGCACAGCAACTCCAGGTCGGGCTTGGCGGGTTGGGCGGGCTCGTCCTCGGATTCGCTGGCGCTGATCACCTGCACGTTAAAATCCCCGGGGCCGTAGCATTCCTCTTCATCTGTATCGTCGGCGTCCATTTTTTCGGACGCAGTCGAAGGTGGCGCCGCTTCCTGCTCGGTGGTTTTCAGGGCTTTTTCCAAACCTCTCTGCTGGTTCGTTAAAACCCCGCGGGGCAGAGCCGCCTTGGCCTCCTCGAAGATGTCCGTGTGGTGCAGCTCGTGGGAGTGGAGGGCCGAGGCCCTGGAAAACTTGAGCCCACACTCCTTACACTCGAAGGCCTTCTTCTGAAGCTGACACACCTGGTGAAGGAAGGACTTGGCGGGGGTCTCGCTGCTGTGCGCCAGCCGCTGGTGCCTGTGGTAGAACGTCGGGGTCATGAACACCTTCCCGCACTCCTCACAAGCCATCCTTTTCGACGGGTTCTTCGAGCGGTTAGCGTGCCATCGCTGGTGGTTCAAGAAGGCGATGTTGCTGGTAAAAGTCTTTTTACAGTCACTGCAGCTGAACTCACCTGCAGATTTCTTTGTTTTTTCCGCCGTTTCCTCTGGGGAGCACTCGCTTTTGCGGCTGAACCGCTGGTGTGTTTTAAGGCCCATCTGAGCAGCGAAAGCTTTGCCGCACGCGCACGTAAAAGGTTTATCCAGATGACCCAGCGTCCGAGTTTTACCGGGCTTGCATTCGATAACTGTCTCCTCGACGACGGGGGACTCTTCCAAGTCTCTGTTTCGCGGCTTTATCAGCTTTTCTTCATGGCAGCGAAGGTGTGCTTCAAGAGCTGAAGCACGAGAATAATTCCTACCGCAGAATTCACACTGAAATGCCTTCTTTTTTAAGTCTTCAAGGTCTTGGGAGAGGGATTTGGGCGCCTTAATGTGTTTACGCTGATGGTTGAGAAAGTGTCCGATCATTCCGTAACTTTTCCCACAATGTGAACATTCAAATGTTTGACGCTTCGTTATTTCGCCAGTGCTAGCCTCCTGCGAGACGTTTTGACCATCTTTTTTCTCCGTTTGGCACTGCGTTAGCTTAGCGATGACCCCTCCCTCTGCGTCAGTTCCGCTGTCCTGGATGAGGGGGTGTTTTCCTGGCTGCTGCTGCCGGTGCTCCGAATGAGGGGCCTCAACTGGAGCCCCAAACTCTGGAACTGAAAAACAAATAAAATGTCAATAAAACGGCACTCCTTTTCCAGGGAAAAGACAGAAAGGGAAACATGAAACTTATCTTTTTGAATGAGTTAAATAAGAATAAATGAGCCTAGAAAATATGGAATGAAAAGACAACATAGCTACAATAAACTCAACGTGTCCAGTTATGCTAGTTAATCCTGCTGTTATTTATTGTTATTACTATTAATAAGGGTGACGCTGATTATATTTCTCCACTGTGCACATTGGAATTGGGAAACTGAAAAAGACAATCATCTTTTGGGGGGGTAACAGGACAAATTGCGGCAAAACACGCTGAGGAGAATGTTGTCAACAATGGCGTTTCCACGACCCCAGAATCTTCACAATTCGTTGCATATGTGTGCAGATACTCACCGTGAGGCGTCTCCGAGGCTTTGGTGTATTTCTGAGGCGTGTGGTCCTCACCGTGAGCTCTCCCTTCAGCTGCATCCACCGAAAGCGCCGCAGCAGCGCCTTCGTCCATCTTGGCGTGTCTGTTTAATAACGCTAGCTTAGCCGGGCTAATGCCGATAGCTCAGTAGCCTTAATCAGGTAAACGCAACCTGCGGTTTTTAAATGAAAGCATAGCTGGGGCTAACTCATAATAACAATTTTATGCTACAGGACAACATTTTGCAGGTGTTTCAAACCTGCGGTTCATAAATAGGAGAACGACAAGCTGATTGTGTCTCCAGTTTAAGTCGATGTGCGCGCCGGAAGTGAATTCTTCTTCTGTGGTGTTCGCCCTCAACTCGCCCGCTTTAGTCCAGGCGCTCAGAAATGACCAACATAGACCAAAAACACCCCAAGAACGATTTAAACACTAGAAATTGCTTTGCATTTGTCTATTTACATTAAAGTGTATCTTCTTATGTCCGTTTAGACAAAAACTCCAGAATATTGTGCAGTACATTGCAAAGTACATGCAATAAATTATAAAGGAAGAACAGATAGACTGTTTTTTTTTGGGTAAATGCTCAGATAAACAGAGAAATAAAAATGTTAAGAACAAATTATTCTTGTTTATTGTACAGTAGTAATGACAGTTTTTCTCAGTCACTTGACAATATTGGGTCACTAAACTACTTAAATGCCCGTTAGTTTGACAGTTTTTACTTGGTTCAATATACAGTCATTGAATAAAAATGAACATTCAAAACAAAAGACACCAAATATGACTGAGCTGCAGTTATCGTTTGATAAATAAGGGTACAGCCAGCTCTGAAAGAGTCCCTTGGCAAGTGTGTCATAAATTACAGTATCAAATATCATCAGCCAGGGATCTGTTTGCAAGAGATATTTCACAATTATCAGTCATGACGCCTCACCAACACTTGACCTCTTTTAAAGTTGTTGTCCTTTTTTTCTCCCGGTGGTCTGATGCACCATCATAATATTGCTGCCTTCACTTTGACTGAAATCTTTGCATGAACATGCCCCAAACAACAGACCTGACCATATCTCGGACTACTTAAATGATTTGCTCAGAGTTGGGCAGCGAGGCTTCCTACACTAAGACAGCAGACATACATGGACTGTAGAAGGCACAATATGCTAAAGACATTTCATCTGGTTCAGGACAGGTGAGCAGAGCGACAGATGTACTCCTTTTAGTGGACTTTAAAGGGCAGTGTTAGCAACACGTGACGGGTCGACACTCATACCTGTTTAGATAACTTAAAACACATTATAACATAAAACGCATGTGCATTAATGGCACCAATATAGAATCTCAATGAAAAACAACAGTGTGCAGCTTCAGTCAGAGCTAAAGGAATCAAAATGTACAGACGAACTCTAGTTTCACTCTGCTTCTAACACCCGTCCTATTTAACACTGTTTTTTCCTATATTGTACCAACGCTGAACGTCTTAAATGATGATGTAGAACAGGCAGAAGCACAGGCATTGTGCCTTTTCAGTCACTAACATCTCTAGCACCAGTCCACCGGACCAGAGGGACACGCAAAACAAAGGGAAGCTACACGTCAAACCGAGGAAGCTCGTGTGGCTGTTGCGAGCGCAGAGACGTCAGATCTCTCCTTTTGCGTGCTGTAGGTAATGCAGTTGTAGATCCAGCTGGCTCGGGAGCGAGCACCCGCATATCATGCACTGGAGGAGACCATCAGAGGCGAAAGGCAGACGGGGTCCCAGTTTGTGAGGTTCTGTCACCGGCGTGAGCTGAGGTAGGGCCAGGGTTTGAGGCAGGTGGTGCCTCTCTACCACCACCGCCTGTGGGGTGAAAAAGATCTTGGGGTGCGAGGGCCTGCAGAGCGCTCCCACGGGGACAGAGTGAAGAGCAAGAGGAGGAAGCGGTACGAGCGGAGGAGAGAAAAAAGGAGAGGGCTGATTAATGATGATCTGGGTGCCCGTGACTATCGGTTGCTGCTGCAGCTCCTGCCCGTTTCCTGGCTTGAGTTGTGCAGCGAGCAGCGCTGCAGCCACCGGGTTGCTTTGGAAGCCCCAGACCGGCGCCACCGCCTGCCCGAAGTGATGAGGGTCGTACTGAAGGGAGATGGGGACCTTCTGGGTTCCCGCCGGGCCCTGCACGCCCACCCAGCTGGCTGAAACCTGTTTCAGGAAGTCCTGGTTTACCGGCTTCTCGGGAGCGCCGACCGCCTTTGGGATCCCCGCTGGTGCCTGTATGGCCCACAGGGTGGTGCCCCCGCCGTGAGACGCAGGAGCTGGCACCGCGCTGCCGGGGCCCGCTGGAGCTGAGGCGGATGCGTGCGCTGGGCCTGAGGCTCCCTGGCTCTGCAGCTCCGCAGCGGTCTGGGGCTCCTCTGAAGGGCGGACAGCTGGCGGTGCCTCCTGGTCCCGATCACCCGCGCCCGGCGCACCGCCGCCGTCGGAGCTAGGTTCTGTTTGTGCTTGCTGCGGGTCTGCAGGTCCGACGCTCCCGGGAGCGGCTCCGTCTGCGCAGTCCTGCTGGGAAGAGCTGGCGCTCACCAGGAGCGTGCTGGTGGAGGTGGCGCTCAGGGCAAGGGTCTCGAGCTGCTTGGACTGCTCCACTAACGTCGGGCTGCATGTTTGCGGAGCGGCCGCCCCGAGGTGGCGGCGGACGGCGGGCGCGTCCTCGCCCAACGTGGGCGCCTCTGAGTTCTGCGCGGGGGCGGGGGCCGGCGGAGGCTGCTGCGGCAGCGCTGAGACGGGCATCACCTCCCCACCGTCCACCTTCCACTGCCGGGGCTTCTTCGTCTGCGGGGCTTCCACGCGAGGGAGGGGGGCCATCACGGAGGAGTCTTGCTGCACCTCTGCAGCCGGGTGGAGAGACAGCTGGGAGATGCTTCCTGGTTGCCTAGGCAACCCCCAAGCCTGGCGGCTGCCCGTTTTCCCCCTGTTGCCCCTGCCTCTCATCCTAGCCCCTGCCGGCGAGGAGCCACCCTGGCTGAAACCCTGGCGCTTGCGAGCGTGAATCTTGCGGTGCACGAGCAGGCTGCTGAACCAGGAGAAGCTCTTGTGGCACTCGTCGCAGCGGTGCGGCCGGTCCCCCGTGTGTGTGTTCATGTGGTCGCGGAGCAGGTAGGCCAGCCCGAAGCTTTTGCTGCACAGGTCACACTTGTGCGGCTTGTCGCCGTTGTGCGACAGCATGTGCTGCTGCAGCTGCGCCTGGTCGCTGTAGCCTTTGCGGCAGCTGGTGCAGCGGAAGGGCTTCTCCTGGTGCAGCCTCTGGTGCGTCCGCATGTTCTGCAGGAAGGCGAAGTCTTTGCCGCAGTCGGGACACTTGTGCGGCCTCTTGCCCGTGTGGATGATGAGATGCTGCTGCAGGTAGCTGCTGAACCTGAAGGCCTTGCCGCAGTCTTGACACTGGTAGGGTTTGTCCTTGGAATGCATCCGCATGTGCAACTCCAACACGGAACGGAAGCGGAAGGACTTCCCGCACTCGGAGCATTTGTACGCCCTGGTGCCCGGGCTGTCGGGTTTGCACTCCTCCTTCGGACTGCTGGCGTTCATCTGAGGAATCTGTTTAGCGGGCGCCCCCACGTTTTCTAAATACTGAGCGATACATTTGTGGGAACTTAACAAATGAGAATTTAGGCTTTTTTCGTCACGGAAGACGCAGGGACAGTGCGTGCAGGGATGTCCCTTGTCCCAGTTTGTTTTAGCATCGACGGCCACTTTGCTCTTTCTCTCCAACAGCTCGGCCTCGGCCTCCTGGACGAGCACGTGGGCCCTCGGTTTGGTGGCTGCTGTAGCGCTTTGGGGACAAAGGGGAAAGGCGGGTTTGGCCTCTCGGCTCTGGCACGTGCTCTCTTTCCCGGGAGCGCCGAAGGGCTCCTGTGCAGTGGCAGCGGGCAGCCAGCTGGGCAGCCCGCCGGAAGAGTCGCTTTGGTTCAGCCTGTGCTGGCGACAGTGCGCCTTCATGTTCTGTGCAAAAGCAAATTTCTTACCGCAATCGAAGCAGCGGAAAGGCTTTTGCCCCGTGTGCAGGTACTGGTGCTGATGGAGGAGGCTGCCGTACTTGAACGACTTTCCACAGATGTTGCAGAGGTGAGAGCGCACGCCGGCCGTGTGCTTACGCCGGTGATCTTCCATGACCGAGTAGTGTTTGAAGACCATGCCACACTCGGGGCATTTGTAGGGCTTCAGGGCGGGGTGGCAGCGCTGGTGGCAGCGCAGCGCCACGCTGTCTGGAAAGGTTTGACTGCACTCCTGGCATCTGAAGACGCACTCTTGGGAGTGGACGACCATGTGCTTCGAAACGGACACCTTGAACTGGAACTCCTGGCGGCACAGAGGACAGTGGTAGGGCTTTTCTGCCGTGTTGCAGCAGCTGTGGCCCCTCAGAGAATCCACTGTGTAGAACAAGATCTCGCACTCGGCGCACTTGAAGGAGCCTTCCTCTGACGCAGGCTCGTTCTTTGGGGTGAGGAGGAGCTCCTCCTTCTCCTTATGCTCATTTCTGTGTTTGACCAGGCTGCTCCGGTGCTGGAAGGTAAGGCCACATTCTCTGCATGTGAGCGGGGTGAGCTCGTCCTGGTGCGCGTGGAAGTGGCGGTGGAGATTAAACGTCTCGCGGCGGTTGAACGTCATCCCGCAATCCTTGCACAGCAGGCAACTTTTTTTGGGTTTAGAAGTCAGGTCCTGCTCCGTGCCTCGTGCCTCCTTCACAATCCTATCCATAACACCTGTCCACCGCTCGGCCGCTTCCACGCCAGAGCTTCTCTCTTCTTCTTCTCCTGGAAGAGAGAGGAACGCACCACCACAGGAACTTTAAAAGTAAATGTGCACCTGGAAAACAAACAATACACTAGTCCTAACCCTAAGAGCCTCAAACACCAAAATGATGTCTATCCAAAATGAATGCTCATTGTGATCTGTGAAGATGCTGACAGGGTTTTGATGCGTCAACCTTAGAGAACAGAAGGGTTAGTCCGGAGGATAACGCTAGCAGAAAACCAAAACAAACGCTAGCTTACGCCTACCATCATTTTCCTGTTTCTGCACTTTCAGCTCCGTGTTCTCCTCCTCCTCCTCCTCTTCCTCCTCTGTTTCGGACCAGTCGAAACCCCACCCGTCGTTGCCGGTGGTTTTATGAGGCGATGCTGTGCTGTCCAGAAAACCGCATGTCGTTTTGTCACTTCCATCGCCGGACCCAATAGTTACCTCGGAACGGTTGGCAACGCGACCGACGAGCCCGACACTGGCTGTGAGCTCATCTCTGAGACTTTCTGTGGCTTTACTGGGTGTCGTTTCAACGTCATTATTCGGGGTGCACCCCGCTTTCATCGTCTCCTTTTCCAGCCCAAATGTTTTCACCTCTTTTGCGGGGTTTTTTTGTCGTTTCGGTGGACACTCGGCTGGGTCTGTGGCGGCCATGTTTCACCCGCGCACCCCGTTGTCCAGAAAACACCGATCAAGCTCGACATGCTGGACGACAAACAGGTTCCGACCGACATTTTCAAAATAAAACTCACAATGACCAAAAATAAAAAATAAAATAAAATAAAACTTTTTGATTTTGTGATTTCGCTGCTTTTATATATATATATTTTTAAAAAAAAAAAAAAACCCAACCTTTAGAATAGCTAATCTTTTCACATCCACACATCCCCGGGATAAATTTGGAGCTTTGTTCCAAATTTATCCAACGGACTCCTCTTAGGACCTTAGGACCAATTCACACCACAGTAGTCATCACCTGACATTTATTAAAGATTAGTTACATTTCTTCCAACAGTGGCTGTCTACAAAATATAAGTTGTGCAACTACACAGATGATGGCCATTTGTTGTTTCTTTTCAATTATCTACATACATATTGATCATACTTCATGCAGGATTATTATACCCCCTACACAGTAAAGTATGCATTAAAATTCCACCAGCGAGAAGAGGTAAAACTTGAAGCCTACTGTGACAAAATGTTAAACCTTTAAAATGCAATCTTGTCCTCCCAAAGCACAGAACAGAAGCAGTCTATAGTCCAACCAGAGCTGGTAAAGTATGTACCAAGATACTTAAAAAACGCACAAGCATACGTTAGCAAGTAATTACTAGGACTACAATATATGGTAACTGTAGAGTACAAGTACTTCAGGACAATATAGTTAGTGTATCAGAGGATGCGAGAAAGGGAACAGGTAACTGCTCGCCCACGATGCCAGGTAGGCAGACGCGCCAGGGCAGCACCGACCGTCCTCATCTGGTGACCAAAGTCTGACAGGAGCGGTCACCCCACCCCAAAGTGCTTTTCAGGAGTTGGTTAGCACGTCAATGTGTATGTTTCTATGACGATAAGGCCACCGTTTTGTCTCGTGTTGGACATACTTTTCCTTTTATGTCCTTGTTGAAGACAAAATTAAATGCTTGACAAATTATGTACTTGGAGTACGACTCCGAGCCTTTACTGCTGATAAGAAAAACTCTAAGTAGCAAAAAAAAAGCTCTTTTTTCCTACTTTTGCCAACATACATTTTTCCAGTTTTTTTAAAGGCTTCTCCTCAGCGCCGTTTCCTGCGCCTGTGATCGATGACTCTTCCTCGCCGTGACCTGGGCACGCCTCTGTTTGCGTCTGCCAGAGGAGCGGAGGGGAACGTGCCTCGTCCGTCTGGGGAGGACGGCTCGGGTACCGTTGCTAAGGCTGACATAGCGTGCTGCGTACTTTCTGGCTGCTGTAGCTGCGTCTCGTGTTGTTGCGGCTGCTGTTGCACAGCAAGGGGCTGCTGTGGATGCGAGGGCTGCGGCTGCAGCGGCGCCTCGATCCGCTGCGGCTGCAGTTCCACGTGCTGCAGCTGCAGCTGCTGAGCCGGCTGTTGCTGTAGGTGCTGCTGGGTGGTCTGAGGCTGGTGTGCTTGTTGTCCGCGGTGTTGCGGCGTCTGCGGCTGCTGCTGAGCCTCCAGCACCGCCAGCAGCCTCTGCAGGAGGACGTTGTTTTGCTGCAGGCTCAGCGCCAACGTCTCCTGCGAGGCGACAAGTGTTCTCATGTCCTGTCGGAAACTTTCTCCGAACTCCCGGAGACTCTTCTCCACCCGGTTCCCCAGCTGCATCGCCGTCTCCCCTAAACTCCGGAGCTCATCTTCCAGCCAGGTGCTCCGCAGCGGCGCTTCGAGGGGGCCTTGCTGCGCTCCCAGCGATGGCTGTGGACTGCTGGGCTGGGGGCTGCCGTTGAGGAAAGGAGCGCTGTAAAGGGGCGAAGGAGGCAGCCAGCGCTCTGATGGCGGAGGCGCGCCGATGCCCAGGCTCAGTCCCAGCCCCAGCTTCTCCTCCATGCTATTGTCTGCTTCACAGTCAGGCTGTCCAAGGTCTCTGTCGCGCTCAGAAATGTCCTCATCTTTCTCCAAACTGTCTCTGTCTGGGCCTTCGATTCCCACGCCTGCACAAAGGTAACAGGGTGTATTTTTAATGCTTCGTCTGGTTAACTGGAAACGCAGCGGAGTCAGATCAACGTTTACCTGCGTCGGAGTCAGGGAAGCATGAGAAACTGGGCTTTGGTCTGATGGTCTTCTGCCTGCCCTGCGGAAGCCTGGGACTCGTCTGGGACGATCGCCCGAGCATCGAAGCCCCTCTGCTGGAGGGCAGGTAACAGCTGCGGTGGCGGGCGTTCGCCAGCCGGCCCCCGTTCCGCCTCTTCAGGTCATCCCAGCGCTTCTTCACCTCGCGCAGGGTGCGCGGGACCCTGGACACGGCGTTGACTCTCTCCAGAATTCCCGCCCAGATGCGCTCTCTCTCGCGCCGCCGCAGCCTCCCCGCGGGACCGAAGAGCTCTCCCTCGCAGCGGGTGACCTCAGACACCAGCACCTCCAGCTCTGCCCCGCTGAAACGACTCTTCCTTTTACCGGCACCACCCGCAGCCAGTGCAGCTGACATCGCTCTGTCTGGAGGAGAAACAAAGAGCCAGATGTTAGGAGAATAGACCCTGCGAGGGTTTTACTGCCAATAAATCTGGTTCTTCCGTGATAACTGGTGTGTCATTTCGTTTCTTGTTTATTGCGCCGCAGCACCCGACTGCATCAAGGCTTACTTTGTTCGATGGACAAGAGGTCATCGGAGGACATGCCGGGTGCCATGATGTTTGGATGTACCACTACCACGTTGAAGGGGAGTCCACCAGGTAACCCGCTGCTCTGGTCACAGCTGCCCTCCGAGTCCTCATCCTCCCGGGGAAAGCCGTTCTCCGAGGCTCCTCCTCCAAAGGGTCCCTCTGGAGACTCCACTTTGATGTGCATGGGAGGTGATTGCTCATACAGCAGCCCCCCCTCCTCGTAGTACTCAGTCATGGGTTAGACCTGGTTCGGAACAGAACTGACTGGCGGGCCAATTCTGATTCTGGCAGCACCAGCTCCATGAACCCCACCTCAGATTCGACGTGGCTCTACTGCTAAAGGCACAGCCATCTGACGGGGCGACAGATAATGGTGGAACCTGCTTTGGGCACAGCTACCGCCACACTGGGGGGATTTCATGAGAACCAGCGGGGAGATGACCACCACTCTTTAATTCATGACAGCAAATGCTGCACCTTACTCAGAGGCAGTCATCTGGTTTGGGCGTACAGATTTACGGCCTCGTGCAACCATTTGAATCAAATTGTGCCATTTTCCTTCATCCTACTGTGTCATTAAAGCATAAGGAGAAGCACATTAGGAAAAGCATCAACACGTCCAGCTGTGATGCAGACAGATCCATCATCCAGGTAGAGAGCTGCCCTCAGAGCTGCAACACAAGAAAACACAGCTTACAAACTTCAGCGCCAATAAAAGACAGCTGTGAACTTTACTTGTTGTCGTTGCAGTGTGTGCTCTGTCGCATCGGTGGGCATTTCTTTTTCTGCACCACATCCGCAATGGTTGCGCATTCCGCATATATTAGGTGCTGATCTTGTACTGGTAGCTAGCTGTATGCTAATACTCCGCCACGGTTTCAAATAAAACAGCGACCGCCGACATGTGAGAAGAAGCGGCCTGATGTCCAATGTTTAGGTATGTCTTACCTCATGATAATTCCACATGGTAGGCAAAACTAAAGCCAAACACAGCCGGTGGAGCTGTTAGCTCGGCAGGCGACTCACAAACCCAAGCCCGTCGCGTACTGATGACGTCAGGGAGAGGGTACGTTCAGGACACTGGGCCCAAACATGAGAAAACAGGCAACAACGTCTGGGTTTACTGCATTATTCATGATTTATTTTTATTATTATTATTGGTAGATAAATAGATAGATAGAGAAAAACATTACAAACAATAAAAACATACAATATTAATATATACACTGTATATGCACACACACACAAACATAAAAATATACTGTATATCTACTTTTTTTTTTGAGCCCTCAGTTGCCTTGGGTGGCTTATCACACCTCGACCTGAAATGGCCTCTGACAGGTCTACTTATTTACCATCACTGTTTAAACAGTGATGGTAAATAACACTAACCCTCACAGCAGGAACGGCTCATAGACTTGCTAGAAAAGCAAGTCGAGACAGCTACCAAAGGTCTCCAGGAAGCTTTGTTGTCAGTGTTTGGTTTCAGTAGCTGCAGAAACACCCGGTAGTGCCTGAGGCCTTCGACTAGTCCTGAGGACAGATGAGGACAGAATCAGATGGAATTAATGGCGCAGGATTCTGCGAAAAGAACATCTGTCAAACTGTTAAGCATGGGGGTGAAGTATCATGCTTTTGGGTGGTGCTGCAGCAAATAGCAGGTGGAACCTTTCACAGGTAAAGGAAAGATAGGATTCTACAAATGAAATAAACACCCTAAACATACCACAAAATGCACAATGGACCATCTTAAGGGCAAAAACTGAAAGTCTTAACTGAACTAAGAACTGAAAACCTAAAGTCACAAAAAAAATTGTAATAAAAGACTTTTAAAGATAGAATTGTGTAATAAACACATCGTGTTCATTGTTTGGTACAGAAGAGAGTGTGTTTGGCCGTTTTTTTGAGAAATGTGCAATACTTTGTAAGAAATGGATCACCATTTAAAATTGAGTTTTAAAATGTAGTAATATTCTGTAGAAAATTGATCTTTTGTGAGTGAGTCTGCTTAGCTCTGTACTCAAAACTGGTGTTGGGACATTAACCTGATCTTTTACTGATAGTGTTTTCCGTCTTGCAGGTGTGTTTTCACACACATGCCTCTGTTAATAAAATGTAAAAATGGAAACAGGATCTCGGGCCAATCAGATAAAAGAGGGAGCGAGACTGTTTAAAAGAGCCGGAGTTTGCTGGAGCGACACCAAGACCCACGGCGAAGCGACCATGAAGGCTTTCATTGTTCTGGTTCTGATTGCTGCAGCGTGTGAGTATCAAACATCCACAGCCCGTCTGAACTAACGTGTGGCCTTCAAAGAAATGACAAAAAGGACTGATTCTGCCCAGACGCTGCCCCCATCGATGAGGACGACAAGATAGTTGGAGGCTACGAGTGCAGGAAGAACTCGGTGCCCTACCAGGTCTCTCTCAACTCTGGCTACCACTTCTGTGGAGGCTCCCTGATCTCCAGCAGCTGGGTGGTGTCTGCCGCCCACTGCTACAAGTCGTAAGTACGTCTGAGTGCCGCCGCAGAGGAGACAACGGGACCTTCTTTCAGCGCCGCCTCTCTGCCCGCAGCCGTATCCAGGTGCGTCTCGGCGAGCACAACATTGCCGTCAACGAGGGCACCGAGCAGTTCATCAACTCCGCCAAGGTCATCACTCACCCCAGGTACAACAGCTACAACCTGGACAACGACATCATGCTGATCAAGCTGAGCAGCCCCGCCAGGCTGGACAGCTACGCCCGCACCGTCTCCCTGCCCTCCAGCTGTGCCGGGGCCGGAACCTCCTGTCTGATCTCTGGGTGGGGCAACACCAGCAGCTCTGGAAGTCAGTCAAAGACTACAGATATAACTCCTAGATGGCTTTAAAGGGTGGCAGGGCAAAAAGACTAACATGCTTGGTCTGCAGGCAACTACCCTGACCGCCTGATGTGCCTTAACGCTCCCATCCTGAGCGACACCAGCTGCAGGAACTCCTACCCCGGTCAGATCTCCACCAACATGTTCTGTGCTGGATTCCTGGAGGGAGGCAAAGACTCCTGCCAGGTACCGTCTCCACTGCTCTCCACCCTGGCAGAAGGCAGCCCACGTCCATGCTGAGCTCTTTCTCCACCCGTGTCCTAACAGGGAGACTCCGGTGGCCCCGTGGTGTGCAACGGCCAGCTGCAGGGCGTGGTCTCCTGGGGTTACGGTTGCGCCCAGAGGAACAAGCCCGGCGTCTACACCAAGGTCTGCAACTACAACAGCTGGCTCCGCGACACCATGGCCTCCAACTGAACGGCCGGTGATGCAGACGAAGAGAACGTCTCTGCATCAGCCCGATGAAAACTGAGCTGGAGAACATCCGCTGTGAAGCCCACAGTCATGCAGTTAAGCCGTGTCTAATAAAACAATGTCTACCTGGCATCTGTCTCATGTTTCCCATCATTGTCTCCAGTTGAAACCTGGTGGTTTAAAAGACTAAGACGACTGCTGATGGTTCAGTTTAGCAGCATCCGCCGATTTCCTCCTCACTGATATAAGATCTCTGATATATTTACCCATACCTAAATGCACCTAAAGCCCTAGTAAAGTGGGGATTCCCGTCCCGCTTCTGCTCTGTCACCAGGTCTGTTACTTCATTTTCATCTCCATCACAGCAGAATCAAATATTGCAGATATAAACGTCACAACATAATTATGAAAACAGCCTAAATTCCACTGAGAGGCTTCATGACACGAGCCAGACAAAGGCAACGCTGCACCACTCTATTCAGTTTTAGTGGAACAGAAAAATTAAACAGTGACATATAAAGTGAGATTTGGCATAATATAATAAAATCAGTTATGATTTTATCTGACGAAACTGGGGAGTCTGTTTCTGCCTGGATGAATAAATGAATATTGACGTGAATAATCTTCCTCCCAGCAGACTGTGGAGCTGCACTGAAGTCTGCGCTCTGGTAAACGTCTGTGTGGGCTGTAAATATCAGCATTCTGGGCCTGATGGGGGCTCACATTACCAGCCTGGTTTCTGTAAACTTACAGTTTTCACATCTGGACCTTTCACAAGATACCAAAAGAGATAGACTGTTAGAAAATGGAAGCGTGTCCTTGGACGGTGAGATAATGGAGGGGCAACTAGGGTTTAAAAGGGCCCTGCCTGTTGGGAACGGGTGCATTAGGAAGCATCACCATGAAGGCTTTCATTGTTCTGGTTCTGATTGCTGCAGCGTGTGAGTATCAAACATCCGCAGCCCGTCTGAACTAACGTGTGGCCTTCAAAGAAATGACAAAAAGGACTGATTCTGCCCAGACGCTGCCCCCATCGATGAGGACGACAAGATAGTTGGAGGCTACGAGTGCAGGAAGAACTCGGTGCCCTACCAGGTCTCTCTCAACTCTGGCTACCACTTCTGTGGAGGCTCCCTGATCTCCAGCAGCTGGGTGGTGTCTGCCGCCCACTGCTACAAGTCGTAAGTACGTCTGGGTGCCGCCGCAGAGGAGACAACGGGACCTTCTTTCAGCGCCGCCTCTCTGCCCGCAGCCGTATCCAGGTGCGTCTCGGCGAGCACAACATTGCCGTCCACGAGGGCACCGAGCAGTTCATCGACTCCGCCAAGGTCATCACTCACCCCAGGTACAACAGCTACAACCTGGACAACGACATCATGCTGATCAAGCTGAGCAGCCCCGCCAGGCTGGACAGCTACGTCCGCACCGTCTCCCTGCCCTCCAGCTGTGCTGGGGCCGGAACCTACTGTCTGATCTCTGGGTGGGGCAACACCAGCAGCTCTGGAGGTCGGTGCAAACCTGTTGGATTTTCTTCAGCGTGACAGAGCATAAAAGCTGACGAGCTTCATCTTCTCCAGTCAACTTCCCTGACAATCTGATGTGCCTGGACGCTCCCATCCTGAGCGACACCAGCTGCAGGAACTCCTACCCTGGTGGGATCACCGCCAACATGTTCTGTGCTGGATTCCTGGAGGGAGGCAAAGACTCCTGCCAGGTACCGTCTCCACTGCTCTCCACCCTGGTTGAACACAATTTTATTATAGAATATTAATTTAGTTTTAATGAAGAATTTAAAGAGCAATATCAGGTTATCAAGTCAGACGCTGCACTTGAGTGTGGAGCCCCTGGAGGGATGTTTGTCAGAGTGCAGTGAACGCATCATAAGTCAGATTTTAGCCAGCCACGAGTGTTTGTGCTATCATATAAAATATCTGGAAAGTTGTGATAACGACTGGAGGAATGTTCTTTAATCAGGCTGCAGCCTTGAATTTAATTGAATGAATGAACTTAAGTGTTTTTTTACACTTTGGGCAATGCAGAGCAAGAGCAGTTTGAAAAAGAACGCCGTAAAACAACATCAAAAGTGGTTATTTTTCTGTTTATAATGGGCTAAACATCGAATAAAGGTGTAAATTCCTCCTCACTTCAGTGCTGAACCCCTGTGAGCTGCCATCCTTCTCTGTGTCCCACCAGGTGGACTCCGGTGGCCCCGTGGTGTGCAACGGCCAGCTGCAGGGCGTGGTCTCCTGGGGTGAAGGCTGCGCCCAGAAGAACAAGCCCGGCGTCTACGCCAAGGTCTGCAACTACAACAGCTGGATCCGCGACACCATGGCCTCCAACTGAACGGCACACTCACAACTGCGGCCAAACTGTTGAATAAACATGAACAAGAGGTTTTAATCTGCTGCAGCAACTGACTCGTCTGACGCACAAAGAAAAACACAAATATGGACAGAAAAGCACTGAGTCTTTATTTGCAGGAGTCTAACGGCGCAGCGTTGCTATGGCCACAGGAAAAGCAGTCTTTATAAATACGCAATCTTCCATAACAAGCTCCTTTTTTTAGACACCTAAATGAATGAAAATTTAAATGAAATGAATGAATATTTCTATTCCCGTTTGTAACGAAAAAGCTTTGACTCAAACCTTTTGAGTCACATTGAATGATCTCTAGACTTCGCCTCTTGCATGCTGCAGGTAATGGTGATAAAGGGCTGAGATGCTCGTGTACGTGTGGCCGCACACGGCGCAGTTCACCCCAGCGGAGGGGCCCCGGGACGCAACGCCCGCGTGTCTTCTCGCTGCTGGCACAGGAGCCAAGGCCGCCTTCACCGGCTTGTCCTCTTTCTGGACAGGAGCGACCGTGTCCTGGCCTGAACGCCTCCTGCCTGCCTGCTGGGAGCGTTTGCCACTTGGGTCGGAGTTGCTCTGGGGTGTCCGATGGGACCGATGAACAACGGGTCTGGGGTTGCGGGATGAAAGGCTCAGAGCGGAGTTGAGTTTTCGGGGTTCTGCACGTGACATCCGGGTACTAGCATCTGAAGGTAGATCACTCATTTTCCTGCTGGACTGCGTGTCCTCCAGAGATAAATCAAAATCGGGGTCCTTGTGCGTCTCTTGCACAGAAGAATGGCAAAGCTGGTGGCTGAAGAGCAGGTCCAGAGTCCTGAAGCTGCAGCGACACAGCTCGCACTGGTACGGCAGACTGGCTTTCCTGGGCCTGACCTGGACCCACTGAAAGTCCGGGTGCTCGCTCATGTGCTTCCTGTAGGGTTCCACGAAGCGGAAGCCCCGCCCGCACTGAGGACAGCTGAAGCGGCCGCGCCGGTGCCGGTGGACCCTCTGGTGGTGCCACAGCTTGTTCCAGTTCTCCAGGGTCTTGCCGCAGCAGGCGCAGGAGTAGCTCTGGCCCGGCGCGTGAGTGAGCATGTGGGCTCGGAGTCGGCCCATGTGCCGGAACAGCCGCCCGCAGCCCGGGCAGAGGTACCTGCGGGGGTCCGAGCGATTATCCAGCTTGTTTAACGTTGCCACCAGGCGTGAGAGGGGGTGAGCCGCGATGATGGTGGACTGAAACGGCTTCCTCAGGTTGGCTAATCTTCTCCTCCGGTTGCTCGGGGGGCACTTCTCCTGTGCTCTGTACTGGCTAATTGTGAGCAGAGGTGCTGAGGAGGACCTGTGTGCGGGTGCCGTGTACTGTATTAGCGACATTTCTCTCCCCCGTTTGACCACGGAGCCGGGCGCGGTCCTCCCGCCTCGGCAGTCTTTGCAGTGGGAGCTAAACTCGGACAGTAGGGCGAACAGTTTGTAGCAGTACAAGCAGCGGTAGAGCTTGGCCCCCGTGTGCGCCCCCATGTGGCTGTTGAACTCCTGCAGGCTCTCGAAGACGTTCTTGCAGATGTGGCAGGTGTAGGTCAGCGCCGGCTTCATGTGTCGGCTGCCTTGTAAGACCTCGCCGCTCCCCAAAGGCCGGCACGTGTGATTTTTGGCGTTGCTGTAGTGACCGAAGGACTTGCCGCAGCGAGTGCAGTTGTAGCGCTTCACCGACCAGTGCGTGAGCTCGTGCACGCGCAGGAAGTAGGCCTGCCCGAAGGCTTTACCGCACACGTCGCACTTATAGGGCTTCTCCCCGGTGTGGACCCGGATGTGCCGTATGAGGGCGGAGGGGAAACGGAAGGTTTTGCCGCAGTACTGGCACACTTTCCTCTCCTTCGCATCCAGAGGCGCCGCGTTGCCTTCAGGGCCGCCGCCAGAGCTGGGCTCTTGCCGTCGGCTGTCCTCCTGCTCCGGCACGTGCAGCTTCATGTGGGAGGAGTACTGGGCGCAGGGGACGCTCACGTGACACACGGGACATTTCTCCTGAAGGTTGTTCTTCTTGTGCGTCTTGAGATGAAGGTTCAGGTTGGAGTTTTTGCTGAAACCTTTGCCACACTCGGGGCATTTAAACGGCCTCTCTCCGGTATGAGTGCGCTGATGGATGAGGAACTGGGACATAAATTTAACAATCTGGCCACAGAAGCCACACTTGAGTACCGTTTTCCCTCCTTTCTTGGTGTAGACAGCGTTTAACGTCTCCCCCGTCGGGTCCCCGGCGCCGACGTCGCCGACGTCTGGGTCCTGCTGAGCATCAGTGGGGTTTTTTTTCTCCTCCGTCGTCGGACTCTGCGATACAACATGACTCATTCTCTTCCTCCTCCTCCCACCCTTTTTGCGCCTGGAAACTTTGCTCTGATCGTAGAGGCCGTCAGGTGGAACTGTGCTGCTGGAGTCTAAAGACTTGGCAGAGCCTGACTCGAGGCGTGAGCGGTCCAGTTCCATTTCTACGTGTTCAGTTTTTACTTGGGGGAATTCCTGCAGGGTAGAGAGCTGATCTGAGGACCAGATCTGGTTCTTCAGAGGGTTACATCTGCGCTCTGGCCGGGCCCCCTCGCTGCAGCTTGCATCAGCTGTCTGTTCTCCTTCATCGGCTGCACGAGTGGACGGTCCTTCTTCACGTTCTCGCGGCTGCAGGGAAGGCCGGTCCGTTTTTCCATCGGTAATTCTCTCTCGTGTCTCAGGGCTAAAGTCCGATTCGACGCTCTCCTTCAGGTCTACTCCAAGGCCCGATGCTGACGAGGTCTCCTGGCATCCTTCCAACCTGGAGACTTTAGCTGGAACTTGCTCGTCTGCTCTGGGCCCGCTTCTCTTGATACGACAAACGTTCAGTGGGCCACCGTGCTCTGTCTGCTCAGGCTGCACGTCTCTCTCAGCCTCAGTATTCCCCCCCCGTGCCGACGTGTGTTGTTCCCTCTTGCTCCTCTGTCTCCTCGTAGCATCGCTACGCTTAGCACGAGCGGAAGGCGCAGCGTCCGTCACAGCTCCATCGGCCTCTTCCCTTCCCTGCCTCTTCCTCCTTTGTCGTGCAGGGACGTGATGAGCTACACGTGCACTAATGACAGGCTGAGGACTAGACACATTATAAGGCAAATCACCGGTAAAAGGTGCACTCACGGTGCTGGGCACCTTTGTGTCTGTGTGGTTGTCTAGACCCGTTGGTAAGGGGACCGTGGAGCAGATACCACTGCGCTGACCTGCAGCGTCCGGGTGGGATCTGTCTCCTGGTGACGACGGCTGCATTTTTTGCCGCCGCCTACTCTTTCTTGGGACTTCCGCAGTCTGTCCCTGGCTGTCTGTGGCTGGGCCGCAGACATTTTTGACCTCCTTTTTTGCCTCCATCACCTTCTCCGATAGTCTGTGCTGGACACTTTTCCCACCTACAGTCGCAGGTCTACTCAGGCCACCGGACCCTGCAGCTGAGCCGGATTCAGTTCCAGGTTGAGTCGATCCTTCTGGTTTCTTTTCCTCTGCCCACCTGGTGTCCAAGTCTTCATGACTACATTTATTGTCTTCGTATATCTGCGAAGAAAAACAGCGCATTTGTCACGAATTAGGTCAGGGTTAGGGTTAGTTAGGGTATATTGTTGCACAAATCTTCTGTCACTTTAGTTGCTCAGCAGAAAAACATAAAGGGATTTACACTGGATACATCTGCAGCTGCATCCTGCAACAGTCAAACATACAAAGTTAGAAAAGGACCTCTTCCTCACAAATAATTAACAAAATGAGAGAGAAAGCTCAAGGTGATGTTGAACCTTTGCAGAATGCTTCCCTATTATTCAGAGAACATCATAAAGAAACAAACCAAGGTGGCTGCAGATGCAGTGGCAGTTTTTCTGGCTGACTGGCTACCTGTGCGCAGTCCGAAGGCCAACATTCGGAACTGCGAGGGTGTGATGCCACAGACGTTAACTCAGAGATTGTATTTTGGCTACTGTCTCCTTTGCTGAAGGACATTTTACTCCCCATGTCAAAAGCCTGCGGATTAAAAAGTGCGGACAATGAGATCTTAGCTCATTCCAGCTGCATCCTGCTGACATGCGCTCGGTTAACATGCGACTTACCTCCAAATCTCTCAATTCAAGATGTCAAAACAATTTACTCCACTTTACCTTTCCTCTTCTAAACTCATGCAATTAGAATAAATATGTAAACCGAAGATTTCTTTGCATGAGCACATTTTTAATTGCTGCACTTTTGATAAACACATCATCTGATGGAAGTTTGGGTCTACCACTAAATGGACGCGTTATTTTCTCGTAGGCCATTTATTTTAGCTCCGACTGGTTCCCTTCACGAACTAAAGAACCCTAACCAAAGGCCACGTCTAAACACCAACTTCTTTTTTTTGAGGAACACAGAAGGGCAGTGTTTACTGAATGAGATCCGCGGGACGAAACACAAACTGGAAGCAGACGCAACACTGGCGTCTGCGGAGCCATGCTAACTAGCCGCGGCTAGCTGGAAACCAAACACACTCTGTCACGACGCGACCGTCAAACATTTTAGCGTACGTTGCCTTATTAATGTAGACCTGGTTTTGTATCCTGTCCGGAGCAGTTTGCAGCGGTCGGGAGCTCCATGACCCCAACAAGGCCACACGGTGAACCTGTCAATAACGCCGGGCACGCAGGACACTTCAAGTGCTGTAGGAAATTGTAGGAAAATATACCAGACGTCGCCGATATTTTGATTGTATAATATATATAATAGTGTGTATTTTAAACGTTGAAGACCCATATACCAAGTGAAAAAAATAGATAAATCACGTTACGTTTATTTTGACTTGGTTATAAATTAGCAAAACGATTAATCCGGAAAGGTAATTCTGCCTCACTAATAAATACTGAACGTGAACGCCGCATTCCTTAGGTAGTCCGACCATTATTATGACATCATCATTAGGGGACGAGAGAACCCGTTTTAAAAACTGCGCCCTCTGTCGTTCACGAGAGTCATTGACAGACAGTTTCAAAATTAGTATAATTATGGTCAAAATATAAAAACACCGACGCCAAAATAATTCAAATTAAGTGTAACAGCATCAGTAATTTTAATAAAGTATGAAAAACGTGTAGCTTGTAGCATGTGAAAAAAAAAAATTGCTCTCGTTTTTTTTTTTTATTGTGTTGTTGATTTTCTTGAAACCAACTTAAATTATTTAACCAATGCATTTCTGTTAATGGCATCAATAATCAGGCATACTGCATTACAGAGCTTGAAAATATAGTTTAATTATACAACATACATCATATCTATCTGGAATAGGGTTTAAAGTTTATCTCCCCACAGTACACACTAAAAACCTGAAAAGAATATTAGGTTTCCTTTTAACCATTAGACAACCATGGCCATGTCAGATAATAAATCTAATGTTGTGGTCTAAAACAATGTGGGAAAATCAACTACATGTTCCAAAGCCAATACTGGACTGTGTACTTTATTTGTATCAAAAAAATCCATCATATACAGATCCTTTGTAACGTTGTCTTCTGGGATGTATCCAGATTGGAATAAGTGTGGAACCATTCAGTTCATCTACAATAAACCTAAATAATGGACGCTGATCAACCAGGCTGCTGTTTTCTTCTGCCTGCTCTCGTCTTTGTCCATAACACTAGAAGCAGACATGCAAACTGGTGGTGCGCCTGTTCTGGTCTCAGGTCCTCCTCAGGTCTTAATGGGGACTGAGGAGGTGACCTGACAAATCATTTCTGCAGGTTTTTCTGGACTGTTTTCGACAATGTAACAATCGTCATCGATGTCCTCCGCCGGTTTCCGACTCACAGGAACAGCCCCCTGGGCTTTCATCAGATCGACGGCCACGACGTTCCTCTTCATGTACGCAGCGGCTGGAACAGAAAGCTTCCTCTGACCGTTCATCAGAGCCAGGCCGGGGCCCGGCGCCACCCTCCTCAGCGTGCATTGCTGTCTGCCGCCACGTGCGTGCTGGGCCATGAACTCCTTGGCCTTGACGCACTTGTGCCTCTGCAGCAGGTGCGTGGTTTCAAATGGAATGTGACAGACTCGACATCGGAACCCTTTAGCTGCAGAAGGTGCGTGTGTCGGTTTAATCACAACGGGCGAGGTAGGATTTCGGGTGGTATTCCACTGCAGCGGCACGTGAAGCATCCTCTTATAGCACGCGCCTCCATTCGGACCGTGGACGGTCGATGGTGGACGGACAGTGACCCGAGGAAGGGCAGCGCTGGCTAGGTTACTCTTTAGTTGCTTGAAGGAGGCGGGATGAAGGCCCTGGTTGCTTTGAGGGAACGTTCTGATATTCAGTCTACTGATCTGCAGAGAAGACGGGGCGTGGCGTATCTGGCCAGTCGCAGCCGCGTTTCGGCTCAACCGGAGATGCGGCGTGTTCAGAAGAGCCCCGGCGTGGGACTTTAGACTCCCATTTCGGTAAATTTGACGGGGTGGTTTTGCCGTGACGATTTTAAATTTGGTAGTAAAGCTGGACGACTTGCAGTTATGAAAGCGAGGCACCAACTTTTTGCTCGAGAGCAAAAGCCCACAGCCTAAGCAGCCACACACTTTATCCACAACATGGGTGTTGTGGTGGCACATGAGGGAAGATTTTGTCCCGAAACACTGTCCACATTTGCCACAAGTGTAAGGCTTTTTCTTGTTCGATTTCTTCTCACATTGTAACAACACTACCGGTTGGTAAAGCGTCCAAAGATCCACTGTCGGGGCACCCACGTCTGCAAAAACATTCTTCATGTCTGCGTTCTGGCAGACAAGTTCCGGAAGGAAAGATGCTTTTGGCGAAGACGGGTTTCTGTCAGGCACTTGCGGAGGCTGCACAGGTACTCGGCCCATGGGCTTGGCTGAAAAAGACATCGACGCCGCGTCGTTCTGTTCTTTATCCTTCCACACAACGTCCCCTGTGTCAATTCTTTTCAATTGCTCCTCCTCAGCTTTGCATTTCTCCAGTCTGCGCTTCTTTATCGTTTCATGGTCGAGGACTTGGTGCCCCGGTTCATGTGTTGTGCTATGTTCACTCATGTCTCGGTATTCGGAAAACTCCGTTCCACAGGAGCAAATGTAACTCGTGGCAGAACATACGTGCTCCTCCAGGCATTTGCGATCTGCAAATATCTGCTCGCAGCTGAAGCATATACGTCCAGCGAGCATCAGCTCCCGGCTGAATCCTCTGTCCAGCGTCTCCAGTTTCTGCCTCCCTCTCTCCATGATGAGGCTGGGATTGTCCCGGCAGATGAACTTAAGGCCAGATCAGCAGCTATCCTGATGGAGACAATGGTTATAAGTGATGCCAAGAAAGATAACTGAACATGAAACCAGTTTGCAGAAAAAGTTTACATACGTTCATCGTATCAAATCTTCTCGCGCCTGGCCAGCTAGCTATGCTAAACACAGCTGCATGTACCAAATATCCCACGTCCAACTGACAGGAAGAAATGCATTTTAAAGATACCCGTTATTATGATAATGTTGGCCTCAACCCAAAACTGGGAAATTACTTTCTTACATAAGCAAATGATGTTTATTCACTAAAAACAAAACAAACACAATACAAGCTGTCACAAAGCAATTCTTAGACACATTACCAACAGACATAATACCTCGTGGGATGATGGATGATCCCAAAGAGCGTTATAATTGCACATAACTGAGAAAAGATCAGTTTAAGTGATCATATTATACGTTATCAATTTAATTAAATTTTGCGGATCGCGCGCTTGAGCCGCAAGACAACCATGCTAATGCTAGCTAACAATAATGTTGGATTACCTTTCATTGGAAAACAAAAGTGCTGTTACAGCCAAATCGACACTCTATTACACGCGTTCAACTGACCCTCAGCCTGACGGCTGTCTTTGTGCGAGACATTAGGAATCTGCCGAATCCGCCGGTGTTTTGAACAAGCATCAGCAAGTACATTAGCCATTCGGAAACGAACGAAAGAAACGCTCCTCGCTCTTCTTCTTCTCTGGGGGCGTGGTCAGCCACGTGCTGGGACGCTACACTGTCCCCTACCGTCCGGAGTGTGGCTCCGCTCGTTGAACTACATTCACGTTTGAAACAAGGCTACTTTATAAAGGAGCATGAATACATACAATGTCTACTTTTATTTTTTAATATAGTACAATTTTAGTGCCGTAAATAAAAAAATATATATTTTCCTCCTTTGTAGACTTCATCACAGACATTTGATATTTACTCTGACAAATGTGCATCTTAATGAACTAGAGAGAGCAGACCTCCGCAAATCAGCTCAGTCCCTCAGAATTTTACCTCCTTAGCGGAGGTATTTATCTTCAACAGGGGCTACATCCTCACTTTATTCATCATCATCATCGATTTCACAAATATGACACCTAATACCTACACAATACTGTGAATTTAGCAACAACTATTACAACAATTATATCAAATCAAATATGTATGTGTTCAATGTAGCATAAAAATAGATGGGTCAAAGTGGGTTTCATGTACTGATAGATTTATTGACACTGGAAATAACAAGATACACAGTGAGTCTGATAAAGGTGTGACTGCCAAAAAAACCCATGAACATTTACAGTCTACCAACGCTATGAAATCAAGGCAATACTTGAAACAAAAAAAGTTTTTTTTTAAAAAGCATATTTACAGTATTAGGTTACTCTATTACTCTTAAGTGTTTTTTTTAAACACCTTAAATGACTGTGGATTTAAAACTGACTCCCAGACAGCTTTACAGGCATATAAGATAACATTTGCGTTTTTGAACGCACCACACCACTATGGACACTTCAGGACGAGCATCTCATTGTCTTTTCTCGGAGTCTCCTGACAAAAGTTGTGCATCAAGACAAACTGCAAAGACTAAGACTGTTTGTGCGTGAGGAGGTGTTTCTGCAGACCGTCCACTGTGCCAAACCAACGCAGACAAACGGGGCACCGCACCGGTTTAATGGCGGGCTTGCAAGCGCCGCTTCTCTGGTGAAACAAAAGACTGGTGGCGTTGGGGAAGTTGGAGCTGCAGTGGGAGCAGTGGTAGCTTTTGGGCGGGTGCGTGGAGGGGTTTGTTATCCGCAGCCTTTGCACCGATTCCAGGCCAAGTGTCTTCGCAGGGAGCAGCGGGTGGCGAAGGTGTTGCAGCACCGCGCGCACGTGATTCTCTGCTGCTTCCTGACCGCAGCTGAAGGCGGGTCTTCCGCCGGGGTTTGATCCTGCGGAGGCTGAGGCGCCGCCTGCGGCTGCTGCTGGAAGCGGATCAACAGGGGGTGGGATCTCTGCGGCTGTAAGCCTTCAGCAGCTGGTGGTGGGGATGCATGTGGATGTGCAGGTGGACCTCGTAATCGGCCCAGGAACCAACCGTCTCTCCGCAGTGGGGCACGTGTACGACTCCTGCGCGTGCTTCTGCAGGTGCTCCAGGAGGAGCCTCGGGGAGGTGAACCCCACTCCGCACTCGCACGTGACCCTCCGTGGAAGCACGGAGGGCAGTGACATGATGCCCCAGTTGCTGCCATCGTTTTCCTGGGCCGGCCCGTCCGCAGGACTGTCCTGACGTGCGCGGCTGCGCGGCGGCGGCGTCCACATTTGCGACCGAGTGTTTCAGCTGGCACCTGGCCCTGTGAGTCATCATGTTATCTTTACGGTTAAAGCTCCTTCCGCACACGTAGCAAGGAAACAACGGTTTGGGCTTGCTGTTCGACAGAGGCGCGGCCTGAGCCCCGCTCGCCGCCGCAACCCCGCGCGGCCAAAAGCCGCACAGCCGCAGGTGGCGGTTCAGCGTGCTCGCTCGACTGTAGGTTTTCTGACACCCATTGCAGGGGTATCGCTTCACCCCCTCCTTAATAAAATAGCTTAGCCTAGGGGACGCCGCGTCGTCGCCTCCTTGCCTCGGGTCTATTCCATTAGCCTTCCGTGCTAAAGCGCTATGCATCTCAGTCTCGTCATCCAAGGGCATCGTCCACCGTCCTTCCTTACCGTCTTCATCATCGACCAGCGATGCGTCCCAGCTGCTGCTTTCCTCTCCCGTGAGCGCTAAAACATCGTCCAGAGGAACATCCTCCTGCTTTTCTATTGGGTGGGACTTGGAGTGGAAAGGGGAGAAACGGTGTGAGAGTGAGAGTGGAGGTGAGGACTGATCAGCATGGGGAGCGGTCTCTAGCTTAACGCCGCTGGTTAGCTCAGGTCCAACTCCAACGCTCTTGGACATCTGGGAATTCGTTGTGCCGTCAGCCTCGTTCTTTTCGCTGCTGAGCGGTTTCCCTCCCGGCATGTTCTGAACGGAGGAACTGAGGTGATGAGTGACAGAGGCCCCGACGCCCTGGCACTTGTGGTTTTTCAGGTTCCACCTCCTAGCGTAGCTGTGCTTGCACACCGGGCAAAAGAACACCTTCCTGGTGTTGCTCAGGCTGTGGAGCGGGACCAGCTTCTGAGAACACTGCATCTTGTTCCTGAAGGAACTGGACAGCTGGAAGGGCCGTCTGCCCAGCTGAGGGCAGATGTGCTTGTCAGGTAAAGGCATCCGCCCAATGATGAGCTGCTTGCAGCGACGACAACATTTAATCCTCTCTTTCTTGTGCAAGAAGTGATGCTCCGTCAGCCTGTCCAGATTCTCAAAGACCCGACGACAGCGGCCGCACTGGTACGACCCGTACGTGCAGTTCCCGCTGGGATCCTTCAGCTTCTGGCGGGTTTCCAGGACCACAACAGGGGATAAAATTTTGGTGAGGGAAACCACCTTCTTCCGACTGGACTCCAGGACTTTGCTGATGGATGGAGATTTTGTCTTGATGCCGGGCTTCGACAGCAGTCGTCTCAACTGGGCAATAGACAGGTCGTTGACCGGGGGGGCCGCCTCGGGTTTGGTCTCGGGTGAGACCTCATCGGGGGCGAGGCTCTTTTCAACGCCGTCGTCGTCGTCGTCATTTGGAACGTCGTACGGCGTGGACGCGAAGCGCTTCATGTACGCCGACGCCACCAGCTTCATGACGTAATTTTTGCTGGGCAAACTTCTTCTTTTGCCGCCGCTGGGACCAGAGCGGTCCTCATCCGCCGCAGACTCCGGTGGCTCTTCCGAGGCAGCTGCCGTGTTTTCCAGTTGGTTCTCGGTTGGTTCTTGAGGCTGTTCTTGAGCGGTGGTTTCCATGGCGATTCCATCCTCCGGCTCATCGCCGGCTCCAGCGGGTAATTCAACAGCTGAGGGTCCAGATGGAAGTCTGGGGAGCGACTCCGGCGCCTGGCAAGCAGCTGGACTGATCTCGGAGTGTGTTCCAAAGGCAGGAGTGTTTTCACACACACGCTGCGTCAGCTCCCCTCCGGAAACGTGCGACCGTTTGTGTTCCAGCATCAGGTTGAAGTCGTGGAATTCCTCCCCACAGTCGCAGATAAACAGAGAAGAGGAAGGGCTGTCGGGCAGGTGCGTCGCTGCAGGAGGCTGCTGGCTGGGCGGACCCGCGCTCGTCAGCGAGGGTTCCTGCAGGCCGGCCCCGGGCTTGGCGGGGGCTGCGGTTTTGGCACCACGCTGGCGTGAGACGCCTGATGCACCAGCAAGGAGGCCAGTCCAGTGAAGGTGGCGGAACATGCCGGGCAGCAGTATGTCTTGGAGGGTGAAGACGTTCCCTGAAAACCCAGCATCGTGGCAGGCACATGTGCACGGCGGCCCAGGGACTGTTGAAGAAACGCTTCCATGGGAGGAAGAGAGAGAGAAAAAACAGGTTCTGATGAGACAATAGGCAGAATCTAAAGATGATAATTCCAACCTGATGCCGTTTCAAAGTTTATACTGGAGCGTGAATGAACGTCTTAATTGTTTTGTTCTACCATGCTTGGTTGTAAAGATTATCAGAAACCTCTTGGACATCAAACTCGGCCAGTTTGGCGAATATAAATCTGCCAATTCAGGAACAGGAATGTTTTATCACTAACGAAGGTAAAAGGAAAAACCGTGAGACCGGCTCACATGGCCATCGCCTCAGCAGGACTGAGCTGCGACTCTGTGCCCTCAGCAGAAAGAGAAGCATCGCCAGCGCCCAACAAAATGACCTCCAGCAGACCGCAGGTGCACATTGGGGACGCGGCGAACACAGCCCGAGGCGGGCACGCCGGACCGACGGCCTTCAGTTGGACCGTGCTGCTCACCCGGCGGGCCTGTTCTCACAGATTGAAAACCCTTTTAACAGCTTGTAAGTTGTGCACAGACAGCAGGAATTAGGCAGCTACTCTGGCCTGGCTCAGCGATGGGGCTCCGCTCTCATCCTCAGCCTGCAGCTGGGACCTCAGCACTGGTCCTCTGCGGACAGGAGGACGCTGTCCTCCCAAAACCGGCACACAGAAGGTCTGAGATCGCTGATCAGATGATGCATAGCCCAACCACGTCCATCATTTGTGTCAAATTGGTGCCTAGTTAGCACTAATTTTACCTGATTTACAATAGGTTACTGTTGGAAAAACCATTAAAATACTAGGACCAGCTTTAGCTGAAGAACTGAGATGGAAAAATGGATATTGCAGTTTAAAATGACACAACTGCTTCCATGCACACAGACTACTGTGACAGAATCTGTGCAGACTATTTAAAAACTCTTTGCATGCGTTTAAAACCCCAAACTGCGATCTATAACCACCACTAAATCAAAACACTTACCCAGACTTAAATAGTTGACCTCAGCTTGGAATCGATATAATTTTACAATCATGTGTCGGGACGTTAAAAGTCAAAGGCAGGAGCTAGTGTTAGCTAATGCTATTCCATCTTATTGTCAACATGCTCCAGACGTGCATCAGCACATCTGTGTCGGTGTCCCTAGAATATCTCCAGTCGTCTTTTTTGGCCCTTTTAAAGCAAGGTTTGCCGAGGACGCCACTTCTCCGGGCTCCGGGCTGGTTCTGGACCACCGGGGCTAGTCGGGCTAACCGGTGGGAGGTGACCACGTTCCTACGGGAGGCCAGAGAACCGGAGAACGTCGGGAAAACCTGCAGAGCGACCCACGGAGCACCTTCACTGGGATAATAACCAATTTTACCCAAGTTACTCACCAGCTACACGGGCGTTGATGTTGTCCTTTCAAGTGGAGCCACAATGGCGTCAGGAGCAAAGCTCGCTAGGCTAGACATCTGCCCGTGCGGAAGGCAATTTCCTCTAGATGGAAGCAGCAGGGTTGCTCCAATTCTGTGGTGGACAAATATGATCCTATGCCAGAAGAAAAGCCAGCAGCGTATGAGATGTGGCTGCAGCAGGCGCGAACGGGCAGGGAGACTCGGCGCATGCGCAGTCTGGCCCTCCGGGGGGAACCATTTAGCGCTGCCAAAACGAGCCGTAAAATCTGGTCCCCGCGTCTACAGTCGGGACCGCGAGGACTAATTACATTTTATTATTTATCAGAGTTGTAAGGAAAAAAGGGGGGACAACGTTCTGTTGTGGGCGAGAAAAGCTCAACACTTTTAAACAATAAAAACAAAAAAGGGACGCCGCAGTACCGTGAATAACAACGGATATTGATAGTTGTTTACAGGGGACGAAAAAAAGTGATGGACACCTGGGAAAACACAGAAGTGTGAAGCATAATAATAATAATAACAACAACAATAACAACAACAACAATAATAATAACAATAACAACAACAACAACAACAATCATAATAATAATAATAATAATAATAATAACACTAACACTAACAACAACAATAATAATCCTAATAATAACAATAATAATAAGGATAACAATAACAATAATAATAATATCATAATAATAACAACAACATAATTATTCAATTATAATCTTAATCAAAATAATAGTAGAAAAACTGCAGTACACACTATTGTGTCTTAGTTAAAATACACAGCAGGAGCTGGTATAAACTTAGGTTTCATTGCTCTCAAGTACTGGTTCCCAAACTAAGGTATATGTACCCTCACAGGTACACAAGTTGACATTAAAAAAGGAAGAGACGTGTTTTTTAAAACAGCCTGGTTAAATTTTCAAACTGGAATATACATAGTTGTGAAATGTCTTTTCATGTCCTCTGAGTGTATTAGCGATTAGAAAACCTAAAATGTTCTTCCTGACACTGGTAGCCTTTGAATTGTTTATTGCGCGTCGTTGTCCCCTCGGATTGGCTTGGTGCCAGACCCGCAAGGCCTGGGGGAATACAGCAAATATGTCCTTACGATCTAACTTTACCCTTCAGTCATCCCTCCATCACGGATGACAGATCAGACAGCAGCACATCCTGACCTTGATGCCAACCACTGCCATTCCCTCAAGATGTTACATCATGTTATCCACACAATAGAGGTAAAAGTGCCAAGGACAGGGCACGCAGCGGGATGGTGAGCCCACCACCTCCATTCCACGATCTTCCAGCAGACACACTGCCTTCGACCCCCTCCCCCTCCAGCTTGCCGCTCTGCTCACAGGGAGTCCAGAGTATTGCAGCTCATGGAGCGTTGTGCACTCAGGCAGCATGTCCTCAGAGCTGCCCACCGCCTTCCCTGAAAATCCAGTACCTACCTTTCTGGAGTGCAATTTTGACTGCTTTTTTTCCACCAGATCTCTCCAAGAACACAGCATTGTCGAGGTCACCACAGCACTGAACCTGCTCTTACCGAGATAATCAGTGATGTCAGAGAAAACTCTGGCAAGGATGAGGTCTCAGTCCTCATTCTCCTCACTGCGGTTGCAGCATTTGGTATCACAGCTCATGGCACCCGTTCCACCGTCTGGAACTGGAATCATTTCACTTTCAATTCTAAAATTGCAGCATTTTAAATGATATTCTGCAGTTATGGCTTCATTTCATGTTTGTGCTAAAGCTCATGTAACAAAAGTGCTGCACAAATCAAGTTTTATATTATGTATAAACAATACTTTAGCAACAGAATAAAATATTCATAATAATGTGTCAGTTATAAATCACATGTGCATATGTTCTCCAAGATGTCCTCCTGATGTCTTTTTTTTGCCACAACCATGGTCGTCTGCAAAAAGGAGGGCACGATCTCTGCCCAGCAAGCCAAGGTTGTACACGTTAGCTAAACGGAGCATTCCCAAAACATTCAGCACACTGATAAAGCTCGGGAAGACTGTGCCAAAGATTTTTTAAAGGGGAGACTTGTGTTGATATTTGTAGTTGGTTTTATTCTTTAGGGGAAAGAACATTTGGAACTTCTAAAAAACAATATTCAGGTCTTCAAAATATCTGTACAAGATTCTTAGCAATATCAAAAGCAAAAATTGTTGTACTTGAAATCACATGTATGCACAAACAGTCCAAATAAAAAATCCACCAAAATATTTAGAATTGGTCATTTTGCACATAACAAAACTGGCCTAAAACAAGTTCGGAACAACGGGTACAAATAAAAAGAAGATTGTGTCTGATCAGAGCCTTTTGTCTTATTCAAAGACGTGTTTCGGATCATGTATCGCGCTCTGTGTTCTTAACAGAGTCCACAAGTTGCTTTACACTATTTACACATGCACGAGAAACCGGCCATCTTACAGTTCCAGTAGAACACAAGTACTCAGCACAGAAAGCGATACTGGTAATAGCCACAAACTTCGTGGGGAAAAAAGTTATCACTCAAAAATGGAACATTTTTTTATTTCAAGTGGAGGTACGGTACCACGTAAGGCATGAGGGGTTTTCAAGTTAACAGTTGGGTACGATAAGGAAGATGCTATTCAAACCTCTTCTGAGGACCCATGCGACAGTTGGTGCTGCTTCAGTAGGTGCGGAAAAGCGAAGGCTTTGTCACATTCATTGCATTCGTACACGATTTGGCCGACGTGGCTTTCTTGGTGCTGCCGGAGCAGCGACAACCGGCTGAAGGATTTGTAGCACATGTCGCAGCGGTGCTTTCCCACTTCCTTTTCAGCTTGAAACCTCTTATGCAAAAAGAGCTCGTTGGAGGTGCTGGATGGAGTGGCGAACTGAGCACACCTGAACGTGTCTGCTGGTTTATTTGGGTTTTTAGATACGCCTTTCTCGTGCCGTTGCTCGTGTTTCCAAAGGCAGCGCCTCAGGGAGAAGACTTTTCCACAGACCTTACATTTGAAGACTGTCCTGTGTGAATGGTGTTTGTTTTGATGATCCAACAGACTCGTTTTCGAAGAAAACTGCTTTGGGCAAAAGGGGCAATGGTGAAAGTCTTCTCCGGTCACACCTGCATCCCCCTCTTCCCCCGGCGTGCAACCGCGTGACGATTGCGGGGATATTTTTGCCGATGGAGATGAGTTCGCTGTGGGCTTCTGATGGGAGCAGCTGTGCTGACGGAAAGCATCGGTGCCCAAAAAGCTCTGGCCACATTCTGAGCACTCATATTTGGCAGCTGGTATCAGATGATCATCTTGGTGGGGTTGACCTACAGTGGGAGCCTTATTGTTGGGAGCGCTGGAATCCGGGGAACTCTCGGAATGGGCGCGGAAGTGACGGATTAATTCGGTGGCAGTGCTGAAACACTGAGGGCAAAGTGGACATTTAAAGCCACCTGAGAGGTTCTCTTCTGTCCTTTCCTTCTGCAGTTCATCTGCTACTTTACTGACGTGGCTTTCAAGGTGGCTGAGGAAGTTTGTTGAGGAGGAAAAACCAGTGCGGCATCTGTTACACTGATAATCACCGTTGGCTTGAGATGTTCGGTGGCTGCCGTTGTTGTGCTTTTTCAGGTGAGACGCGTGCAGGAAGTGTTTATCGCACTTCAAACACGAGTACAGTCGCCCTTTGGATTCCAGGCAACCGTGTTCTGAGAGCTCCTCTGGGTCTTTGAAGCGTTCGCTGCACACGCCACAGCGGTATTTAAATTCCTTCTGGAAGCCATCAGAATCTAAAGGAGGCTTTTGACGTTCTTCCTTGGAAACCGGTGAGTGGCGCTCACCTGATTTGGAGTGGCTTTTGCGATGTTCGGCCCTGCTACTCTTCGAAGTAAAGACACAATTGCATATGTCACAAGGGAAGCTCTCTTCGCGGTGGGTGGCCATGTGCTCTGCCAGGTGCAAGGGTCCTTTGAAACTGAGATGACACTTGGAACATCGATGGGGGCGTTTTTTTCCATGATTGTGTTTATGCTTTCGCAGTGCAAAGAGAGAGACGAACCCTCGGCCACAAAGCCGACACTGGAATTCGGACTTGTGCATCCGCTGGTGCTGCTGCAGCTGAGACGCCTGGTAGAAGCATTTGCCACATTCGGCACACTCGTGTGGTTTTTTACCCAGGTGACACAGCTGATGGTCCTCCAGACTTTCCGACGTCAGGAAGGTCTTGCCGCACACATGGCAGGGGAAGTAATCGGCAGAGTCTGAGTCGCTGTCCTCTGTGTCGCTGCCACAGTTTCCGCTCTCATCATCCGCTGCGCTGGCCTGACTGCTTGGCGCTTTGTCTGCGCTCCTCTTTTCCAGGACCGTTGCCTTGAGCGCCATCCTCTCACTTTGGTGGTATTGACTGTAGTGTCTATAGAGCGATTTTTTTTGCGAGTACGCCTTGTCGCAGTAACGACAGTGGAACGCGTCTTCTGGGTGATCTTTAGCGAAATGCTCACATAAAGATATTTTCGTCCGAAATCTGAGATGACACACTTTGCAAGAAAAAGATCTGTTCTGGTCATGAAATACTCTGTGTTCCTCGAGCTCGGACAAGGTACCAAACCTATAAGGGCATTTGGGGCAGGAGATTTCCTTTTCACCGTGAATCTTCATGTGTTTTTCCAGATCGTTTAGACTGGCAAACACACGTCGACATTTAGAACATGTTTTGCGCTTCTTCTCCTGTTCCTCCCTTCCGTGTTCTTCGAGGTGGCTAATAAGCATCAAGCCGTCCGTGAAAGTCTTTTCACATTCTGAACATTGGTACTGCACCGCTTTCTTCTCGCTGCCTGTGCTGCTTTCAGGTTTTTTCTCTTCCGAACCCAAACAGTTCTGCCAACTTCCGCTTGATTCGGAGTCCTCGTTGAAATGCGGGGTGGGGTCATTTAGGGCGAAATCGATGTGAGCTTTCAGAGGACCTTCCATCTGCCAGGCTGTGTCATCTTCTGAATTGTCCTCTGACCGACACTTCTTTTGGTGAAGAGAAAGTAGATGTTTGTTCCAGAAGCCTCTGTTGCATGTGCTACAGTGAAAAGGAACGTCTTTGTGTACGCGTAGATGTCCGCTCAGCCCAGCCTTATTTATAAAGGTCATATTACATTCAGGGCAGGCTAATGGGTCAAGGTCCTTTTCCTTATCAAGCTTAGCTCCGACACCAGGGGCGTCAATGGGCGGCAAGTTGTAACTGTCTTCCAAGGGCTCTTCTTTGATTTTCATCATTGACAGATGATGTTGCAGGGGAGCAGCAACCACTGGATGAGCTGTTTCCCCCTTGTGAGCGGTTAAATAATGCTCTTGAAGCTGTGAAAACAGTAGAAAACGAGAGCTGCAATTTGCACAAGAGAAGCCTTTGAGCGGACTTCCAGGAGACGGTTGTGGACTGACTCTGGGGCTTGGGGTGGCTTTTGAAATGCAACCTACTTTGTGCGTTTCAAGCTTGTTGCTTGGGAAAAACCCATCGCATGTGTCACATGGCACCTTGTTTTGCTGTTTCTTTTTGGTGCACTTTAAAAAATGACGCTGCAAGATGTCCCGCCTGATGAATTTATCACCACAAAAATCACAAGAATAGGGCCTTTCTCCCGTGTGCAGGTAGGTGTGTGAGCATAATTGATCGTTGTTGGTAAAGACACGGGGACAGAAACTGCAAAAATATTTGGATTTCTTGACAAATTGAGGCTGGATCCTATGAAGAATTCGATTTTTCACAACACTGAGAGGTTTCTTTACAGTGTTTGTGAGTTCAGAATCTGTGTTAGGCATTGGCTCTGTTTTTAAAAGCTTTGCGCACGTTCTCTTCTTCTTTATATGCTTTCTCAGGGAGCTTTGATGCATAAAAGAAGAGCCACAGCCGGCACATTTGAATGATCCTGCCAGATGGAACACACTGTTGTGTCGGGCAAGTACCGACTGGGTGGAAAAGCTCTTTGAACAGAACTGACAATCAAACATGTCCTGCTTCTTCGAGGTTTCAAAGCTGTACTTAGTTTGCCATCCTTTGCCAACATCATCCAAACTGATCTTCGGAATACAAACTTCCAGCCGGGTTCTGTCCCTTTTGCAGTGAGTCTGGTGCACCTTTAAATGATCATACCTTGAAAAGCAGCTGTTGCAAGCTTTGCATCGGTAAGGATTCACCTCATTGTGCGTCAAAATGTGGCGTCTCAGGTTCCGTGCTTTCATGAAAGTCCGCGTGCAGAATCTGCAGTTGTACTTTTTGTCCCCTTCTGCTTTAGGCACGTTTACACTTTGTTTTTCAGATTCCGGCTCAGTCTTCGACTCTTCCACCTTGGATACGTGTTGACAGGAGGATTCGTGCTGCGCACAAATCGACTGACTTTTAAACCGCTCGCCACAACGGACACAGACATAAGGTTGCAAACCAGTGTGTGAAACAAGATGTCTCATGAGAAGCGATTTGAACCTGAACGTCTGGTCGCAGTGTTCACATTGAAGGATAACCTTGGTTGCGCTGTTGGGGACAGGCTTGTTGAGGGGCTGCTGGCTGGACTCGGGGGAGCCTTTATCAAGATCACTCTGTGAAGGGGATGATTCAGGGTTGGGCTTAATATTCATGCATTTTTTCATATGAGATTTGTATTTGTTATTACCAAAGAACTGGTCACACTTAGTGCATAAATGCAGTGTGTTTGCTTCGTGGCCACGGTGGTGGTTTTTCTGATGATCCTTTTTGGTAAACACCCTTGGACAATACGAGCACGGGTATGTAGTCCTCTTCTGACTTTTAACTTTAGTAATGATTGGGGCAGACACGCAACGCACACTGTGAAGTCTATAATATATCTCACGGTAAAAGTGCTTTCCACAATGGGCGCAGGAGTAGGGTGTGTATCCAGTATGTCTTACCATGTGGCGCACCAGATATCGCCGATCAGTGAAATTTTGTTGGCAAAATGGACATGACAACCCGGACACATGAGTTAGAAAATGTTTTCTGATTTCGGCAAGGTCAACATATACCTCTTTGCACAAGGAACACTGCAGTTGCTCTTCATCCTGCTTTTCTTGCTCTGGAGGGCTTTTGTCGGGCAAGTGCTGAGGTTTCATTTTCGTTGGTGCTTGAATCTGAGAAAGCTTGTTTTCTTTTTTCCTGTGACTCTCGAGGTGTCTGCGGAGATAGACAGGGTACGGGAACTCTTGATTGCAGTCTGGACACTGAAGTTTACCCTTTTTGGAATGTGTTTTCCTATGCTGGATCAGTTCTTTAACAGATGAAAGAGCCATTTTGCAGACAGTGCACTGTAACTTCCTTTGGTGAATGACTTTGGGATCTTTATTGTGATCGGTCTCTGCGCTAGGCAAGGCTGACTGCTCGGATGTGACAGAGGAAGCTGAATTTCTGTACCTAAACAATTTGCCAGTAAGTTTGAACAACTCGTGTTTTTTGAGATGTCGATAGAGTCCAGAGCAATAACGGAAAACTGCTGGACACAGGTGGCATTTGACAATTCCTGGGGGGACCTTCCTCACGCGTTTCCTACGATGACGCTCCCTTGATTGTGTTGGTTGTTCATTGTCCTGTGACTGGGATGGTTCTTTGTGTTTTGCATCTACCTCTTCAGTTCTTAGGGTTGTAAGACCTTTGCTTGCTCTAGCAACATAGTCTTTGATGCAAACCGTATTAATGTGCCTGTGTCGGTTGGACGCAAAGGAGAAAAGAGAACTGCATAAGGGACACTGATATTTACCATCATCTCTATCCTTCTGTCCTTCTATACATTGTCTGACACAGATACGCAAATGTCGAGCTCTGTTGTATGAATACTTGAAATGCCGTGGGCAAATGGGACACTTGAATTTTCCCTTTGGCACCATTTGTGACTGTGATCCATTTTGATCCTCATGTAAAGCTGGCGTACTCTCGCTTTTGTGGAGATGGCAGATGTGTTTCCTGGCCTTCTTGGCTGTTAGGAAGCTTTCCCCACAGAACTTGCAGCAATGCGTATTTGAAATGTCAGTGAGCTGAACGTAGCATTCCGGCAGTTTTTCTGGAAGCTTGGCTGGTATCAGGTCTTTCTGCACAGGTGGTTTGTCTTGGGCGATGACTACGTCCTCCTTCACCTCTTGACTCTTATTTTGAACAGGAGGACCACAGCATTCCCTCTGTAACAGGCCAGGCTCGATGCCGCTTTCAAAAAATATCTGCTTGCATCTACCGGGTACAGTCTTGTGTCGTGCCAGTGAGCCAGTTTGGGAAAAATATACTCCACATCCATTGCATTTGTAGGGTGTTACACCCGTATGAATTCGCATATGGGAAACATACTGATAGAATAATGCAAATTTGACTCCACATTTGTTGCATGTGCGGGAGGAAGGTTTCTTTTTTTTCGATGGACGGGGGGAGTTGGAGGTAAGCAGAGGACTTTTATTGGCTGCGGCACACAAATGTTTTTCACCTTGTTTACGGTTGATAATGTAGACGTTACAAGTATCGCAGTACTTGATATTGTTTAGGATCATGATGGTCATGGTAGTGCTCTATCAGATTATTTGCATTGTGAGTAGTGTATTGGCACCCTGTACAACAATAGGAGTCACCAGTTTCAATTGATGGTGCTAAAGACTTTAGAACTACCACTGGTTGGAGATGTTTTCTTACTTGGGCACAAGATTGTAAAGGTTTTACATCTGCATTTCGACTCAAGACTCGAGGCAAGGATTTTTCCTGTGGCAGAGGCTCACATGTCACAACTGAGGGTTCCTTTGTAGATTTATTGGTCTTTTTGACCAACGCACCAAGAGTTTTGGCTTCTCTTGGTCTTTGATTCTGTGACTGCTGTTCATCAAGGAAAAAGTGTGTGTTTGTATCCTCGACTTGATTTGTACTGTCTTTTGAACAGAGATTTGAGTCTCTGAATAAGCTGTCTGACTGTAAGCACGGTTCCAGAGGATTTTTGGGTTCTTTTTTAACAGACATTGCAGGGTCAGAACAATCACAATCATCAGATTTCTGTGTTTTAGGATGGTTTTCCTCTTTTACATTAAAAGAATCTGGAGGTTGAGAGTTTTCTTTCGCAAGAAAGTCAGTCGCCATATTTTTGTGCTCATCTTCCTTCCTCACCATCTCAGACTGACTGAGAGACGCAGAATAAAAGGAGCTCTGTTTTTCAGACTTTTTATATTCCTGTTGCTTATCAGCTGAAACCAATTCTTTTAAAACTTCTTTCCGGCTTTCACTTTTGCCATGTGTCCGTTTTACAGTATTCCGAAGATTATTGGTAGATTTATGCTTTGGAAATTGTTGCTTTTCGAAATTCTCATTTTCGGTTGAACCGATTTCTTTTGCAAGGGTATTGTTCATTTCAAGGGCCTCTTTGGCCGTGGTTTCATTTAAGACACTATTTGAGACTAGTTTGTGAGAATTCTGGTTGTCCGAATTTTTATTTTCAATTAATACTGCTTCGCTGCTTTCCCTACTTAGAATGGCACTGTTGTCTTTTGTGATACTTTTTTCTTGCTCATTACTGGAAATAGGATGGAGGGACTTCTCAATTTTACGGGTGCCATTTTTTGCTTTTGGTTGAATTTCACTTTGTTGTAGCTCAGTTTCTGTCGCGTCTTTTACAGCACTTGTGTCAACTGGCTTTAGGTGACCCAGGCTTTCAGATGAATTTGACTTGTTCTTTCTTTCCATTAACAGAATGTCACCTTTCCCCTCTCTTGTATTTTCTGCTTTACCAACTTTTGGGTCTGGCTCATCGGAAAACTCTTTATTTTGAAAGATCAGTTCTTTCATTTCATTTTTCAAGACAACTTCATTGAAGAAATTCCCCATGTCGCCACATGTTGACTTGACATTTAAAAAACTAATCTCCTGCCTATTATCACCTTGTTTCTTCACAGCACCATCCAAGGTAGAGTCTTTAGGGTCAATAATATCCAAATCTTGACTTTCGGGGAAACCATTTTTGACACTTTCAAATTGTTCGGACTCTTTACAATCTCTAGGACCATTTCTATCCTCAACGTTCTGGTTTTCTGTTGTCACCAAGTTAGAAGTAAAAGAGGACGGATCACATTCTCGATTTCCAGTTTGGTCTTGTGCACATTCCATTAATTCTTTGTCAGGATTAATTGTAGATGAACTTTGTAACGTTAGATTAGTTTCTGCCACAGTAGGAGTGGTAACCTCAGCGGGAAATTCCAGACTTCCAGTTCGGTTAAAAAGCCATTCCGATGAGGTGTGCGCCACAGAAACATCCGCTCTCAACTTCTGAACTGAGGTGCCTGCCAGTAGTTTACATGGTGGGCTCGTTTCATTAACATCAGCCTCCGAACAGCTACTGATGTCAGAGTAGTTTTCAAGAAAGGAATTAAGCATCCCACAGTCATCTTTGAGTCCTGGTAAATCACCGGAATAACATGTAGCATAAGAACCCGATGAAGACAAGCTGGGAAATTCTGTGGGTAAATCAGTGTTTCCACAGTTTGGCAAGAAATCCTTTTCAAGCTGTTCATTCCCATGCCAAGATGTTTCCTCAAACACGCAGTGCGAGCTAGAATTTCCAGTTTCTGGATTAGAGTAAAAGTTTGTGTCAAAGCTTTTGTTTGTAACCGGGGGTTCAAGTGACGCCATAGAATCAGAGATTTCATGAGGTCCAGGGAAGTTGTTGATGAGCTCGGAAATATTTTCATCCACTTCTGATGCTTTCAAAGTACTTGGATCGCATGATAAAGGCGCCAGGTTGTTGTAATATGAATCCCATTCATGAGACATTCTCAGCAAAGATAAAATAACCAAGGCCTTTTACTTTTTAAAATCCTGAAAACACACAATTATAAATGATAAATTATTAACATTACAAACATTTGCAAAACATAGCAGAAGTAGAATTCTAACCTTTTGTGGACAAACAAGATCTGTTGTGCCTAATGTTGTTTTCATCTCAGTGCAGACCTAGAAAATAGATATATTGTAATTGTGAAACAAGTTCTTGCAAATGTCAGAGCTATGTGGTATCAAAACATGTATCTGAAGATGTAATGTGTGCAAGACGTTCCTTTCACTGTGCAGCTCGCTATTGACTTGAAATGGGATGACAGACACACATCAGTGTACCAACTTTAGAAATGACAGACTGGACCACGAGTCAGTATCAAACATATGTGGAGTGTGTTTAGAACTCTACTTGCATGTGTCATTTTTATCTGATCACCAGATGCCAGGCAATTATACAGGGTTATATTCAAAGCATGTGATGGAAACATGGTGCCTTGAAGCTGCGGTTAATCATAATTCATCTGCAATCCTTGACATAGTAACAAAGAGGACCAAACAGACATTAAAGATGGTCATTGTGGACGAGGGCCTTGGGGGTACACATTGCTAGTGTAAATAAATAGCATATAATAAAAGCAATGTGATATTTTAATGTAGATAAGTACAGGTGACTTAAAAAACAAAGGAAAACCACATTTAGAATAAAAAAGTACATTACCTTTACTTGATTGTGTGATGGTAATTAAATGTTGATGATGATTCTTGTTAACCTGTAAAAAGGAAAGAAAGCAATATAAATATTACTGACTTACGCACTACTTCAGTTTAAGACTATTAAGAGAGTCTTATTGAAGGAAACAGTGAGACAGTATGGGGAATGGGGATAGCTGAAAAGCCAATCCACCTGGATCAGGGTCTAATATTTTTTTTACCAAGGGGACCGAAACACTAAGGTGGATTTGAGAATTAACACAAAACCCAAGATTTTTTTTTCCCACACACAAAGCAATTTACAGGGGGCGCTGGTTTGCACTGGGTAAAAGAGCGTTATCATGCTGATTTCCTGAGTAAGAAAGACCATCGCTACTGACCACCGATGTGGGTTTTATGACCTAAAGTCTTGTGGGCAGTATATGATGTCATGGACGCATCTAAATCTTCAGAACACTGTGAGAATATCCAAAAGCTCACACACAACCTGTGTGTGACTTATCTGCTGAGTCACTAAAACAACTAAAACCCCAGTGGGTTTCAGTTTATACAATCTTTTTTCAAACAGGCAAAAACAAATCATTAGGAACAAGTTCCGATTTGCAACGACAGCCTGGCAAACAGCATGAGCTGCTTGACGGTAAGGGGGAGAGGGTACAAGATACAAAACAGAAATCATAGCGTTTTGGTTCACCCTCATTATCCACACGTCAGCAATCACAGTCCAATCTTCAAAACCTCTCTGCAGGACTTTGAAGCAAATGATTTGATTCAAAGCTCTCTTTTGAACAGCAGGAGAATAGGAAAAATATCCAAATCTGTCTGTAGCCTAAAACCCTAAGGTCAAGATCCAAGACCAAAGAGGACCAGTTATTGTATGTGATGTTATAGTGTCTCTCTTTACAATATTATCTTAAAGTATAGGATAATTGGATTCAAAAAATAATTGACAGTAGTTGCAACTATGAAAAAATAATTGCTAAAATGAAAACGAAACATTTTTATCTGCCGGGCAAAACCACAAATGTCATCTTCACATACTTCAACTCATTTAGTGTTTTTGCGTAGGGCCTCCTATGTGCGTTACTAAGTATTTTAAGAAGATAAGATCAGTCTTTTAGTTATTATCTAATGCCAGTTTAGCAGCAGCTGTAAATGCAGACGATCTGAAAACACATTTTTACCCAGGAACAAGCTGTATTGGTACCTTTCCTCTGGGGAGGAGGCACTAGCGTCTGAAGAGGAAGCAGCAGGCTAGGCTAAAAGCTGACTCATGCGTCATAGATCCATCTGCATGCCCCACCGAGGCTGTTCCACAGCGATACCCAGACAAATACAAGGGCAAAATTGAGAAATTCAAAGTGTGGGCAACACATCGCTATGTCGTTTTATAAAAGAGACCTGGGTTAACACAATATGACAAAGCTAGAAGGCTGTTCAGCCGGCAGAGCAGAGATGACAAAGGTGAGAAAAGAGAGAAGTAGGAGATCTCTGGTTTCTGCAACAGCTGGTGCACAACAATAGTTACCATATTAAAACAGAACCTTCTTTTTCACCACAATGGCAAATATAGTCTAAATTGCACCATCGTGATGAAGCTCAAAATGCTGCAGGGCACCATCAACAGACAACACAGTGCATGATCATGATTATGATTAAACCAAGCACATTTTAATGGTATCACCCTAGTTTGCACATAGATCATTCGAACATTCAGAGCAGGACCTTTCCCAAACCTTTCAGAGGAGTAAACATGCAGCTTGACGATGCTACCTCAATATTGCTGCACTGGTGGCAGAGATTGACCTTTCCTGCTCAGGGTTGGGATCTGGAGGGATCTGGCTGTTCAACTTGAGGTTCTGCTTTGACACTGTTCTGACCCATTGGAAAGTTGATTTTTTTTTTTCCCCAGCTAATGGCCACAGATGAACTCCTCTCAAGTAGCACAGCCGGTGACAAACAGGCCTAAGGAAGGAGCAACCTACAGAAATGGATTTTGACACTGAATTCAGAATTCCACCAGACCTGCAAACAGAGCGATCTATTGCCATCATGGCAGCAGCCCTGCGCAAATGCTCGTCCTTGATTTTAGCTCTGCTTTTAGCAGTTGTCCAGCACAAACTGATCACAAAAAAAATAAAGGGACCGCAGGTCTCATTTCAATAGATTTTCTCTCACAAAATAAAAACGCTGTATGCCAAGTCCATTCTTCACATTAAGATTCAAATGGTAAAACGCCCTACCCCTGGATGCAAACAAAGAAGCAGCAGAATGTGGAAAGGCAGCATAACTCTGTTCTTCACCTTCAGTGAGGCCATTCATTACCTGAGGGCTAGAGCGGTTCATAACTCTTTTTGTCCAGGTATGTACCACATACCCTAAATTTACCTTGATGTTTCAT
>CAAE01014589.1:0-14098 GCA_000180735.1 Tetraodon nigroviridis
GCTGTTTCGTTGAATTTTAATGTCCATGTAACCTACAGGGTTTTCTTTTTGGGAATGTTTTCTGCATTTTTTGAAGCGTTAAGATTTGTGTAAATGACTTTTTGAGCAGTTGAGATTTGGTGTAAAGGGAGACCAGATTGCAAAATTCTTCCTTTATGACCCTTGCCGCTGGTGTTGGCAGCCTCCGGGAGCCAGTTGGAGCGGTCCGGGATCTGCTGAGGATTCCGAGCCAGACTCGGGACATGCCTCAGGGACTGTGTTTTCCATCTAGCCCAGGAATGCCTCAGTGTTCCCCACAGAGTTGCTGGAGGAAGCAGCTGGGGAGAGGCTTTTTAGGGCGACAGGATGGAAACTGTTGCCCCTACAACCCAGAAAGTATAGAAACATGTAACACAAGAGACTTAAAAAAAAATGGTCATTGCCGTGACCGTTGCCGTGGTTTTGGTGATCATCTTTTTCATTGGGGGGTTTCTGCTTTTCAAAAACAAATGGTAAATTACGCAAAATATGCATACACAGCTTTAGTAAATGCGTTTTGGTCACAGATGATGCTGAATTACGGTGTTTTATAGTTTCTTTCATAGGTCGGAGCCCGTTGTCAGGGAGGCCTCTGGACATTCTAAAAGTTTTGATGGACTTTCAACAACCCATGCAAACAAGTTTGTTATGTGCTTTTAAATTAAAAATATGTATTTTATGACTATGTGTGACTTAACCTGCACATCTGACTTCATGTACTTCAAATTAAAGATTTAACAGGTTGTTTGTGTTCCTTTCAGCAGGAATAGCAGTAAACTTTCTGAGAATAATGTCACGGATGAACCAGTCTACATCAACACGGAGGTACATTTATGTCAGTTCAGTTTGTCAATTACAAAAATGTGATTTTATGTTGCTTCTCCGATTGCAGGCGCACCGGTACCAGATGCGGCCAACGGTGGATCACGCAGACAGCATATATGCAAACTTATAGATGTAAAAACAGGAAGAAGTTGCAAGTGTTAGGATAGTGGCTGGGTAGGGTAAGGACGCCCATGTGTGATTTAGGCCTTTTTTGTGGGGTGGGGAAGAAACATGTATAGAGACAGAAAATATTTGTGAAGTGGAATCTTGCTGAACTCAGTTGATGTGTTAGTTACTTTACAGAGATGTTGCAGAGCGCTGCTCCAAACCTCAGGCTAACCTTGAACACCAACGGAGAGAGCACACAAAAGCCACTCTCAGCCGAGTCTTTAGTTTTTATTTATTTTACAGTAATTGGATGAGGAGTTCAGAACAATAAAATGAAGAGAAAAAAACAGATTTACTTCCTGAAATACATTCTTCAAAAACAGGAGATGTACTTCACAAAGGAAATGAATAATTTCCTCCGCGTTTTTTTTAAAATAATTCCTGTCAGTGAGCCAGCACACAAACGCTCATCTCAGTCGGTCACATATTGATGTATAACGGTTCGTGCACGTTAGTCTGTGGAGAAAATAAACATACTTGCTTGCTTTGACACGTGAGAATTTTAAAGGAGTAGTTTTTACTCACCTCTACATTTCCATACAAGTTGTTGCTGAAAGCCTGTTCACCTTCATTTCCTTGAACATTGTCTTGTTTCCTCATTCTTCTGAGGACAAACAGCAGACTGATCAGAATGTTGCCAAAATTTAGCAACAAAAACGGATGCTCGCCTGTATATTTTTAGAGGTGCGTTTTCAAAGAAACGTGTGTGTGTGTGTGTTGCTCGTACTGGGGGAAAGCCACGACGTTGTCCGTCTTCAGCCGAGATGTTTGTGGGGCCCCAGTCCATCTCCTGATGGAAGAAATAAAAAGAATTTAGACCTATTAATTTATTTTCTTCATCACTTATCTTTTCTATGTCTTGTTTTCCTGGATAAAAATTGTTTATTTCTCTGAGCCACCATTTTATAATTTCAGCAAAACCATCTTCTTCTCTTATCTTTCATCTATTTTCTGTTCAATGTTACTTATTCAGGATCAATGAAAAAAACAGATTTTTATTTATATTCAAAACTTCCAAATTTAGAAACCCCTTGAAACGGTAACTCACCATTTGTGGACCACCGTGGCTAGCATAAGAAGAGTCAGCGAAAGCACCCCTCCTCCTACGGCGACGGTGATGAGGTGAATCGTTATGCCGGTGCCTGTCCAATTACAAAACAAATGGCACCTTCATCCTGCTTTCTTCTATCGTGCGGAATGTGTGGAAAGATTAAAAAACCATTACTGTGATGGAGTTTAACAGGTAGTATGAGCTCGGCTCTGCCCAGTGTGCTGCTGGCCAGACACTGGACAAACGTATAAGGTCTCTGCTGCACTTGAAGGAGCGCCGTGGTAACGGTGCCATTTGTCTTCACCCCAGTACTGTTCTGGATCCTGTCGGAGAGCACAAACTGCAGCCTGCTGGGAGGATTGGACTCCACAATACACACGCAGGTTATCAGTTTGGCTGTGGAGGTGCAGTGAGATACATTCCTTATCTCAGGAACATCTGCAGAAACAGATGAAAAGAATTCTTCTCTGCGTCTTCCCAGTTTAGCTGCGATCACGTACTTACACATCACTTTGAGACGCGATGTTGCGTTTTGTTGCTTCCCGTCCTTGTAACTGACGCTGCACCGTAAGGGCTTGTTGTGGTCTTCCCTGGAGGGCTGGAATTTCAGGGTTGACGTTGTCCTCAGCTGGCCCGGCTTAAGCGACACTTGCTGAATGTCTTCCCGTCCCAGGTGACTCCAGGTGAAGACGGGAGGAAACGTGGGGCAGGAGTGGGTGATGGAGCAGACCGCTTTGGCGGTCCGACCATCCCTTATCGTCTGCTCGACAGACAAAGCCAGTTTGTCTGCAACATCCAGAAAACCACTTTCAGAGTCAGACGTGCCGAGGGCTGATAATGTGTTAACAGACTATTGATGGAAGTGAAAAACAGCTTCTGAGAACTTACCTTTTGAGATGTTGACTGTGTTTTGGGTGTACGAATATTTGCCCACTTGGTCAATATCTATCATGAAATGAAAAGGGCCCTTGTCACTGTATTTCAGGGGATCGATCACCAGTGAACAGTTCTTCTGTCTGAGATTCCCCAGCAGCCTTGTTCGAGTTCGGTACATCCCCACTATTTCAGAATCATTTGGGTGATAAATGGTTCGATTATTAGCGTCTTTCCACATCCCGATGAACTGCTTCAGCTCCTTTTTTTGACTCGGAAAGTCAAACGAGCAGGGAATAACGACACAGGACCCGGGAAAGCCCTTGATCGAATTTGGAACGTTAATAGTCCATTTGGTTTCAGTGTGGATTACTGCAAAAAGACCAGAGAGCAGCTAGTTAAGATGGTCAATGGGTTGAAAACTCAGCTAAGCAGACGGTAATTATGCACAGTTGTGTTTGCGTTGGGGAATGTATCTTACCTTTGAAGTAAAAGTACAAAAGACACAGAGTCCATTTCAAAGATGCCATATTCTCCTCTCACTCAGATCTGCCGATAAAGTAACGCATTTTTAGGCCTTTGCTGTATCTTTTTAGGGGCTTTCCAGAACACAACACAGACACATATCACCTAAAATCAAGAGACATTTTTATTTTCGCTTTCAGCTTCAAAGTAACACAGGGAAACTGCAAATTAAAGCTAATTTATTGAAATAATAAAAGTAATTTAAACATTTGTACATACATCGTGTTGTGGCCTAAAAGAAAGCTGTCACACAATGAAGCCCAATTTCTCCAATATTTCATAAAAGGCAGGTAACTTTACCATGAAGCTCGAGATGAGGTGTTCAGTGTCTGCCTGGTTGCTACACATGGAATGCTACAAAATAACACCTACAACCTACGAGTTTTTTATTTCTGGCCAAAGTTCACACCCACAGTCTGAGCATGGTTTCTTTTCTCAGTGGTTTCTAGTATGTGGTGGGTGTGAAAGCACCCGTGCTCCCCCACCAACACTTTAATCATCAGTTCGCCTGTGTTGTGTTCCATCTGGTGCCAAACCCACAGTGGACACACACTTAGCAACCCTGATCGCCAACAAAAGCGGAATTCAGGCTTTCGGCACCGTGGCAGAAACCAGCGTCACCCTGCTGGGCAGTCAGGTTAATAAACCGGATGCTCCGAGGGAGAGGAATCTTCTTCACGCATACGCCCTGCTTCATTTTGATGATCCAGAACTCCTCGTTGCAATTTGTCAACAGGTCGTCCAGCTGGATCTTGTCCTCTTCCTGGCGTGTCCAGAAGACTCTCCTGGGAGCCGGACTATGGAAGGCGCTGGAAGTTGAGCTGCCCATGACAGCAAATCTGTACAGAGAGCAAAAATGTACCCAAACATCCATCTACTGCACAACAACAGCTGCACAAGCCACTCTTTTTTTAAATTTTCTTACCTGGCTACAAAACAAGAAGAGATGTCCTTCCACAGCACGCTGGCACAACTTGGTCTCTTAAAGTTCTGACGCTAAATGAAGTCTTCCTTAGGAGGTCCATTATAAGGACTATCTGCAGGCCAGACTAAAGGTTTGATCATGTGTCCTGTCAAAAAAATAATTAACTGAACCAGTCCAGATGAGATTAGGCTCCGCAGTAACAAAAGGTGATTAACCTTGTTGATGAAGGGGCCCATTAATCAGTTTGCACTCATCACTTCCTCAGTAATTCCTGGTAAAGCCGTTCAGCAGCTGCAGACATTCACACTGTTTCTGCTCTGTGGCATTAAAGGAAATACGAGAAACTAGTGAAGCGTTTGAAGAGCGCAGCCTACCGCCAGGCAGTGTATTGCCCCACCATGTGCCTGATACTTGATACTGATAATCAGACTTGGCTTTTGATTTTTGGAGAATCAGAGGTCAAAATTCTTACAGAATCTGGAACATCACCTAAATTTAAGCATCTGTTTAATGGTCCATTATCAATATTTTATAAAAAAAAATGTTTACAGTCAGAGAGTGAATGTATGTCTGCGGCAGATAATACTTGGGGCAATGTGATGAAGCCAGATTAGTTTGCGAAAATTCTACTTTCAGTTCCCTGTTTTTTATGGTGTGTGTGTGTGTGTGTGTGTGTGTGTGTGTGTGTGTGTGTGTGTGTGTGTCTTCACTAATTATTCTTATTGTTTCAAAAACAACTAGCTAGTTTGAAAACAACAGTCTTCCATGTGTGATTTGGCTTAGATATCTCACCTAAAAAAATTAAAGTATACTCAGTGTGAAAACTATTTCACTGCTTTCACTGATTTACTTACCAGAGTCAATCGACATCTTTGCATTCCTATCAAAGATTTCATAATATTTGATGCATTTCAGTGAGCTTAATTTCCCGACTCGTATGTCTTTGTGCAACTTTATGCATTCACCTTGTGATGCGGAGCATTTCTGTCACGTGTGGAGACCACACCCGCGAGGCTGCCTGCTCTCCCTCCACCCCCACAGAGCCTTAGTTTCACTGAAACACCACTCGCCGTATTAAACCACACAATTATGGACACAAAGAAAAGAATGCTGCTTCTGGTGTTGTTTCTGGCAGGTAAGACTATTTCAACACATTTTTTGTTACTGTTTACCAGTCTTCCTATCTGTAATTATCAAAAGAGTAATTTTATATTGATTTGGTAACAAAACACCCAGCAGTATCATGCTCACCAACTGTTCTTTTTTCCGTGGTTACCACAATACTTCTTATTCCACATTGGTGACTGAAATGATTTCTCTTTGTTTGTCCAACACGTGTACTTCTTTAGAATAATTAGCGCCCGTGTGATTTCTGCATATTCTTGCCATGCTTTGTCATTGACGCGATTACCTACGTCTGGTTTGAAACCATTTCTACACTCTTCCAATGCTACCCCCTGTGGTCTGCATGTTTTTTCAGTTTTTTTAATTTTATTTCATTAAATGTCTTTCAGTTTTTACCATTCCTGCATCTACTGGAGAATGGAAAATCGCGGTGACAAAAGAGCTCGACGCCCTGGTCGCTTCTTGTGTTGTCATACCCTGTTCATTCACACACCCTAAGGGGAACCTGCCCTCCTCCAGGCTACAGGGGATCTGGTATTCACAAAACAATCCAAACCAGCATGTGTATGATGAAGATGCTGAAGAAGTCTGGGAAAAGTTTAGGGGCCGAACAAAGTTGTTGGGAACGTTGGGTCAGAACAACTGCACCTTAGAAATCGTCAAAATCAAAGATTCCGACCACGGGCCTTTTTGTTTACAGATTGGAATATTAGGGGAAATTCCCCCCCACAACCCCACTGACTTACACAAGTTTGTCAACGATTGTGTCCAGTTTAAAATAATAGGTATGTTGCTAAATATCCTAATCTTTATTGATATATTTGATATTTTCTCCACTTACCAAAGCTAAATGATTTTACTTTTACTTTGTGTTTTATAGCCAATCCGCGCGAACCTACAATCAACCAGCCAAAAGTGGCCTACGAGAACCACGTCTACACGGTCACCTGTGTGGTCGCCCACACATGCCCCTCTCACAGGCCGAACCTCACGTGGAGTAGGAGTGAAGGTGAAATCTCTGAGGTGCACCGGGAACTTTACACCGGTTACTGGGAGGTCCAGTCCATCCTGACATTCATGCCTAAAGACAAGGACGACCACAGCCAGCTCACCTGCACAGCATGGTTTGCTGGTGAATTAAAGGCCTCAAAAACAGTGACAGTCTACATAAAACGTGAGATCTTTTCACTTCTGTCAGGTTTACCAAATATTTGTGCAGTTCAAAGTCAAAATGTTAGTTATTCTTTTTATAGGGAAGGAAAGCTACAACTACGCCATCATTCCCGCTGTTGTGGGGATCGGAACAGCAGCTATCATTGGAGTCGTCTGCTTGTTCATCTTAAAAAAATACAGGTGCGTAAACCACCTTGGACCCATGCATGGACCACGTCAGAATGCTACACCCTTTTTTTTAATTCTTGGCTTTTAAAGGAGACGTATATCAGAACTCCAAAACCAGGATGGCAGGTAAACAAAGCCTTAATGACAGGCACATGAGGCACACATTTTCACCCTGATGTAAGTAAAGTTTATGTTTCTGTGACCTGTAGCATGTGGAACAGGCTGTCTAGATTGTCCAGGAGGTATGGAAGTCCATTTTTCAAATTTTTCTTTTCCTATTTTGACACATTTGGCTTTGTAATGAAATGATTGTGTTTAATATTCAGGACTCGTTCTGTCAGTCCTGGATCTTCATGTTCTGACCAAAGGTAAAAGGCACTTCTCTGTTTTCAGAAAAGACTTTTGTTTTATGTGTTTTGCATGTACCATACAATGGTTTCTAGATAGTTCTGCCTTCTGCCTATTTATGTACCCAAGAGCACTCGCATTAGTTTCTGTTCCTGTTGCAGGGTTTTTCTTTCAGTGTGTCTTAAGTGGTAAGTCGTTGAGGGCTGTGATCGATGGTTACATGTTTATTACTGGTCCCTTTTGCTCCACAGGACCAGGCACAAAAAACCCAAAATCCGCAGTGTCCAGAAAGCCCCCAAGCCACGTTTTCCCTCACCTGAATGGTATACAACTCTCTCATCTTGCCCCCTGAAGGACCATAAAACACGGTGCATTTATTGTCCTTTAATTTTTTTCATAAAGGCAGCAGAGTGAGCAGAACTCCAACAAAGAGGTACTGTGGCATTAAGACGCTATCACCGCAACTGTCAACATCCATGACATTGGTCACGTCTTGATCTCCCACAGGAGGCTGGGGATGATGATTATATCAACACTGCAGACCTCCAAGTCTATGGAAACCTCTGAAACCAATATGAAAACCAATATGAATATTACATTTGATGTACTTCTCATTAATCATGTTATATGCATGTGTTATTTGTCAGAGAACAATCATGTTAATCAGTGGAACGCGGTGATTGGCTTAATAACATTTTTGCACTTTCCTTTTTTTTAACCAATCTGAACACAGATTTGTTATGAGTTTTTTTTTGTATTAAAAATATATGTTATTTTCGCAAACATGAACATTCCTATCCGTCAAAATATGCATTCCATTGTGTCATTAATGTGTAGTTTTGGTTTTTTTTTTCTAAAAAAGTTATATAACAGGCAAAAAAATTTTTGTAGAAACGCTTAACTTAATTTTATGAATAGCCCCTGAATTGTAGTGACTGAATTAATAAAGAATTATGATTAAAATACAGTGGGTTTTTTTAAAATTCCAAGACAAAAAAAAAACTAATAAAAGGCCACTCTTTGGTTGGTCGTTGGACGTTCTCCATCCATCCATCCATTATCCTACCCGCTTCATACCCTGCGGTGTCGCGGGGGTCTGCTGGTGCCGGTCTCCAGCTCTCTTAGGGTGAAGGCAGGGATCCACCCTGGACAGGTCGCCAGTCTGTCACAGGGCACACACACCATACTCTCACATTCACACTCTATGAACAATTTAGAGTCTCCAATTAACCTGGCATGTTTTTGGACTGTGGGAGGAAGCCGGAGTACGCGATGGGAACCCACGCACACACAGGGAGAACATGCAAACTCTGCACAGAAAGGCCAGCAGCTGGAAGCGAACCAACGACCTTCTTGCTGTGAGGCAGCAGCACCAACCGCTGCACCACCATGTGACCCGTTGGACGTTCTCATGGGATTTCAAAGTATACTCCGATGACGGGTGGAAAAAATGATCACGGAAACCAGAAAAGATTACCACGAAAACCAGAAAAAAATTCCTTCAAAAAACAGAAATAATTACCCCAAAAAACCACGGATTTTTATTTTTTCAAGCGAATGCGAAATGCTTCCGTGTTAAATCAACTGAAAAACTGACTTTATGAATTTCAGAAGTAACCTATAAAAAATTACACTTTTTTAAAAAAAACTTCCCCTTATGTTTAAATAGGCATGTTTTCAGTTCCTGCTTCAGTGCAGTTGAGAATTAGTACCCCCCACCCATGTTTGGGAGGAGCCAGTCTTCAACCCACGTTCGTGAATATAATCTTATATCACGATATATCTTTATAGGAACACTCGACCCTAAGGTAAGTACCTTTCTTTAGGAACAAAAACTACTATTTTTATCCATATGTTTTTTGGTGGTAATAATGTTGTTTTTCACTTGGTTCAACTTTAAGAAGCTTGGTGGTTTATATTACAACCCGTTACAATTAATCCTCTCATTTAGTTTCTCTTTGATTATTAAGGTTCATCTTCAGGATGTCTGGTGTTTGCCATTTCCTTCTGGGCTGGTGCATTTTAGGTAGTGCAAATTTGAATACTTAAAGCTCCTAGACACTGTGTGAGGAAAAGGAATTAAGAAATAAGTGCTTTCTTTTGCAGGATGCATTACCAGTGGTTCTTGGGCTTGGAAAGTTGATTTGCCCAGCAATATCAAAGCAATGCTGGGTTCTTGTGTCATCATCCCCTGTAGTTTTGACTACTATGAAAACCCTCCTACCAATCCGTATCGTGTGGTTTGGTACCAGTATGTTAATCGTGGATACCCTTTGGTTTATGACAATTTCCACATGGAAGATGTCATTGACCAATTTAGAGGAAGAACATCCCGTGTGAACACTTTTAGTGGTGGCAAAGAATGCAGTCTCAGAATCAGCCGGGTGACCTGGGGGCATGACAAACAAAGGATTTACCCATGGGTGGATCCAGAAAACATTGGTCGGGGGACATATCGATTCTTTGATAAAACCGTGACAATTGAAGTAACTAGTAAGTTGTCCTAGTTAGAACAAAAATACACATTATAAAAGTGATGCTTTCCCCCCCCCGATAATCCTTCACTTTTTTTCATTTTGGAAAGACAGGGCAGAGAAACCAGAAATTATGATTTCTGGGGAAATGCGGGTGGGAAACACTGTGACAGTCCAATGCTCCGTGGTTCACACCTGTTCCACCGACTCGCCCATTCTGAGTCTAAGTATACAACTGCAAGGACACAAAATCGACACAGTATCAATGGCCGATGGCACATCTAAAACCACCTTGACGACCAAACTGAACCTAGTGAAGGACCACCAAACCGTGACATGCTCCGTTCGCTACATTGGGGGTCAACAGGCTGAAACCTCCAAAACCTTTGATGTAAAATGTAAGCAAACTGAAGAAAAAACTTAAAAGTTCATTAATCTAGTGGTAATTGTAACATAAACACTTAACCCTATACCATTTTGCAGGCTCCTTTTGGCCAGTTACTATTAAATCTCCTGATGAGTTCCCTGAGGGGCAGCCACGCCAAGTAACATGCACTGCTAAGTACACCTGTCCGCAACTTGCACCAACCATCAAATGGAGCTACGGCAGCATGCCTGCCTCCACAAATGTTGACAAGTTATCAACCACTCTGTGGAAATCCGTGTCCACACTGACCTTCACAGCATCAGCCAATGACAATGGAAGATCTCTGACGTGCGTTACCCAGTTTACTGGCGGTCAGAAACAGGAAGCGAGCATCACTCTCCGGGTAAAAAGTAAGTGGAAATTAACTTTATCTAACTTTGAAATCTTGCTGGTCCCGTCAAATGGATCCAAAATAAAAAATAAAAAAATAAATAAAGCAGAAATGTGCCCTGTAATGGACTGGCAACCTGTCCAGGGTGGATCCCTGCCTTCGCCCTAAGATAGCTGGAGATAGGCACCAGCAGACCCCCGTGACACCACAGGGTATAATGTGGGTAGGATAATGAATGGATGGATGGAAATAAAGCAAAAAAGATGCAATGCAAAAATGTAACCACACCTTATCTACATGCTGTGCTCTTTGATAAATACTAAAAAAAAAAAAAAACAAAGCGCAACCAGTGAAATATTTTGCAGCCAAAGTCTGAGAAAATCAGATAACAAATAGGGGTGGGATAGTAATGCACAACAAATGAGAGCTAACAATGATTACAATGGCAATCTGTGGCATTACCTCAATGATCTGCTGTCTTCACAGGAACCATAAGCTCCACTGGGTGGTCCTTCACCACCCCTGACAGTGTCAAGGGCATGAAAGGCTCCTGTGTCATCATTCCTTGCAGATTCACCTACCATACCGTCATGCCTGCTGACCTGAGGGTTATCTGGTATTTGTTCAATGGCAACCAATACTCACCTGTGTTTGATGAAAGACAAAACGTCAACGCAAAGTACAGGGGGAGAACTAGCTTGACCGGAGCTGTCAGGAATCAGGACTGTAGCCTGAAAATTGACAAACTGGATGAGATCCACGGTCAGGACAGGCTTTTCCCCTGGGTAGACAAGAACCCTATTTCCTTTTACCACATGGAGGGTTTTTCATTTTATGACAAAACCACTCAAATTGTCATTTTAGGTAGGTATTCAGACACACCACCTTTATCTTTTACTCTGACGATTTTTCAAAATCATGCATTTCATTCTTCTATATTTGTCAGATCATGCCCCAGAGCCACAGCTCAACCTCGCTGGTATTCCCAGAGTGGGAGAGGAGAGCAGAGTGTCCTGCAGTGTGCAACACACGTGTTCCTCTTCTCCTCCCCTCATAACAATAAGCAATATACCTGGATCAGACAATACTACAAACACTGAAGCGTCTAAGGGGGTTTGGGAAAAGACGGTCGAACGGGTTTGGACCCCAAAAGAGGAGGACCAGAGCGTCAAATGTACTGTTCGTTACCAGGGTGGTCAGACAGCCACAAGTGAGCTCAAGCTGAATGTCGAATGTAAGTAAAGAGCTGCACGGTTCAAAGAGGATCACGAATGACAGGATGTTAAGGCTATTTTTTTTCCAATTTGGGCTCAGGTATGTTTAAGGAAATCAACATAACAAAACTTCCAAGTATTATAACAGAGGGCGTGGCACAGAGCGTCATTTGTTCAGTTGTATACAAGTGCAAGAAGAACACACCAACCATTGTGTGGAACTACAATGAGATGAAGAGCTTCTTTTCAGTTGAAACGGTATCCAGGGGTACCTTTCGGGCTCAATCCAACCTGACCTTTATTGGTTCTCTGGATGATGATGGTCAAACTTTGACCTGCACTGCGCGGTTCATCACTGCAGAGACTTCAGACTCCAAAACCATCCATGTTAAGAGTGAGTGTACATTCTACCCAGTGGGCACAAGAGGACAAATCGTAGTTCATTTTTTGAAGGGGAATATTTCATCTAAACTGGTTAATGACTTCAAGTCTTTTATTTTCCAGAATATGAAAAACAACCTGAGGTAACCAAACTGAATGAAGGTAGGTTTGCCTCTCAACTCACGCTGCGGATGTTCTGTGTTCTAAAGTGAGCGGCCTCGTTTTGACACTTCTGCCTCGTGGCTTGATTGTGGCCCTGCAGCGTTCCACCCTCTGGCTGGCGAGGTTCCTTTCAGGTTTGTCGCCCTGACCCAATCCTGCGTGGTCATTCCCTGCAGCTTCCAGCAGCAGGAGAACTCGCTCATCACCAAAGGCGTCTGGACCAAACAAAATGGAGACATCATCTACCATAACGCCCAAAGTCGGGTGATCGACCATTTCAAAGGCCGTACCCGTATTTTGGGGGAAATGGGAAAAGGGAACTGTTCATTGGAGATAGATGACGTCAATGCATTTGACAACGGGCCCTTCTGCTTCCACGCAGAGCAAAAAAATCAGAAATACAGATTTAATAACAGCTGTGTGTTTATTGTGATGAAAGGTTTGTTACACTGATTTCTTAATGCTAACTGACTTTTTTTTAAACCACTTATCTACTGGCCTCCTCACTAACTATAAATTGTGTTTTCAGCCACCCCTGAAAAACCGTCGATGACCCAAATACCAGAAGAGGTGGACGCTGGTGCCGTTGTTACGGTCTCATGCTCTGTGACACACACGTGTTCATCTCACCCGCCCGAGTTCTCGTGGAGTGTCTCCGAACTCACGAGGGAGGCCACGCACACCTTTTTGTCACAGGGCACCTGGAAAACAACCTCCACCATCACGTTCTTGGCTGATGGAGGAGATGGCGAGAAAAGTCTCACCTGTACCGCTACCTACTGGGGCAACAGGAAACAATCCAGCACCGCCCAGCTGACGGTGAAGGGTCAGTGGAAACAGTTCGGTCTGTTGTTTGGTCACAAATTCAGCTTAAATAATGAATTCATTAATACCAACAGGGTCACTAAGTTTCCAGCTAAGAAGATCTCTCCCAGTAACAATCACTGTCTCAGTTCTAGTCCTGATTGGGATCATTTTAGCTGGTGTGGTCATCTTCAAATGGTAGAGTAAAAACAAATACAATTGAATGAAACCTATGTCAGTGCAGTGGTATTTGAACTTCTGTACTCCATGTTTGTTTTTTTCACCAACAGGAGGCAATCCCGAAAGCCACCGCCCCGACCAGAGAGAAGGTGTGTATACCTAAAACTTACTTTCCGGTACTTTTTTTAAAAAATGTTTTTCATTTATGTGACTCTCAACATCTTACAGGAGATCACTCTGGGAGAGACTGTCCAGGTAGGTTAACTTTATCAAAAAAAAGCAATATTATATGCGAACGTTTTACCTGCTGTCTTTATTAAAATGTCAAGAAGACAAAAGGAAAGTAATGGGTAACCTCCAAGGCCAATCAACCGGCTGAGTGCATCATGATGAGTACAAAATACAGAAAGTATAATTTTCATATTAAAAGTGTATTTTCTACTCAAGAGGGTCTTTTTGGAACTGACTTTCCCAGTAAGACCACAGATTTTGCCACGAACGCTTGAATGACGTATCTGTGCTGCAGATTAATGTATAGATATCAAGTGTGTGCTTACGTTTTCATAATGGTCATGTCATTGTTTTACAATTTCTCAGCTTTAGTAGGCCAAAGGACAACAGTGTTGCTTGGAGAAATGACAGTTAATTCCAGGTACAGTTGTTTTTTTGGTTTAATTTTAAAAGTAGATTGCGCCTTGGTGTCAAGCTACAGAATATAGTTAATCTAAAGTCCACAAAATCATTACAAACTTTTCATATTGAAGACCACCCCAGCCCAGTCTCCTTTCGAAGTAACGTCTGTTTTTTCAATATTCTGCACGCTGTATTTTATTTTGTTTGATTTTAATATTTTATTATTTTTAAGAAACTCTCCTGTATAAATGTGACCTTGGATGTATTATTATACAGAAAGCAAAAATATCAAT
>CAAE01014590.1:3352-21949 GCA_000180735.1 Tetraodon nigroviridis
ACATCAGCAGCTGCTACTGACCGGTTGTGTAAGATGATTAAAGAAAGAGCACCGAGGTGCACGTCACCTGAAAACTGGAGGCTGCCATGAGTGATGTCCAGTATTAAACTCGCGTGGGCTCAAAAGCTTAAACCGTTCACACGTCCAACCCCAACGTCTGTGTGTTTCAGGTCGATGCTGCCAGATGTAGTGGACGACTTCAGACTTGCCAACCCCTATTCTAAAGGCCACGAAGCTATCTTCTACTCATTCTATGTGTTTTTCACCAAGTTTGCTGCTGGCATTTCCTTGGGAGTGTCCACGCTGTGTTTGGAGTAAGCACACCGATCACCATGCCTGTAGGCTCTTTACCTGTCCAGGGTTACTCCGGGAAAATAATGCCTAAACCGCTGACTTGATTTATGATCCAGCGTGCAAACGTTCAAGGGTTTGCAAATATGCACTGCTGCAGTGCTGAAAGAAGGCTGAGGTCCTCAAACCTGTTTGTGTGTGTGTGTGTGTGTGTGTGTGTGTGTAGATTTGCAGGATATGACACCGGAGCCTGCAAACAGCCTGCTCCTGTGGTGTACACCCTGAAGTTGCTGATTGGTGCTGCCCCGGTGGCCTTCATTGTTACAGGATTAATGATCCTGGTGCTTTATCCCATCAGCGAAGACGTACGGCTCAGGAATAAAGTCTGCCTGGATGAGCTACGGTCAGTATCACTAATGGCTGCAATACTCGAAGGGCCAATCCACCTATTTTACACAGAAAGTTACTTATTTGTCATAAATCCTGTTTTAAAAGCTACCAGCTTTTAAATATTATATCACAGCAATGGTTTTATTCAAACTGCAGTGAGGTACAAGGTACAGAAATATTTTGCTAGATTTCAGATGAGTAAATTTGCAATTTCTTTACCTCCAACAGGAAACAAAGCATCAGCTCCAGAACGATGGAAGATCTGAATAATGTGTGACCAAAAACACAAATTATGAAGCAACATATATTCCAGTACATGCCGCTGGGAGGTTGTTCTTTAGTGTATATTACACTGACATTGTTTTATTTTAAGCATTTTTTTGTTTAACATGTCCTGTACAGATATAAATGAATCAATAGCATTATTTGCTGTGTTTAGCTCTACAGCACTGTTATTTATACAGATAAATTACTGAAGGTTGGTGAGATAAAAATAAATGTTGTAGCTTGTTTGACAGACCCAATAAAAATGCCATTTGTGTTGAAGCACAATTCTATAAATGCAATATCCAAAATTGCGGTCAAAAGTCTCTTTTATCAAGAATTCGTGTTTTAATATGGAGCTTCTGCGTTAGAGTTTGGTTTAGTTGTGTCTCCATCTAGCGGCCGGTTTCTGGAACTACACCTGGATTTTATACAATCCAGCCGTTTTAGGGGATAAAAACGTTAGAACTTCACTGTTTGTTCATTTTAAAGCAGCGACGTGTGTAACCTGACATCTGAATGTTTAGTTCTGTTCTTATGTATTTAGTACAAAAATAAAATTTGATATATTGACCTTATAGAGGCAAACAAATATATAGTATTTATGTCACAGGGGAAACAGTTCAAGATTGGTTAAAACACTACATGGAAGCCTCCGTAGTTGAGTTAGGGTTGGAGCTTGGAGTTGGACTGGATGGACAAGAAGTGTCAGGAGTTCTTAGGGGGGTTTTCCGCTTCCCGTTCCGCACTGTGAATTCCTCTTTGGGCTTGAACGTAAGAGGCACAAAACCATCTGCATCAGCCACTAGTACGATCCACAACGGACCTGGAAAAATGACAAAAAATGGCTTTTTGAAGTATTAAACTGTCAAGAAATCCCAGTGCATCATTTAGGGTGTGTTTACCACAGCAACTAAACAGAGGAGCCATTAAGTAGCCCTAAACTGCTTTGGTTTCAATCCCTGTAATCTCACCTAGGCTTTTAATCACTTCCAATTATAACTTAAACGCAAGCACAATGCAAGAATGTACATGGATTTTTACAACAAAACCAATTAAAATTCTGCGATGCTTAACTCGGACAACTAGTCTGCTGATTTTTTTGGTGAATAATCATCTAACATACCTTTTGGAGGGGAGAAGGTTCAGTTTTGCTGCCCCTTCCCAGAATTGTGAATCTTTGATCTGCAGCTTAGTGCCTAAACCCTGGACCCTCTGGCCTGCACGTACCATACAGCATCTCCACAATAGTGAGGTTGAAGAGGTCTTGGAGGACGCGCAGACACAGCTTCCCGTCACACAGCAGCACCGGCCGCCGCTCATCGATGAACACATTTTCTGACAGCTGCTTCTACAGAGAGAGAGAGAGAGAGAGAGAGAGAACCGGCATGTAGGGAGGTAAAACTCGAAAGACAAAGAGGAGGTGACGGGCAAACCTGTACCTGGCACGTGACGTTGATATAAGGGGGCTCTGAGGCGCTGGGGTAGGCAGCCTGAGCCTTCTTGCCATTCTGGGTGTAATCTTTGATTTCATGCAAGCACTGCTGCACATCTGCGAAGCGGGTGAAAAGTCTCTCCATGTTGTGGCCGAGCTGCTCCAGCGCGCGCTCCTTGCCGGGGCCCTGCGTTTTCTCGGCCAGAGGAAGCGTAGCCTCCGTATGGAACTTGTCCGGCGGCTCGGGGCGGGGGGAATTGGCTCGGCTGGAGTCTCTGCTGGGCTGGCCGGCGACGGCCAGGCCGGCGGGGCGGCCCGCCAGGTCCATGTCGAAATTCTCCACGGTGACGGAGGAGGCGCTGGACGGAGCTCGCTCGGAGAAGTCCACGGAGCTGGCGACGGGGCTGGCCTCGCAGCTCCTCACCTCCTCCACCAGCCTTCGTCTGTTGCCCGGCGATCTGATTACCGCCGCTCCAGGTAACACCAAGTCCTTTATCCCAGGATGCTCCCGCTCATCTTTGGACAGGTGCTCAGAGTGTCTTCTAATCCGAGGAGAGAAATTAGAGGCGGATTCGTGGCTGCGAGCGCTGGGGGATGGGGGAGCCTCTCCGTCGTGCATCAACTCTTTGGCAAAGAGACGAAGAATATATTTTTCTGTGTTTGAAGACTGCAGGAAGACGGGGTCGCCGGACTTCTGTCTCCCCACCATCAGCAGCAGCGTCTTCTCAGTGAGAAAGCAGACGCCTTTAGGCCTGTCGTTCGTCTGCAGCGAGATCTGCTGAATGTTTGGCATGGCGGCGGCTGCGATGCAGTACACCAGCACCATGTTGCACGTGTTGGAAGCTACGGCAACTGTGGACCCACGAGGGTCAAATGCCACAATGTCAGGAACCAAAATCCCCGGGATGCTGACTTTGCGGGTGGTGGTGACCTTCCGCTCGTAGGTGACCAGGATGAGGTGTGAGGAGTCCTGGCCGGAGCCTGTGATGCTGTCCCGATGACGCAGGTGAAGGAGCGGGCTGGGGTCAGATCGCCTGTGCCTCGCCAAGAGATGGGTGAGGTCTAACGGGCCCGAGGCGGGGATGTAGGCCCTTTCCGAATCCACCGATCTTCTCCGTGAGTCCACGACGCTGTCGCTGTCGGACACGTCGCCGCTGAGCAGAGACTCGGACGGCAGATCGAAGGCCATGCCAGCGTTTAAACTGCAGATCTTATCCAGCGGCAGCTCTGTGGCCACGGCTACCTGAGCCTCCCCCGTGGCTGCGATAGCGCATATGTAGCCTCCCACGTCAAATATAGGACAAAAAGAGCAGGCCACTAGACTCTTCTGGATGTCGTTCCAAATATAAGAGTGCAGAGCACTGCCGATGGCCACCACCAGCCGCGTCCCGTCCTTAGTCCAGCACGCACAGTGAATAATTCCGCTACCCTTGATGTCCGCTTTGGTCCTCCTGTTGTCCACCCTCACGGAAAAAAGAACGGAAGTGTCCCTCTTGGTCAGCACCGCCAGAATGTCCAGTTTTGGATGCCACACACAGCCGTGGGAGAGCAGGGGAAAAGGCTCGCTCATCTCACAGGTCTGAGTGCACAGCAACTTGTTCTGCTCAAGGGCGCTGAGCTGCAGCTGCCACACAGTAACGTGCTTCTTGTGCTGAACGGCCAGCAAGGCGGGGGAGTCCGAGCAGCAGAGGGGGCCCCAGAAGAGGCCGAAGACATGCTCAAACTGCCCAATGACGTTGGTGTCTCCGAACTTCACCTCACCGTTGATGAAGAAGAGGGTGGTCAGGCAGACCTGTTTGCCATCCGTCCAGGCTATCCCATGCACAGGGTGGATGGCTTGATGAAGAGTGTTGAGGCCCGTCCTCAGGAGCTTTGCCTTGCCAAGGTCCATTTCGGGAGATCTGGAAACGTTTTTGAGAAAGGAAAAGGAAAAATATGACTTCCAAGCATATATCTGATCTGAACAGGTCCTGCACACGACCAACTAATGCTAGCTATGGAGATTAAGAACAGGGAAAAGCCTCTCTTGGGTCTTCCTCCAAGTACCTGCCTTAATCCCCTCGGCCTAAGCTGAGGCTGCAATGACGAACAACTATAGCTGCTTATGCTTGAATGACCTTTACAACACCGAGGTGGAGACGGGACCTCACAGAAGACTTAGGGGGTGAGTCGGACTCTCAACAGCATCGCCCTTTGTAATGAAAAATGTATACGTCATACTTGTGATGTATTCATACCATAACATGGCTCAAACATTCACGAATGACTGAAAAAATAAGAATTTCTACTCTTTAAATTAATATCTGCTTATCTGCTTATCTGCTTTAACTGTATGTTGATTTTTTTTGAGCCAGATCATTATTTGATCTTATTAGCATCTACAATTATTTCTACAATCTTTAGCATTGAACATTTCTTACAATTAAGGTAGCACATACTCATATAAAAACAGTTCAACACTGTTTAAAGAAGAGCAAAATAATGTTATAATATCGGTTATTACGAACCGAATTCTTATTTCTGCACTGTTACAGAAAGTCATTCTAACAATATATACAATTATAAAAAAGATTGTAGCATGTTAAGCGGGTCGAACGGGAAGCGAATCTGCATTTAGCCTTCATACGTCGTGTTAGTCACGTCGAGATATAAAAAAGTACATTTATACCTTATAACACAACAAACGTTTCATGCAGGTTTTGTAAATAATCTTACCATTTCAGAATTCATATGTTGCCGAAAAAACGTGTCGAGTTTGTTTTAGACCCGGAAACAAAACTATGGAAACAGTGCGTGGTGCATTCTGGGAAATGTAGTTGAGTTACAAAAACCCTTATTCTCCCCGGTGTGATATTGTAAACTGTAAAACTGAAAATCTTTATCATCGAAGGGGAAATGCGTCCTCTTTTATTTGAGATGAAAAACATCGAGTACATATCTAGGTCAGATGGAATCGATCTATCTTCGACTAACTAAGAAATTTTAGGAGAACCGAAAGGACTGGGCTCTGTTGAGTTTTTTAAAGTACCGAGTAAGACCAGAAGGTGGCAGTAACGCGACACCGAGGATGCCAGCGACAGCAAAAGTCAAGGGAGAAGAAGAGGGTCTGCCGCGGCTGCTGTCTGCTTGCGAATGCATGTTTTTACCCGATAGAGTCCGGCCAGCAGCTGCCAAGCGGGCTAAATTCTCCTCTCAGACAGCGTTTTAGGCTGCAAATTCTCTACATTTACCACCCAGCTCGGCACAAACATGGGCGTGGAAGTCCAGACAATATCTCCGGGGGACGGTAAGTTTATGCGCTTGTGTGGGTTCAGATGCGGAGGTGGTGGTGGAATTATGGCTGGGGAGTTCCCAGGAATGCCGTGGAAAATCAAGCATATTTACGCAAAACATGAAGTTTCTATGCATCGGTGAGGAGTTGACTAGTCACCCAGTATGGTAGTTTGCGACTAGCGTAAAAAGTAGGTTTTGAAGGTTATTTGGACGTCCGGATTTGAGGTGTTATTTAACATTATTTGGCGCCCACGCTGCATCGTTCTGGATCTCTCCGTTTCTTTACTAACCTCACTGTTACAGTTGAATGGCGACAAAACGATCTTTAGATCCCACAAAAGCTAAAGTGCACGGCGTTGCCCTCGTTAAAATAACTACTTAGATGGCATCAGAGGCATACGATAGCCCCTAAGGCTGGAAAAAGAAGCCGTTTATTTTAAATGCGTGTCCGTCTGCAGAACATTCCAGGCAGGAACAGCTTGCAGACAGAACCAGTCATGTTAATCTGCGGGATTAACCGAGTAGCCTCAGAGCTGTACTCACATAATAACTATGTGTTTTCCTTTATTCTCTCCACAGGAAGGACATTTCCAAAGAAGGGCCAGACATGTGTTGTGCATTACATAGGTAACCGAGTGTTTGCTGCCAGCCGGAGGCCGGTTTACCTGAGGAGACCTTTCTGTTGGAAATCTGGGGTTTTGTGCGTGAACTAGCATGCAGGCTGCAAGAACATGTATGCACCTGATCTGGGTTCTGAGACAAACAGAGAGGAGCTGAAAAAAAAGAAATGTGTTTTGTTACGGCGCATGCACACACACACACAGACACTCAGACACTCAGACACTCAAAAACTCTATTTTTTCCCTGTTTGTCTCCTGTCAGATTGCCAGATTTAGGGAGGGGGAGGGGTGGCTATGCGACAGACATTTTAGAAACAAAATTGGGAGTATTTGCTGCCACAAAGTGAACAAAGCCTAGTTATATGTGTCCCCGGTCTGGCTATCACGCGTTTATTACACGGTTATAAATACACTATCTGAGGTCTTATTGTTGTACATCGGTTTGCTTCAAAGTAGTAAATATTTTGACCTCAAATTTGAAAACATGTATTAGTCTACAGCTGCGCTCGTGTTCTTCTTTATCTACTTAAACACAGCTTCGTCTCTGTGGCTGACGCGCGTTCAGATTTGTGCTTTGTCTGATGCTTTTGTGCGAGCCGGGAGACCTAATCTAGACGAGGAAATCCTCAGGGCAGTGGATCAAGTAACCGCAGGGGGTTTTTCTGCAAAGATGAATTATGTTATAGGTGGTAATAACACAACCAAACTGTACGCTCCTCTTTTCCAGTCATGAGTAACCAGAACTTGGCGCTAGCTGCTCTTTGTCTGACAGTTGGTTATCTTGTTTGTGAGGCAGCAAAAACCGCAAGTTATTAAAGCTCCATCACTGCCCTTTGAGGGTATTTTTTTTAATATTTCAGAGTTCCGCCTACTTGTATTTCTTCCTAAACGTCCCCTGAGCTGTTGGTACAATCGCTCCCTTCATCTCTGCTACATAAATTTGTGAGAGCGGCTAACGGAGGTTGGCTGTCAGAGTGGAAATCTGCAAAAGGCCTGCAGCTGGCTCTCGGAGGAGCTGCAGACGGCTGCATCCACCCCTGCACTGTGCACTAGTTTCACTTTTGAGTGGATCCCACCTCAAATGGCTCACCATGAGATCTGAAAGCGCTCTCTTTCATTTCTCAACATGTGGGATCCTCCTCCTCCTGTCTGGAGCCAGCTCTGTCAGCTCTCTGCCTTTTTCAGCCCCCCCCTTTTTTTTTTTTTTTACTTCAGTCCCTTTTAACACACACACATACACACAAACACACTCAGCAGCAAACTGCTTGCTCAGATTAGTAGGTCTCTCACTGAAAGGACAGAAAAGTCCTCAAGGAAAAAAAAAAAAAGCAGCTTTGTCCTCGCTGTTTTTGGGTCGAGCTGGTTGTGTTGCTGTTCATTTTCCTGCAGTTTTCCTCGATCACCCTCGCCGTGCTTTCAGCCATGCTTCGACCCACCCGAAGTCATTCCTGCATACGCCTGCATGTCCTTTTTTTTTTCTGTCAGGCTCTCCGGAAATATCTTGGAGACGGATCTGATATCACAGTTGTAGGAGAACCGCACCACCAGTCTGTCTGGTCCTCAGCGTGTGGATTTTGGATGATAAATGAGGGTGTGAGCGCACGCTCAAAGGTGCGACTGGGTTTGAGGAGATGAGGTCATGTGCTAAATGTGGACGTCATTCCAGGCTCTGTTTGGGCTCCAGGCTTCGCCATGAGCTGAAACAGGGACCTCTTGGCCTGTGGTGTGTGTGTGTGTGTGTGTGGGTGGGTGTGTGTGCCACAGAAATAGAGAACGCAGGAGGAGAGGGGTTGCATGTCAGGAGATGCCAAACTGGACTTCCACTCAATCCGGTGGGAAGCCGATGCACAGCACATAAAAGTACTGGAAAGTAACCTGACTAGAGAATATCTGCCTGAAGAGGCTGCAGGTACGGAGACAAAGGTGCCAAATTTGCTTTTGATGAGCCAGATTTGATTCCTGACACACAGACTTGCAAGTTAGCAGCACAAGTTAGCTGCGGACAGATAGTTTTACACCCGTCTGGTTCCATCCACGCTCGGCCAGCAGGGTTGTTGAGCTGGCAGTCGGCCCGAGGCTGCGACAGGATACAGTACACGGGGTAAAAATAACCCCTCCCTGGTGCACTACGGGCCGCGCCGAGGCTTTTCATCAGGAGAGAGTGTTGGAAGCGGCTTCAGGAAGGAAGAGGCTGCGCTTTATTTTAGAGGTCTCACCCACAGAATGAGAACGGACCGAAACGAGCTTGGTGCTGAGCAACATGAGGAAATGAGGATGAGGTGGAAGTTAACACGACTCTTGTTGTTGATGTTGCTGGTTTTCCACCCTCGGTCATGCTGTTGAATCATTCGGGTGATGCCCAATTTTAGCACATAGCTCTTAATAATTAGCAACAGTGTATGGTAATGTGGGGGGCTGGGAATGTAAGGAAAAAACGCCCTCCTCCCCATCTTTTTGAGTTTGGGTTAAATGAACAATTTGTAATTATTTTGATCCTGTTTCTTTTGGTCCAATCTTTCATCTTTGTGCATAGAAATAAAAAAAACTGTCCTGGCTGCTAATGTGTTGCATTCTTCGACTTTAAACGGTTTAGGAAGTTCGTGGGAGTTGTCGAATAATTCCGGATCCCTTCAGAGAGCAGGCTGGATAACCTCAGGGGAGTCGGCGTAAGCGCGTTGAAATGGCTAACGGAGCGGGGCCAGAGTGTGCAGACGCGTGAGCCTCTAGCGGAGTTTAATGGCCTCGTTTCCATTGTCATGTCGGTCAGTTTTCTGAAGGCCCCCGCTGCACCGCTGTAGTCGGCCATCTCTCTCTCTCTCTCTCTCTGTGGACCAGATATATGGGAGCAAAGGCCTAGATAGCTACAGAAATAGTCCACTAAAGCAGGACAAATGCCCTACGAGTCACATTCCATTTGTTCATTTGGGGAACTGGAGGCGACCCAAGACCCCGATGAGAACCTCTGCCATCATAATTCTGCTGACTTTGATCTGGAATTTCTCGTTCCTAAACTTTAGATCCTCGGAAAAGGGCGTTCGGTAATACAGGGCTGAAAACAAACCCCTGATTCTTGATCAGAAGCCCTTGTTCTAACCGTGTAACTTGTAACTGTGTTGCAGGTACGCTGCAGAATGGAAAGAAGTTTGACTCCTCTCGAGACAGGAACAAGCCCTTCAAATTCACCATTGGACGCAATGAGGTCATAAAAGGCTGGGAGGAAGGCGTTGCACAGGTAAGAATGCCAGGAAAGTAGCTCTTTGTAACAACGAAGTGAAAACTGACCGTCAGCCATCAGCACTGCAGGAAATACACAACTGTTCCAGATTAAGGAATCTTCTTCCCTCTTGTTTCCTTGTGCTGCAGATGAGCCTGGGACAGAGGGCAAAAATCACCTGCACAGCAGACATGGCTTACGGAGCCACGGGCCACCCTGGGGTCATCCCTCCTCACGCCACTCTAATATTTGACGTGGAACTACTCAAGCTGGAGTGATTTCCGGGGCTAAATGCAAGGGTTAGCTAGGCTGCGTTCAGGGAGGACTGAACTCAGCAGCTGCCCCCCTCCTCCACAACCCACTCATTTAATTTCTTTATTTCAGTATTTAAATGCGTCCACTGCTGCTTTGTTGCTTTATTGTCATAATACTGCAAGAACACTTTCACATGATCAATCACACCTTTGTTTTTTGTTCATTAGTCAGAGATGCCATTTTCCAAAAGTTCATTAATAGTTATAATTTTATCATTGGGTGGAGAGCTGAGCTGCATTGCAAATAAATTACTTACAATTACTGCCTTACAATTTCAACACAAATCAAAGGGTACATATAAGAATAATGTCTACGCTGAATCTAAACTGGGCATTACATAACTGTATCGTGTCTTATAGCGATAAAAGTTTGTCTTGTTGAATGCTCTGAATGATATTGCTGTTTGACATATTTTAATAAATACAGACTGCAAGTGTACCCTGTTAAACTGAAACTGGTTCAATATTGTACAGTGCTTTAAAAGCCATTGCTGTTATTACAGTTTATTGACCAACTATTGAATAAACATGGCATGTACTGTATTCTCTGCCTGACTTCAATTAATTTTAATATAACTGCACATCAGCTTTGACAGATGTTACTTTTAGAAAAGGAACTAATGCCTGAGTAAATGTTGTATGTACTTCCGGGGTTTGAGGAAAGGATTTTATTGGAGCAAACACTTCTCGTTCGAATTTTAAAGCGTCCTATTAAAGGGACTTCACGCGCGCGAAATGGTACGCTGCCGCTCGTTGACGATTTCCTGGTTGCGTCACCAACTGTCCCCGCCCTCGTGTGTTCAATTAAAATTTAAGTCCATAAAATCTATATGAGTCTTACTATCTAAACATGTATATAAAATTGAAAATTATCTATGCTAACAAATTGGCATTTTACGGTAAATAAAAAAAATCTATTTGAGACGCGCAATGTATCTTGGGACATGATGATTGTGAGGCTGCGTTCAAAGACGCTACGATTCTCTTCCCAACGTCGTTCAGTAGATATAGAAAAATACACTCAAAAGCCCGGCAAATATTACATATATTTATTTGACCGATACATGAGAACATTTTATAATCAAAACTTAAATAAAAAATACAATTGTACTGTAGATTTTTTCTAAGATTACTCGATCTAGTTGGAAGGGCTCTAAATACAGCCTTTCAAGACTGCAGTACTTTAAACGGAACGGAGCTCTAAAGAGCGTTAGCGACAAGGTCAGAAATGTGTCCTAAACAACATTAAACTATATGCTGTGATGTTTACATGCCTCCAAAACCCTTCGTGTCAGCAAATGTCTGCTTATATCCGATTTCTTAAAGGCGTGATCCCACTAAGAATGCTTACATTTACGCTTTGCTGAAGTGCTTATCAGCGTTAGCATATCGTGCAAAGATGTAAACACACGCTTGAATGTTTTCCATATGTAGATTATTTTGTTGTTCTGGTTAATAATAACTTGTTTCACGCACCTCTGCACCTCTTATGTCAACTGAAGTTGCTAAAGTAGCTGAAAGAAGTGTACATCAACAACAGTCATTTCAGTTAGCGTGTTGCGTAGCAGCAATAATAGTTTAGCATTTAGAAAAGTACACGCACTTAACGCAGTAATACACGCTACTGTTTTACTACAAATAACAGCAGGAAGCCTGGTTATCACAGCTGTAAAAAATGCTGCGTCGAAACCCAAAAGCATGTCTTTGTTTTGTTTTTTCAGGTGATCCATGTAACTGAGACATGCTAAGAATGCTAACTGCGCACAGGGCTTGTGCAGCGATGGCTGCGGGTCGCCTGGCCAGAGCTTCAGCCTCCTCAGCGCTCACACGTCGCTGTCTGCTTCACACGTCGGCGGCCTGTCAGGACCGGGTTGGACTGCATCCCGAATGGGCCGGCCTGGCTAAGAAACAGCTGAAGGGAAAAAACCCAGAAGACCTTATCTGGCACACGCCGGAGGGTCTGGACATCAAGCCCGTGTACACGCAGGCAGACTCGGCTGGCCGCCCGGATGAACTGCCAGGAGTGTTCCCGTTCACTAGAGGGCCCTATCCTACCATGTACACCTACAGACCCTGGACCATCAGGCAGTATGCTGGCTTCAGTACAGTGGAGGAGAGCAACAAGTTCTATAAAGACAATATCAAAGGTATATGTTCTCTATTTTAGTATGTAAACGCTAGTCAACATTTTATATGACTCTGATGCTGATTCTTCTACCGTATCTTTGATTTTCAGCCGGCCAACAGGGTCTCTCTGTGGCTTTTGACCTCCCGACACACCGCGGCTATGACTCCGACAACCCCAGGGTCCACGGAGATGTGGGCATGGCTGGAGTAGCAATAGACACGGTGGAGGACATGAAGATGCTGTTTGATGGAATTCCTCTGGAGAAGATGTCTGTCTCGATGACGATGAATGGGGCCGTGATCCCGGTGTTGGCCATGTTTATTGTGACGGGAGAGGAGCAGGGTGTGCCTAAGGAAAAACTGACCGGCACAATTCAGAACGACATTTTAAAGGAGTTCATGGTTCGCAACACCTACATTTTCCCTCCGGAGCCTTCCATGCATGCCATCGCTGACATCTTTGCCTATACTTCCAAGGTACGCGTTACTCTAAAGGCTTCTTTTTAATTTATTGGTGATTTTTATTTTGAGTTGGGATGACTTCTTTTTGGATCTTTGTGTTACTAGCACATGCCCAAGTTCAACTCCATATCCATCAGTGGCTACCATCTCCAGGAAGCGGGTGCCGATGCCATCCTGGAGGTAGCCTACACCATTGCTAACGGTCTGGAATATTGCCGCACCGGTCTAAAAGCGGGCCTAACTATCGACGAGTTCGCCCCAAGGTACAGAAAAACCATTCTTGCATATGCAAATGCATTGGCACACGCGTCTCTGTGTTGCATAACAGCCTTATTGCAGCTGTTTATTAGGCTAATTATGCAGGAATGGAAGCGGTACTGATCTTTAGAGGAAACGAGCGAGGTGTCAGTTTATAATACTAACAAACAGGAATTGTTGGTCAGGAATTACGGCCCACATGTCTTAATTGCCCAACATGAAAATGTGTTGGATTCTTTCTGACTTCCTCAACTCGAACCTCTGTTACCCAAAGAGATTTGCCTCATTATACTTTTGATTAGCTTCTAATACCAAATCAGTGATCAAAAGGTGTAAGGTTGTAAGGTTTTTGCTCTTTGGATATTAAGCAATAAAATCCAACTGTACATGTTTGTGACATTTATGTTACATTCAGTTAATTTTAACTAATATATAGCTGGTTCATTCATTTTCATTTCCTTGTGTTTTCTCCCAGGTTATCGTTTTTCTGGGGTATCGGCATGAATTTCTACATGGAAATTGCCAAGTTGAGGGCAGCCAGGAGGTTATGGTCCACGCTGATAAAGGAGAATTTCCAGCCCAAGAACACCAAGTCCCTCCTGCTCCGCACTCACTGCCAGACTTCAGGATGGTCTCTCACCGAACAGGTGATGATTAGTTGTGATTTAAAGGCCTCAAAATCATTTCCATGACCTTGAAACATGACCTTAAATCGCCCTCCTCCTCCTCCTCTAGGACCCGTACAACAATGTGATCCGTACAGTCATCGAGGCCATGGCCGCCGTGTTCGGTGGCACGCAGTCTCTCCACACCAACTCCTTCGACGAAGCCCTGGGTCTTCCCACGGTGAAGAGCGCTCGCATTGCTAGGAACACTCAGATTATCATCCAGGAAGAATCAGGCATCCCTAAAGTGGCTGATCCGTGGGGGGGCTCGCACATGATGGAGGCTCTCACGGATGATGTGTATAACACAGCGTTAAAGGTCTGGCTTCGGGAGCAATCCTTCCGTTGTGCTTTATCCACATCGTCTGACACAAAATATCAGAGTAGTTTCAGCTTGCTTTTTTTTTTGTCTCTAGTTCATTAAGGAAATTGAAGAGATGGGAGGGATGGCCAGAGCTGTGGCAGAGGGCATCCCAAAGCTGCGCATCGAAGAATGTGCCGCTCGCAGACAGGCTCGCATAGACTCAGGTGACAAAAAACACACACCAGATTTACACTCTGGAGGAATCACGTTTTCTTCAGTAGCTGACACGAAGAATGTTATCATGTCCTTAAAGATGGAGTTCCTTTTGGATTTGGAGTTCAAGATTCATTTCCATTTTAATTGAACGCAAATTTTTTGTCTAGAAATCAGTTAAAAAAACGTCTGTTTTCCATATAATAACATTCAAATAAAGCACACATTTAGGTAGAGTTAAAAGATTTAGTTTATAAAACTCTTTCCCAGCTTGTTCAGATATTGGACAGAGGAGAAGCCTGACTTTAGTTGTGTAGCGGAGTAATTATGGCAGCTATGTACAGCTTAAAGTACCTCCATCTTAAGCACCGGGCACTCGAGATGCCATTGCAGGATGGAAATCTCCATAATCCCCCACTCCCATTGGTATTCATTAGGCTTTGCAGCCGTCTTTGCCACGGGCATGTCATTTCATTTTATATATATATATATATTTAAAATGAGGTTTGCATGTGGATTATAACTCACGTAGGGGGAAAAGGATGAATCTTCTGTCTGTTCCACTATTCAGCCTTTTTTTTAAAGAAGCTGCCAGTTTTTAAACAGATAATCAAGAAGAATGCCTAATAATTTAATCACGCTTTTTCTGCTGCCGCTCTTCAGGTTCAGAGGTCATTGTTGGGGTCAACAAGTACCGGCTGGATAAGGAGGAGACCGTGGAAGTGCTGGCTATAGATAACACCGCAGTACGTGAGAAACAGATAGAAAAACTCAAAAAGGTAAGTGTCGCTCGCTCTGTCAGGGTTTGTTAGAAAGAGACGTGCAAATCAAAACGTTTCCTTAGGGTGGTTATAAATTAGCACCGTCGCCACACAGCCTCCTCTCACCATGACTTTTTTTCATTTTTTTCTCACAATTGTGCCCATAAACTAGGCGCATGTCATTATATTAGCAAAGTCATAAGAAATGATCTATAAAATGGTTTCCTTTTGCTCTACTGCTGTCACCATAGCGGGTGTTTTTTTATTTTTTTTCCATCGGAGGTGAGACAGGGTCGCGATCCTGAGGGAGCGAAGAAGTGCCTGGCAGCCATACAGGAGTGTGCCCGGACCAGGGAGGGTAACCTTTTAGCCCTGGCTGTGGAGGCAGCACGTGCCAGGTCAAAGATTATCTTTGTTGTCGACCTTTCCCTCGCTCCTTCAGCAGCAGCCTCATAACTGTCCGATAATCCCAAAAACCGATGATGCTTAGTGTGGTTCCTAAAAGTAAGAACCTTTTGCCTGCACTGCTCCGTTTAGATGCTCCGTAGGTGAAATCACTGATGCCATGAAGGCCGTGTTTGGTGAGCACAAAGCCAGCACCAGGATGGTGAGCGGCGCGTACCGCAGCGAGTACGGAGAGCAGGAAGAGATCGCCTTGGCTCACAACAGGTAGAAACTCTTCTCCCCACCCTTCACTTTGCACCAGCTGTTTGTTTGGTTCAGTCCATCCTAACTTTTTTTTTTTTTTTTTTTTTAGAATCGCAGATTTTAAGAGGCACGAGGGCAGGAACCCTCGTCTGTTGGTGGCAAAGATGGGTCAGGACGGTCACGACAGAGGTGCCAAAGTCATTGCCACGGGCTTTGCTGACCTGGGATTTGATGTGGACATCGGACCGCTGTTCCAGGTCGGTGTCACACTGGATTAGACATCTTTTTAATGGCGCTAAAGACAATCAAAGCAGCAGAAAATTTATTTTTCTGTTCCAGTTTCTCTTTTCTTCCCTGTTTAAATCCCCCTGTCTGCACTTATTTGTCCTGCCAAATTGTTCAGTGTGTAAATGTAAATTGGATAAAAGGTTTATGACTGTTGAAGGCCATTTTTTTAATAATACATGAAGATGCAGAACATTTGTTTTTGGCGAAGTTGCTTGCTTTGTAGTTACAGCCTCAACTAATCAAATATTCACTCACATTGACTTAAACCTTGGTTTTTTATTAATATAGTCATAATTATTCTTATTAGATGATGATGAATTGTAAAATAATGCAAAGTCATAAAACATTTAGCTTAATTAAATCCAAAGTTTCCCACTTCCTCCTGAATAATGTGTTGGTTGATTTCTTTGTTTTTGTATTTTTTTAACCCACTCTGGTGAGCAGACACCCCTCGAGGTCGCCCAGCAGGCTGTCGACGCAGATGTCCACTGTGTTGGCGTCAGCACACTCGCCGCCGGACACAAGACCCTGGTCCCCGAGCTCGTCAAGGAACTGCGGAAGCTGAACAGACCCGATATCCTGGTCATCTGCGGAGGGGTTATACCGCCACAGGTTATTGTTTGCCAGGGTTTGTCCTGGTCTTGTGTTTCTCTCCTCAGTGATCACCACTGGATTAAAACTTCCCTTTGCGTGTGCACACAGTGTGCTGAACTGACTGCACAAGGCCTTCAAGTGCAGCAGAAATGCTGGAGCATCCATCCAGTAAAGGCTTCAAACATCGTGCTGCTCTCCTTTGTTGTTCACAACACACAGCAGGCCTTCTTTATTTTCACATGAATGAGGGAAAATCTCTCAGTCCACATTGAGCCGCTATTCATCTTTATGTGCAGAGAATTGATGTAAAAGAATTATGCTTTTCATGCAGAGCGAGACCACTTATTGACTAGTGGGAATCGGATAATGGGCAGCATGACTTTCTCATCACGCTGCTGCTATTCTTATGGGTTTAAACCCTTTGGGTACGCCTTAACTTGAATCAGTCATAATTGATACGACACATTTGCACAGAGACTGTGTTAAAGAGTTCTCGCATCCCATCATGGTGAATCAATAAGAAATGGAATAGCTAATCAACTGCAAAATCGTTTAAGTGAAATCAACCTGTCTGTGCTCGTAGGACTACGAGTTCCTGTACCAGAGCGGCGTCTGTGCTGTGTTCGGCCCAGGAACCAGGATCCCTCAAGCTGCTGTGGAGGTCATAGACAATATAGAGAAGAACCTGGACAACATCCGTCAAGCAATGTGAAAAATACCGCTCAGGTTTTAGGTTTGTGTGGCACTTGCAGCAGTCGGCTGTGGAAACACTCTGACATGTTGGTTAACACTGCCTGAAATCAATATACACTGTTAAGTAGTTTATTTTTTGTTTTTTTTTTTAAATGCCTTAAATGCGTCAATCATGAGTTCTCTGTGTCATTCCAACTCCGGAATGTTTAAATCCAACTTTAAACATTTTCTTTACAATAAACTTGTTCGCTTTTTCGAAAACAAACTTTAAATGGGTGCGATTGCAATATTGCATCACGTATTCTACAGCAATACCGCCTCAAAAGGATTTTCTGTCAATTGAATGTAATCATTTTAAAATCAAACAAAACCTTGATAAAGTAGCACCGGGTGAGGTTGACCGATAAATACCCAATATTGATGACTTTTCCTAATCTGCTGTCTCCTCAGAGAACAAAGAGTCAATTGTAGGATTACAGATTACAGGTATAAAGGAATAATCTTTTATTACCGCTTTGGACTGCTTTAGCCTTTCAGAAAATTGCACATTAATATTCAAGAATCATACCCACTTTAATAACACCGAGTGGATTGTATTTCTCTATTATTTTCCCAGGACTGAACATTACTTCAGGAGAGAGCGGACTAAAGATAGACAGAGATACTTTGTGGAATACAGCATGTTTGTGCAGGCAGATTTAAACTGGTTGGGGACTCTGTGCAGCACTTTTTGTGCGTCCCAATTATCAGCTCGCAAGACTAACACATCCAACAACAGTGAGCAAGTGAAGACCAGCGGACACGCAGGTAATTGACTGTTTGGGTCCTTTAGCGGGAGGGGACACAGGTGCAGCACATTAGCGCCAGATTCCCAATTCTGAAGGGACGGTACTTGATGTGATGAGCACCAAGGAGAAAGTATACTAGCGGCAGCCCCCTTTAAGGTCTCTCACCACCACCTGCTACCATCCACCGCCAAGAGACCAAGATGGCCACTGAAAGCCTGGCAACCCCTATTCATTTTTATCATTGCTCTATGGTAATTTTTTTGTTGGTCTATTCTCTCTTTGTTTTTGGATTAATTTAAGTAAAGACGTTGTTTACAAAAAGAAGAACCCCAAGCCAAATTTTTATTGCTCGTGTGATAGTGTAATATTGTGTTTTAATTTGATTCTAGAAATTAAATAGAATTAACAAAAGACTGCCAATAGGAAAATGTTATAACTGCATTCATACAATGGCTAAATGGCATAATGAAGACACCTGTGACTCAGAAAATACCTGTTATGTTGCGGTAATGTCTGGGGCTATTCAAAAGTGTTGCCCATGATGCTTGTTTCTGAAGATTCGTTTTGGATGAAAACGCAACCAGTAGGATTAAGCCATTCTGCTAAGCTTCTCCTCGGGGCCTTTAAAAAATAGGAGCAGTGGGGGAGCTGTGTGTGCGCCTTGTTGAGATGATGTTTGTTGCAGAGACAGATTACTACACCAGGAATCTACAACAATTTTTCCCCAGTAATCAAAAAAAAAAAAAAATTAAATTACATTTAAGAATAAAGTCAAACGGTATCAAATAACATAACAGCTATTAGGACCCTGAAGCTATGTGCTTGTTTGTTATAAAAAGATAAAACCATAAAAGATTAACCAACTTCCAGCATAGATTTCTGGCATGGACTGGATGTATGGTGGCCCTATGGGGGTCATCACAATTCATTGATAAATAAGTTAATCCTTGCAAACCTTACATCTGAGAGTTCCCTTTGTTTAAATTAGTAACTTT
>CAAE01014590.1:22316-38591 GCA_000180735.1 Tetraodon nigroviridis
CCTGAAACTACTTTACAATCAGAAAAAAAAATCCTGCAGTCAGTTTCTTTCCAGTGATGAAGTAACCAAGCCTCTGACTCCTGACGTAAACTTGCTTCATGCTAGTGGGGTGATGAAAAACAGCTTCCACCCACCCTACAACAGTTTATTTTATTCATGATTAAGACATTGATTCACTTTGTAAACACTACACAAGACATGCTAAAATAACTCAACAAACATTCCAAGCACTGCCATAAGACATTAATATTTTCACACTCTTGAATGCAATGGGGTATTATGTTATTAAGCACTGTTTAATTGTGCTATAGACTGTTCCCTGCACAGTATATTTGGAAAGGTTCTGAAGTTGTGTTTGTGGGAAATGGGTGTGCAACCAGAGCAGTGCAACCACTTCAAAAGCAGAGTCACTGTTCAAATGCAAAAAATAACACAGGGCATTGTACAGAAAATCCTGTAATCTGTCTGAGTCACAGTTCTAAATCCTCTGAAAACACAGATTTGCAAAAGTAATTGTTCAATGTAAGATGTTGAATACAGAAAATTATACAAATCTTGGTTCTATAACTAAAGTTTTTTACGTTCTTTCCGACTCTGTAAACGTCCCCAAGTGGCCCAACCAAACTCCGGACCTGCAACGTCTCTGCAAAGACTTGAAAATGGCCGTTCACTGACCCCATCCAACCTGCCAGAGGTCGAGTAGCGCTGAACATTGGAATGTGCCTGAATACCGTCATGCAAAAGATACTGGCAGTAATGAAGTCCTGAATGTGTGTACTAGTGTGAGCTCCTGACTGCACATATAAATGTAATAGAGATAATGGAACGCTTTGGAAATAACTTCTTCAATAAGAAATCATATCCTATTTTGAAACCCTTTAGGTGAAGGTTATTTGGTCAATGCTTCAGCCACAACCTGATCATACAATTTTAAATATACAATGTTTTCAGATCTGAATGCACCTTTTTAAATTTTTAGGAAAATATTTAGACTTGAATCTCCCAAAAATTATTTAGATTATCAAGTACTTAACAAACACTAATTATAAGCCAGTAGATGTTTTTTTTTTTTTTTAACATGTTTGTTTGTTTGGTTTGGTTTTTATTTCCCTCATCAAGGACATATGTGCTGAACAACCACAGGAGGAATACGTTCTTTCCGACTCTGTAAACGTCCCCAAGTGGCCCAACCAAACTCCGGACCTGCAACGTCTCTGCAAAGACTTGAAAATGGCCGTTCACTGACCCCATCCAACCTGCCAGAGGTCGAGTAGCGCTGAACATTGGAATGTGCCTGAATACAGTCATGCAAAAGATACTGGCAGTAATGAAGTCCTGAATGTGTGTACTAGTGTGAGCTCCTGACTGCACATATAAATGTAATAGAGATAATGGAACGCTTTGGAAATAACTTCTTCAATAAGAAATCATATCCTATTTTGAAACCCTTTAGGTGAAGGTTATTTGGTCAATGCTTCAGCCACAACCTGATCATACAATTTTAAATATACAATGTTTTCAGATCTGAATGCACCTTTTTAAATTTTTAGGAAAATAGATGTTACAATTTAGACTTGAATCTCCCAAAAATTATTTAGATTATCAAGTACTTAACAAACACTAATTATAAACCAGTAGATGTTTTTTTTTTAACATGTTTGTTTGTTTGTTTGTTTTTTATTTCCCTCATCAAGGACATATGTGCTTGAACAACCACAGGATGAATTATGTACTTGTGCAAAACGCGTGTTCAGTCATTGTAACTACACACAAAAAGGTGCAATTGACTGGAATACCCTGCTCAGAATCACTGAAATACAACCCGAAAGGTTTGGTAAAGTAACACGTTAAAGATTTTTTTTTCTTTACAGCACAAACTTGCTTCAAATGATTAACTTCAGTTCATGATCACAGCGTGAGATGTGTTCTGTTGTGTCAGCGCAGGTGTGAGGTTTTTGCCGTTGCTGACCATGAAAATGCTGCTTTCGTTACTTTTGCAGTTGTTGGTCCGGCTGGACCTGAAGCTCAGGCAGCACAGGAACAGCTGCTGCACCTCCAGTTTGAAGCTCTGGCTAAATATGTAATAAATCACGGGATTGTACACCGTGGAGCTCTTGGCAAACAAGCACGGCAGGAGGCTGACTTGCGGTGGGATGCTGCTACTGTCTTTGAGGATGGACCACAGGCTTACCAGGCCGTATGGAGCCCAGCTGCCCAAGAAGCCGACACTTATCAGAACAGCAATCTGCAATGGAACAGGAGAAGAGACTCAGTAAAAGGCCTTACTGATGCTACTAATAACAATCTATCCTCAATTAGTCGGGTTCTGAATAACAGCCTGGGGCATCTGGTGTAATTCCCCCTGTAGGCAAGAGAAAATCTCTTTAATTATTTTATTATTTACAGGTGGGGATATGTTGCCACGTGAAGAAAATCATAGTTTCCAGCTGCAGCCTGTGACATGAACCCATTGGAGTTGGTATAAATGCAGTAATTATGATATTTTTAAAATATTTTTATTATCGTGTCAACATTCCCCCGCATATTACCAGACATTATTTATCTATTTTTTCTGCGAAGCAGTGCAAAAACGGTAATACCGTTCACCATCAGATAGAATCACATACTCTTAGGAGCCTGCGGTGGAGCTTGATGACAGCGGGGATGCGGTTGCCGGTATTCACCATCTTTTTGTGGGTAAAGTAGAGGTTTATCGCCATGCCAAAGTAGCAGGAGACGATGATAAGTGCAGGCACGGCAAGGTTGAAGGAGAACATGGCAACGACGAAAGAGAATCCCTCGTTTTTCATTTGCCCCCAAGCCAGAGAGCAGGAAATGCCGAAAGGCTCTGGGCCATAACGTCCCCATCCCAGAACAGGGAACATGGCCCAGATCACGCCATACAGCCAGATCAACAAGCACATGATCTTCACTGACTTCCAGCTGATTTTCTCCTCTGTGAAAGAGTTAAAAGAGAGCTGAGTGTTTCCATCTTCTCTTTTTAAATTATCACCTGATGTCTGTCACACGGTTATATAGAGATTAAAATTCATCACATCACAATTTCAAAAAGGAAATAAGAGTATCAGATTGGGTTTGGCTTTCTCATTACACTCAGGTTATTTCAGTGACGGTCAAAGATGAGCGGTATCCTATCCAATACGTCTGGAGATGATGCTTTATCCTAGCAGCACTCTGCACTTTCACGCGCTGATTTGATCTAATCACAAATCCCAGAGAAAAGAACAAGCTGTCCTTTTCCATTCGTGCATCTCCTTGGAACACTGAAGCAGAGAGCTAAGCCTCAGTCAAAGATCAATCACAGGATGGTTGTGATGCAATTCCACTTTACAGAGAAGAGCGAGCTGGAAATATTGTTAGGCAGAATATATGACCTCTCTCAACCATTACGCCCCACAATACTGTGTTACACCTGCTCATGGCAAAGGAGTTTTGACAGTGCTGATTAACAATATTAAAGAGGGCAACAAAAGTCAGGTTCATGATGCTGGCAACTTCAAAGAGGAACCCTACCAGTCCATAATACACACAGGTAACATCTCCCCCGATCCAGCGGTGGCTCCAAGCGGAGGCCACGGACAGAGGGTACATCGTAACCGCTGCTCCCAGGTCCGTCACCGCCAAATTTACACACAGCAGCTCTGGGGGCTTCATCTTTGATGACTTTTTGACTGCCGTGATGATGACCAGAAGGTTTCCAATAAAGGATAGAACAGCTGAAACACAGACAGTGTAAACACTGGTGTTATTTAACCACAGAACCACTTAAAGATTGATTCAACCCTTTAAAGCATGTAGTTTCTTATTTGTTGTAATACATTCATGCTTAAGTTACCGTAAATTCCGGACTATAAGCCGCTACTTTTTCCCTAAGAGTTTTGACCGTGCGGATTATGCAATGATGCGGCTAATGTATGCATTTCCTCTAAAGCCCCTCTTTGGCTTTAAGAGCAATAAATCCATCAGCACCTCGAGAAACAAAAGAATGACTAGTGACTGGGATGAATCAATTTTCAAACACTAACCTCGTGATTGGTGATTGAGAGACACTGTGAAGCGAACTATGGCCAAGACAGTCATGGTTCATGATGCTGGCAACACCAAAGAGGAACCCTACCAGTCCATAACAAACAGAGCTGGCATTTCCCCGCCTTTTACCGTTTTTTTAAGCGGAGGCCACTGCCAGTGCTGTGCTAACGTATTCCTGCTGTGTTACTGCCGCGTCACCGCCACTGTTTGCACACAGCAGCTAAGGTATGGTCTTAAAACTTTGAAAACTCTCTCTGTGTACCGTCTTTCTTTGTAGAAGGTATGCTTTACATGATTTTACATCGTGAGGCACATGCGGCTTATATACAGGTGCGGCTTGTGTACTGAACTACATCGGTTTTACTCAAAAAATGTAAAGGGTGCGGCTTATAATTTGGTGCGCTCTATAGTCCGGTTTTTACGGTACTTCTCTTATTAGTAATGATCTGTGTTTGTTTTTCATCAATTAGCGCTTCTCCTACAACCCACTAATTAAAAGGGTGCATTAAATCGAAAAAGAACATATTGACAGGTTCATATTGACTACAGGCCAGTCAGCATGCATTTTTACATTTTTCTAATTTCACTGGTATTCCGTCATTTCCGAGCAGATCTGTTTGTTTATGCTTTGATAAAATCCTCCTATCACTAATGAGTATGGAGACAATCAGGTGGCCACACATTAGTTATCTATAATTAATTTCACTTTGAATATAAACAGATAATGTCAGGGGTTGCCTGGAAACTAAGGGAAAGATCGACTGTTGTTACCGACCCCATCACCCACAGACATGGACATTAACGGCAGGCACAAGCTGACCACAACTATTCCCTGATGCTTGCAATCCAGATCGAATTTCTACAAGATATTACTGATATTTTTAATGATTAAATACAGCTTGACCGTAATTAGCATCCACTCAGTGCAGGGGGAAAAAAAATCAAAAAACCTGACATAAATATAAAAACATTCCGATATCCAGTGTAAACAAAGTTAAAAAAAATATCAGTGTTATCATAAATGTTTTAATTTCATTATTTTCTATTCTAAATTTCCAAAACCTTCTGGCGTCTCCTGAGCAAAGATAGCGAAGATCTCCGATTAGGTGGCTGTGACTAATTTTGCAGTTGCATAAGATGCCTGTTGGTCTTGGAGATAAAGATACTGACAAATTAAAGAACCTTTTATGGAGCAGCAGAAAGGAAAATTCTGAATCCGCTTTTTCCTAACTGCTCGTTCATGCTAAAGGCACCGACATGGTGCAATGAGCCGCATCTTTGACCATCCAGCAAAACAGGAGCAAGGGAAAGCCTCAGATTGTGATGTAATGTGCGGTAAGACGGGCCTACATAACACAGCAACATCTTCACAGAGCTAAGCAGCTCTGTTCCTCCTGATTTTACCAAGATTCAATTTTGGGGTAATGGCACAGTGCTGAGTGGGGAGGGATTATGCAAATAGTGACATGACCGAGGGGGATTAGTGAGGAAAGGGATGGGGGAGAAGCACTGGGGGATTGGCAGTGTTTTCTGAATACGTAGTTAAAGTCAACGCAGATCTTGCCAGACCTTAATATGAGATAGTTTACAAAAGAGAAATACCACGACACTACAACGCTCGCAACGATGCATCAAAGTAAAAAATGAGATTCTCCCGTTACATACGGTAACATTCAGAGTCACAGCAAAGTGAAATGACCACAGAAAGGTTACGTTTTGCATTAACAGTAATGGAACATAGTCAAGGTTAATCAGCCGTGATACGCAGATTCCTGCAAAACCTTTGGTTTCAATCCAACAATGTTCCTTTGTGCACAAATAAAGTCATTCAAGAGAATTTCTTATAGGAGACACTCTAATACAGAAAAGGTGTCATGAGGCATAAAACACACGAGTGTTGGCATAAGAATTATTTAGCACAGCACATCAGAACATATGTATCTTTAGACTATTACTGTAACAGCAGAAAAATAACACATGTAATGATGGTCCCCCCCCCTGCCGGCTTTACAGAGTAGCAATTTGTTCTCTCTAATGCGCAGAGCAATTGGAAGCATTAGCTCTCAGGTTGTGTAATGCATATAGTGACAAAAAATGTCACTTTTGGCTTTTAGCTTTTAAGACTCGATTATTTTAACAGATGCCAGCATCAGTCTGGTTTCCCCAAACCTGACCTCAAAATTCCATGTTTGCTGTTTTACACTTTTTATTTTTTAAAGGCGACAAATTATGTAAAAATGGCTCTCTAAGATTTTTATTCCAATTGACTGTGCACATGCAGGACAATATGGAATAATTTTTACAGTCCACGCGTGCTTAAAGGAACTCTTGACTTTAAATGAATTGAGATGGTAAAAAGATCATTTGATGTAATTTTAAATTTGAGTCAGTCATATGGTATATTTATGCTATTATCATCACATGTTACATTGACTTGGCGTGCACTTGATTTTTACATGTGCTTCTCGTCCTTAGGGGGCCCATTGATTAAGAAAATAGTAGAGCTTTTATTTGTCCAATTTGTCTGTGGTGGGTTTTTATGCGTAAATAGCGCAGTAACCGTGTGCGTAAAAATGAAAAATCTCATGACGCCTTTTAAATTAAGGTGGGAGCGAAGTAGGGTTTACAAAAAGTTTTTGTAAATTTTTTTTACAATTACAATTCTACAATTTTTTTTAAATTACTTGGCTTAACTGGCTGTATCGGTTTGCGTAAAATCAACTGCAAAGATATTCATCTGTACAGAGTCCATTACACCTGTCCCGGTTTTAAAAGTTTGTAATTTCTTTTAGGTTTCATGTTATTTGGGGAAAACAATCTCCTTGTGTCTATTTCTTTGAATATTTAAGATTTTGAAGTGCCTCTTACCTATAACCAGCAAGTAACAACCTGTGCCAATGTCCAGCGCTGGCGAGAGAGCGGATGTATACATATCCATACGAGCTGCGGTGCGTAAAGGGACCGATAGAGGAAGAGTCACCACTTGGCGCTGTAAATGTGATCTTATGTCATATACATCTGTATGCAACTGAAGCAAGGAGGAGCCGAGAGGCGCTCGGGGTGCACAGCGCGTCCACCGCTCCAGCTGAATGATTCATATAAAGCGCGTCTCCAAGGTGATGTTGCCAGCGCGCATGGCGCATGATCACTGAGGGGTTGGCGCACCAGCGGTCGACGCTGACGATCTTACCCTTCACGTTTACAACCAAGAAAATGTAAACACATAGGAAAGCTGCCGATTCTTTCTCTCTCTTTCTCTCCCTCTCTCTGTTTATTTATTTATTTATTTATTTCCTACCAGTTTTGTACTTCTTAAACTCTTTGAAAGGCTTGGGTGATTTAATTTTGAATTTTAGTCTGAATAGCGCATAAAGTTTAGTATAGCGACCAATACCATACATACAATTAAAATTAGTGCTGTGATTTAAGATCATATCTCTCAGAACGTTTCTGAGAGATGTAATTTCTCAGGACACCTCCTTTTATCTGAGACCTTAACTTTCTTCTGTCCATTTTAATTTTTAACTACAGTTAACTGTTTGGAATGAGTTGTTACGGTCTGTAACCACTAGGTAACATCATCTAATATACATTCATACCCATAGCTACTTTTTCTTTTTAAATGAAGATTTAGTACTGTGTATTTAAAAAGCATCCCCATTCTGATGGTTCTGATACACCAAACGAAATGTGGTCAGTCACAGAGCTAATTCCATGAAACATTTGAGCTTTGAGGTATACAATCATCCTCACTTATATGAAGTGTGAACAAAAATAGGAGGTGCCCTTGGATCGAGAGACCGATTTTTCCTTTGACTGAACACACTTAGAAAACCCATTAGTGACCTAAGCTGACCAGACATCAGCTGCCAACTAGAGGTCCGCTCTAGGCTTCCAGCGCTTGAAAGAGCAACTGAGGCAGTATTTCTGTAATGAGTGGGTTTGGAAAGAACACAATGATAATCCTATCATGTCAAAATGAATGGGCTTTCTGAGGTGACAGTGCCAACAGAGGCGCTAAATGTTACAGGTGAGGAGGTAAAAGGTGTTGATTGGGGTCTATGGTGACAATTTAGAAACAGGAGGCTCTCATTAGTTCTTCCTATTAATACTGTAGTTTTTGAAAAATGAGGATAAAATATGTTGCAATAGCCAGAGCTTGATCGTGAAAATAATCAGTCAGAGGAAAACTGAATTGTTTTCCTTTAAATTAAATGTCATCTCACTCAGCAGTGAGTGCAGCAGCGGAAACTTTAAAGTTTATTGTTTGATGATTGCAGATATCATTTCTAAGCTGTAATAATAACTGTCTGTGCTATAGCCAGAATGTTGATACAAGCATTAGCATTTAACTCATTCGTGGAAGATTTTTTGCAGCAGCAGCAGAGAGAACATTTAAAGTTATGAAGATTTATAGACATTAAAATTATTTTAGTTATTGTTCTTATTGTTTTAGATTCCTTTTCACACAATATCTGTTCTGCCTAATATAGGACCCAAAAAGATAACCTCCCATATCAATTAGATTCACCAAAAATAAAAATGTTTATTTTGTGAAAGATTGACATTTTGGATAAACAGCAATACAAACCAAGGGTTAAAGGTTATTGACTGTTTAGGCAAAGATTGTAGAGCAGCAGATTGCCTCTAATCCCTCATTGCTGATGCCAGCGATCTAACATTGGTGTGTGCGTGCACATTTTCTTTGTTTACGTGCACACTTTTCAATATATGTTTGCTCTAAACAGCCTCCATTATTTTTCCTCTCTCATCCTACCATCTAATCCCATCTCTGGTGACATATTAGAGGTGTAGACATTGTTGGAGCTGTGAGAGGACAAAAAGAAAAAAAGGTTCCCTACAGGCGCTAACAGCCTGGAATGATTATTACTGCTTCAACTAATATTTTCAGTGATTTTCAACAACAGACGTCTGCATTTAAAACACACTTTGTTACGGCCATTAAGCAATCAGTTTTGTTCCTGCACAGCCACTGGTGATTGTTTGCAGGTAAATTTATTTCATCAATAGATGTTTCTTCACTTACCGGTATATTAAATAAGAAAATGATTGCCTCAAACATTTATGACGTTACCCTGACCAGTGTTTATAAACACAATGCAGGGAGAAATATGTGTGTAGGTGGTGCTAATATGTTTATTCATTACAAGCGCTGAGAGCCTAATATTTCTTTTGAACCGTCCTCATCACCTAATATCTGTGTTAAAACATATGTCAAGCAGCATGTTTCTCTGTCTCCAAGGTGCATCTGAGCACTTGAGTTGTTTTGATGGCATCTTTTCTCATCCAAAGAGCTCTTAAAAAGGCTCATCTTTCTGAAATGGTTCTTCCTGCATATGTTCTGCTGCTCCTCGACTACCACCTCCTTCCCAAAGGGATGTTCTGAATGTTAAAAAGATGTCTTCTGTCTGTTTGTTCTGTTTTCTTTTTATGGCATTAGGGCATCTCTAAGTGCTTTAATTATAGCTGAAATTTGGCATTGCTTTGTATTGATTTAGTGTAGAAAGCTTATGTGCCTTGTAAACCTTATCCACACAAAGCATGCACATAGTCCATTACCATGTCCTAAATTTGCCTTAAAAAAAATCCCAGTTGAGAATTCCTTTGTGTCAACTGCAGGAGCCCTCCATTAGCACATTTCTGTGATGAAAACATTTAACGTGCTGGACACTTTACTGTCTCACATCTATCAGCTTGTGTTTTCTCAGAGAGGGAGCTGATTATTTTCTACATGAGTGCCTCACACAGAGGACAGGCTTCATGCCTCACCAAAGACCTGATTATAGTTTATTTACCTTTTCCTCTGATCCAGATATTGTGGAAACCAGGCAACTGAAAAAACAGATGGGTGATCCTAAATCCCAGAGGGGTTTGTTGTAGTGCAAAAGAATTCAAAGCGTCTACAGGACAGAGAAAAGCATCCAGTAAAACCCTAGCTAGAATGTGATTTCTGCAAGGTGGCTTTGTAATGAAAGGTCGCGTGTTCGGTTCTAAAGATGTCCTGTTTGTGGCTGACAAGTATTATCACTAACACCATGCAGACATGAAGATTTCTTTCAAGTGAGACACACTCTGCAGGTTCTACAGCAGCACGGACAAAGACTCTATCGGCACTAGCAACAACAAAGACCTGGTCGTGAATTTGTCATAGGTACGATCAATTCAAAGGTGTTTGTTTTTTTTATTATGTCCATTTGTGTCGCGTTCCAACATAACTACCTCTTGGGTATCTTCCAGTATATGGAGGAAGAGTTACAAATCCCATGAGTGACGTGATGGATCATTCTACAGTCTAAGAATGAGCTAAAAAAGAAAAAAAACCAAAACAAAATCAGGGGAGGTCGTCTCTCTGGTCCAGGCAGACTCGTTCCTCAGAATATGTCCCTGTGGCAAAGAAGACAATTTCAACTGCTCCTCATAATGTGATTTCTAAATCAATACCCTGGGCCACGCAAAGCCACACAGGGACAAATTATAGCCCCAAGGCTGCAATAGGTCACAAACTATCATTGTGATGAAATGATGAAATGAAAAAATGAAGATGAAGACAGCTCCATCGGTAGAACTGTATGAAACCCCTAATCAGGCATCGTGCAATGATTAAGAGAAATTACGGTATGTATGCGTGCATGTGTGTGTAAATTGAATTCGAACTACAAAAAAACCAAAATAAAACAAACAAAAAAATCCCCCCAGACAATTATATTTTGATTCCCCTGAATTATCACATTTACAACAGCACATTTATTAAATCAGCAAAGGGACAATCTGATTCATGGGCACTGACATGTGACAAATCCATATGTGATGTTAGTTCCGTAAAACAACACAGACCATAATCAGTTCGCTTACTAAATGTCTACATTTGTGACAAAGTATCTGAACAAGAAAGCAAATAACTCAGCCCAGAACGACACACTCTCTCTGAGACTGATCACCAGCAAACCCGGAGCAGGTTTCATAGGTTTCAGCTTCGAAATAAGGGCAGCCAGGACCTTTGGTGACTGTGTCTTCTGCTTTCTCCCCTTCCCCAGTCGAGTCTGCTCGGTCGGAGCAAGAGAGCGCCAGTCTGTGGAAGGACAGCAGCTTGTGCCTGGTGTTTCGCTGGAAGATGAAATAAATGAAGGGGTTGTATGCCGTGGAACTCTTAGCAAAGAGGCAGGGTAGCAGCGTTATGGATGCGGCCATGTGCTCCTGCTTCTGCGAGTTATGTATGCTCCAGAAACTGACGGCCACGTAGGGGGTCCAAGCGATGAGGAATCCCAAACTGATCATGACAGCCATCTGAAATCAAAAGATCTGATTGTTTAAGAAAAAAAAGACAACATTGATATTGTAGAATAAATCAAGCAAGAGCCTACACCAGCTACGGGTGTTTGCAGCTTACGTGATACATTTACCAAAATGTTTAAACTTTTCAAATGTCCAGGCCAAATTAACTAATTTTGAAAATGCTTTATATGAATATTACCGACAGAACTTTTCCTACCAAGAGAACCAGCAGATTCCTGGGGGAGGTGGTGCAGCTTATCTGTGGTTCACCAGCGTTATTGGTGCTGTCAATGATTGAGCTAAACCCCTGCTGACACCTTTAGAAGGTCTGGTAATCTCAGTATTTCCACCGAAACCAATACAATATGTTTTCCACTAATCAATACAGTAGGTATAATACAAACTTTAATTAGCAGTGAAAGGCAAATGTCAGTCTTCCATTTCTCATCTTCAGTCTTACGTATTGATGTCATGTAACTGATTAAAAAAGCCCATTTGGACACATTGTCACTCAGATTTAAGTTCCACTTTAGCTTTTAGAGAAAATAAGATGTCATCTCAGATTGACTGCTCTCGACTTTCCCTGTTTGCTCTCTTGTCTGGATTTCTCACATCTCTCCTCAGAGCCACTAAAGATTCAGAGACATATTGCAAGAAAGAGAAATATTCTTGCAATTTAGTGGGAAAAAAACAGATAATAATTTTTCATATCCATATCAGCGGTGCTGGTTGCACTATTTCTAACTAGAGTTAAATGCTTTTTAAGATTCTGTTTTTAACAATCAGTATGTTTTTCATTGGCAGTGAAATGAAGGTTTTAGTCCACACGCAGTTTACGTACAAGAGTGATTCTCCTCTCAACGCTGGCGTATTGAAAATCGCTGCTCTTGATGGATTTGTACGCCTTGTGCAGCTTCCAGGCGATGCCAAAATAAGTGAAGAAGATGACCAGACAGGGTAGGAAAGTGCAGAGCACAGACATGGCCACGATGAAGGTGGCGTTATTCAGCGAGTCTCCGTAGCCCGTCCAGTCGATGGAGCAGGCAGTTCCGAAGGGCTCGGGCCCGTAGCTGCCCCAGCCCAGGAGGGGGAAGGCGGCCCACAGGCAGGCGTACAGCCAGATTGCACAGATCACAACACAGATCGTTTTCTTCTGGAACTGGACACCTGAAACAAACATGCTTCTCCAGTAAAAGTCCAATTTATTCTCATTATTACAGTAATTTTTTTCCACAAAAATGGACAGTTGCACTGCACTTTTTATTTCTTTTTATTTTCCACCTGTCTAATGACCTGTGATTTTTTTCTAAAAATCAAAAACACAATAACTCAATCGTCTCCCTCAACTGAGCAGAAAACGCTTTAGCGAAAGAATATATATTCAGTATGATATGCTGAGGCTAGCTAGAATGACAGAAAAGGGGTAAATCCACACAATCTGTTTATACAAACTAGTGATAGTACATCACTGTCACAATCACTGTCACTGTCACTATCTCCATTACTGTTACTATCATTATCAGTGTCAATCAGGTTATTGATGATTACCAATCAGTCTGTGCTGCTGAATCGCTCCTCCTGTAACCAATGCCTACCACGCTGACAGTGAAGGAGTAGCTGTCGCTGTCAGCAAGTGGGGGAAAAGCAGTGCATATTGAGAAATAATGTACTCAAGCACAGATCGATCTGATGGCATTTTGCATTATCTAGGACTCTGGGTTTATAAATCCAGAAAACAACAACAACAAAAAAATCAATCCAAAGGCCTTTTACCGTTCTGTCACAGCTGCCGGCCTGAGCCTGTAACAAGCGTTCCAGCGTTATCAGTTTCCTGACCCTGTCCCTGTCCCTGGTGTCCCTCTGTCCGCTCTTACCTTTCCTGGGTGGACTTCCTGTTACCAGGTACCTGATCATTCCCATCACTGCCAGCGTCATGATGCTGGTTATGCTGAAGATCATGCCCATGAGGCCGTAGTACAAACAGGCCGTGTCTCCCCCCATCCAGGCGTGGTTAAAAGCCGAGGCGATGGACAGGGGGTACATGCTGAGAGCCATGCCGATGTCCGTGACGGCTAAGTTCACCGTCAGCAGCTCGGGAGCTTTCAGAGGAGTAAGCCGACGACTGGCGCTGAAGAGAACCGACGCGTTCCCCAGAACAGACAGGAGAGCTGCGGGAAGAGAATGGAGCAAAACTTGGTCAGGATTGTTTCCAAACGGAATGATTTTTTTTTAAAAATTTTCATTTGTACATTTATTATTAAACTCCATTTGATGCAATATAACCAAGTGCGTCTACAGCTGAATGCATACAACACATGGCTAAATAACTCACCAAGATCAGGAAGATGGATTTTGCTCTTATGAACCCCAACAAACACCACACTTACTTCTTCCTACTCTGTCTTTTGATCTGCAATCTATCTGAAGCCTCATACGCTTCCTGGACAATTAAAGGCTAAAGTTGTGCAAACGAGGGTAAAAAGAGGAAAACAACATACCAGAACATAATTACAAAATTACTCCATTAAAGCGATTGTTTTGTGCTTTCAAGCCTCTTTATATAATATGTGCCTCTTTTATAAGCTCATGAAAATGTGATTAATAGGCTGCAATATTCTGACTGGTGCTGATGTGTTTTCAGTTTCATTAAAAAGACATTTTCACCCGGTGGAAATAAATGAGGATTCTCTTTCTGCAGTGAAAGCGAAGAGCTTCGATTGATTACGGCTGATTTTCATCACTTTGAAAAAGTTAGTTGGCTTTAAAGTCAACTCTAGCAGCAAACTGATAGGCTGCTGTACTTTACCAGCTCCAGGACCAACATCCAGGTGAAGGTTGCATCAGCTGTGCTTGTGAATTAAAAGATTAAAAAGAGGCACGGGAGGTGCTATTTTATCCTCATCTCTTGTGATGTATCCTGCTTTTCACTACGTCGAGGATACGGAAAATGTGACAACACGAGCGCTCTGAGAAATGTGTTGCTGGGCTGCTCAACTGGAATTGAGAAATACGACTGCACTTGTAGCACGGGTATATACAACAGATTTAGGCGGATCTGGGTTTTATGGCCCAAGTCATCACTGGCAATATTGCAGTTGCAGATACACAAGCACACTTTGTTGTTTTTCTTCTGCTCAATAATTTAAATGTTCTCCTATTTTCCTATAATATTTTATATACATTTTCATGTTGAGAAAAATGTACTCACCATACGAACCACAAACAAAATGCAGAACTAAACTAACACACGATTCTATCAGTGCTTTATGTGCAAATTTGAAGCTGGAACAGGTGATGTGATGCTGCTGGTGGCCTCCCAAGTGCCAAGAACAGCTGAGAGGAGAGGCTTGTTAATTTTCTTAATTGTCGCTTCGCACATTTCCAATAAAATCTGTACAGTTCAAGCTGATAGTAGAAAAGTTTTGAATACTTACCGATGACCACTAAGTATATTCCTGCCCAAAGATCAACGGTAGGTGACAGTTTGGACATGTATTTATCATCCATGTTGGTCCTGTTTTAAAAACTTGATAGAAGCAGGAAATATAGAAGTATATTTTTTCAACTAGTTAATGGATTCCAAATAAAGATTTTCTTTCACAGTGTCATTCTTCTATCTGATCCAGTGTCTCTCATCAACTATGACAGTGAGAGGAGCACAGAGAGACCAGTCTGAGGAAGCTGTGAGCCTTTATCATGTGACAAGAGCATCACCGACATACGCAGAAGGCACAAATTGCAGATCATACTGGCTGTCATCCTTTTGAAGCCACACACACACACACACACACACACACACACACACACACACACACACAGTGAGCCTAAGGTAATGTTGGCGGTGAGAGAGTACAGGAAAAATGGATTCTGTCTAAATCACGGACACGTGAAAGCTGGTTTGCTGACTGTGCTTTGAATCTCTGATAATGTAATTACATTTTTAAATTAACTGTAAACTTCACAAAAAATGTCACTGTCGTAAAAAACAAAACAAAACAAAACAAATAAACATGCATGAGCCTCAGATTGAAAACTTCTCTTAAGTTTATCACCGGAACCAGAGAAAGTCCAGGCTCATGTTTAATTTAGCCTGCAGCATGTCTTTTGCCAGCACCTTCTCCGCAGACGTCTTTGCACCTTTAAGTGTGAAAATGGCAGGGAAAACTTTCACACATGCTGGGTTAGAGGTATGAAAATGCTGTCACAAGCCGCTGTTGTGATCTCGTATAGTAAGTGCAATTACCCTGTGTTTGTCACACTACACAGGAATTGACGTGCTGAAGGGGAATGACAGCCTAATGAGAATGTAATGTTTTAAATGTTGCAGATACATAAACTGAAGAAAAAAAATCCAACCTGAATTGAAAATAAAATTAACGCATAATAATGAATGATTAATGAAAAATTAGAGGGAACATTGATTATGAACTGTCTGCAGCATTCTATTTTGATTGCTGCAACATTTAATAATAGACTATAATTTAAGTCCATACTATTGGAAAAAAAAATGTAGTTAGTGTCGTGCTATTAATTCTTAATAACGCAAACTGCCACCGTTTTCTGATTAGGGGACCGAAATTCCCCATAAATTGCGTCCTACCTAGCAGTAGCATTAGCAACCGGACTGGTTGTAACTCCGCAAAAGTTCCTGGTTGTCCCCGAACTGATGCTCGGTCAGCCAATGACTGAAGCCGAGTGAAGATTGACACTTACTGTTGCTGGGCGACAAACGTAGAATTGATCCAGAACACGGAGTAGGAACGGACGATCACACGCTAACGCTGTTTATTGGTCAGGAAAGTCGCAACGCTGTCAAACGTTTCCGGTGACGCAGGTCGGCTATAAATAGCACCGCTGCTAGTAACGCGCTAGCGTGCTAACGTTCTCCACCTGTTCAACATGAAGGTAAGAGCTCACCTGTGATCCTGCTCT
>CAAE01014590.1:56226-78372 GCA_000180735.1 Tetraodon nigroviridis
AAATTGCTCATACTCATGAGGAATGCTGCGCCCAGACAGACAGTAATTGCATTTCCTGTTGCTTTAACTTGCTGTTTCTGCGCGTGTGCGACTGTGCGATACCATAGAAGCAGCCCGGAATGACTGTAAAAAGACGGCGGATGGAGATTAGGTGACATTGTCCACATTAAACTTCACTCACACACCCGTCAGGATAAAATCTTCATTGCATTTGAAAATGATTATATCATAATGACCTTGTTAGGCTGAACTTGCGTTGGGTTTTTTGATGCCAATGGTTGCAGGGAGGCTGTAGGAGCACGTATGGGACGTATAAAAACCTCCCGCTGATGGGAAACACACTGCCTTCAGGCCCCTTAATGGCATCGAGCTGAAGAACAAGCTCAACTCTCATGTCCTGTCTGATAAAAACTGGGGTTTGGAGCGGTGCCATTACTCTGGGCTTGGCAGGATGCAGCGGCTGACTGAGGTTTGAAACCCCATTAAAAATTGTCACTTTATTTTAAGCCGCTGCCACACTTTTGAGATGCACATCCTTCTGGAAAAGCAATCACAACATCACAGAACCGGCTGGGGAGCAGCCATGAAGTCTAGTGTGACTGTCAGACTTATTAGCTTGTGTTTCTTTGAGCTTTGGGATACCGAAGGCTTGTCTGTTATTGGCTAGAATGGTGCATGTTGTGTGTTTCGTCATGGCACATTAGCGTAAGACTTTTTCCAAGCAATAGCTATTAATTTAAATATAAATAATTTGCATCAGTTGTGAAATTAGATGCTTCCCAAACATTTCTGTGTGAGTTCTTTGCCGTCTTCAATTTCCTTCATCAGTTTGGTGAATTTTACGTGAAGCCAAACTATATATATATTGCATTTTTTCCTAGTTTCATAACTCTGCTAATTTTACTCCTGTAAAATTAATTTGCAAAAGACTGCAACTGTATGTTTTGTGGCTAAGATGCAGTCAAGGTAGGTGCTTGAGATGGAAGTTTCAATTTCATTGTAAATACCACTTGCCATCAGAGGAGTCGAGCAACTAAAAACCATAAAACATAAATGCAACGCTGTCTCTTCAATCAGTTAATGTTTTGTTTCTTGAATTTCAAGGAAGTCGGGGAGAAAAAGAACATGTTTGGATGTGGTTTTGCTGACGCTAAGATTTTCAGGCTGTAGAGCCCAAACAATGATCCAGAAACAGAATAATTCTGCTCTTCTGCTTTGTTGTTGTCTTTTTGATCAAAACAAAATATTTTACTGTCTAAAAAAACCCAGCAGCATTCTATATGATGTGCTTTTTCCTGTTTCATTCGCACAGTTGAATTCGCTCAGGAACCGGTGAATTCTCACAGTTTTGTTTCGCTAACCGGACATCAGGCTGTGAATTCTGTCCTTCTAGCACGCAGATGGTCGGTGTGGGTAATTCCTCAGCTCTGGCAGACAGTTCTCGTTACGTGCCAGCAGCCTCTCTACCATGGTCTACCAACCATGGTGGGGTCTGCCTTGCAACTGTGCACACAGAGTCTTCTTCTTCTTGTTGTGTCTCTGTCCGCAAATGCTGGGGATGAATATAAACAAGCCCAGAAATCTCCCTGTTTATTGTTCCAGGTACATGCAGCAACAGGGGTGAAAAAAAGCCCTGTTTATTTTATATCCAGTTCTGAAGTGTGCCTGAAAGACGCGGAGAACAGGATGAATAACACAGGTTTAGCAGGAAAGAGAGGACAAGAATCTAAATAATCACCACTGAGCAGAAAGATGGAGAAGGACATGTGGGAGAACCTTCTGCAGCAGCAGCACAAATTGGGAAAAGAGGGAAGAAACGGGACTTTTAAATGTGCTTATATATACACACACACATATATATATATATATATATATATATGTGTGTGTGTGTTATACCTGGAGCAATAAAGGAAAAGACAGGCCAAGCGCTTTTGTTTTTGTCTCCATAAGTTAAAATGTTTGGCTGGGCTGAGTGCCAGCGTTGGAGAGCAGTCGGCTGTAGTTTCCCTGTTCTGGTGGGCCGTGCAGCAGAGGTCAGCTAAATCGGCTGAAATCAAATCCAGTGTCTCTCCCACCCGCAGCAACAATGTGGCAGACTGGCCCGAGGGTAATGACATGATTATGTTGTTGTGTTCTAGGGTTGAATCTGAGTGAAAGTTCGAGCCCAGCCCTCGCTGTCTCCCCAGATTACACAGACATGCGAGGCCTGTCTAAGCAAAAGCCAGGTGCCTTAGCCCATCACTTTGTGTGGCACCCCAATAAAAAAAAAAAAAAGCGCTGAATGAGCTCAAACTTTGGCTGGTCTCTGAAATCTGGCGCGTTAGATGAGATCTCATATCCTCTGTAGTGTTTAAAACTGGCTGGACGTCTCTGTCAAACAGGCCTACGGTGCAGAGCTAATGACAAAAGCAGAAAGACTGTAAAATACTAATGTTGTTCCTGTGTAATCCTCTTGGAACAATTGCATTAAATCAAACAATACTTGTAACACATCTGAAGCAAAATTAGGATCTAGGATACTGCTTGGAAAGAAAGGAGTTTGTTCCCAACTGTGCTATGCTTACGTCTGCCACCTCGCACACTTGTTCTTCCAGTCACGCATCTTTAGTCAGTCACATAACAACTGAATGAGAGAACAGGTTCTAGTTTCTGTTTGCATTGGATGCCAGTGAATAACAACGCATGGAGCGTGAAATTAAAAAAGCAGGGCCTTAATTTCCTTCAGGTCTCCCTGGACGTGCCAAAGCTGCAGACTGAACTTTGCCGTCGCAGCATTAAAGCCATAGGCAACACTGTCAGCCCTCCTTTGCCGGACCCCCGCACTCCTCCATGCTTCTTGGCAAACGCGGGACCGTGTGAAGGTAAATGGCCGTGCCTTCCAAAGTCCGAATGCCAGGCCCGTTGGGCTGCGTTCGCATTTCAAATTAAATGCCACGTTGTGTTAAGATGACAAATTTAAAGTGTAAGCTCATGCTGTTGGATTCAGCCGTCAAGAAGCAACATTAAAAAAAAACACTCCGCTCCCGTGACAAGCATATGTTACCTTTACTGGGTGGCTCCCTGGTGAGACACAGGGAGCAACAGATTAATCGCATTATGAAGAACACTTTACAACCCAATCAAACTTCATAGCTAATATTTGTCCCTATATTTCAATATTGGAAATGCTATAAGTTTTTGTTGCATTGCTATTGTTTCTTGTGATAAATTCTCCAGTTGAGGCTGGTTAAACCTCATCTTTCATGTTGGCCTATGGAGTTAAAAGAAACAGACTTGGAAATTTTTTTTACGGCTTTCTGCATTTATAAACCTCAAATTTGCTGTTGGAAACTCGACCACTTCCTCCCTTCCTGTGAAATCAGGCAGTCAAGCAGGATGAAGCCAAAGAGTGCGGGAGGAGCTGGCACGGTGCTCATTTCACCTCTGGCACCTGTGGGTGGGCATCAACACTGTGGGCTAAACAAACAGGGCTGCTGACCAGTTCAGACCACAGCCAGTTGCGGGGCCTGGAAAAAGAGCGCCACCTGTAGCACTTCAAGCCAATTTGTCCTTAAAACTAATTTAATTAAAGCTTGCAGGAATAAAAACGGAACATTTTTTGCAAAATATAATTTCCAGCACCGAATTGTTTTTTTTGTTTTATTTGTCTCAGTTCTGATGCTCTCCTGTAGATGGCGATGTTGTTCTGATTCTAGACTGCAAAGTTCTAGAACGTTTGCGGCCTTTGCTCCCTAATTAGTGTCTTTAAGGAACCAAATTATTCCCTGTGTCTCTTTTTTATTTTCTCTGGGTCTGAACTGTGACATGTCATGTGACAAACTATTGTCACATGACGGTGAAGACCACCAAAAAAAGGGAGGGGAGGAGGGAACGGACTGTTCGAGGATGGGGGTTTTAATGTACCGATGTGTGGCCTTACAGTGTTTATGCGCCCCTCCGGCTCCAGCGTTCGGTGCAATCTCGACACACAAAACAGCAACCTGAAGTAGATTGATGAAGTGGCAACAGAACTGTTTGCCTAGAACAAACATGAACTGGACATTTGCCTCTGTGATGGTCACTTGGAAGAAGGTAAGGCTGCAGGGGCACACATCATGTCCACCACTGGAATTTTCCTAAAACAAGAGAAGAAATTGGAAGGGTTAGCTAGAAAATGAGCCAGGAGGGAGAGAGGGTGCCCTTCAGAGAGGAGCGAAACTTTCCACAGGTTCTCTCTGTTTATGTGGGACTGGCCAAGACCAAGACAGGGACGCTGGGGGAAGTCGGACTGGTTGTTTCCCTTTCCATGACCTCCACTCAGGCTGCGCTTTCAGTTATCTTTCTATCTAGTTCCTTCCTGAATTTGATCTTTTCTCTGACCCTTCTTCGTCTCTCCCTTGTTCCCTCTTCTCACACCCCGAAGATGCTGATGTGTGCCGGGGGAAAAAAGACATTAGGTGACCTGGAGGACGAGTCTGGGAACCAGAAAGGTTTCCCACTTTGCTACCAGCCTGACTTACACACTTCTGTATATGATAACCTATGTGATAGGTGACCCCCGCTGACCTCCCCGTCCGACTTTTCCTCTTCTTCTTAATATCAAACCTTTTTCCTGTCCTCTTCTCAGATTTCTGCCTGGGAATGTAAGCGCCTGGTACCGCCGGGCGATACCCCGGGAAGAGGGACTCTGCACAGGCATGGAGAGCTTTTCGATGGTGGTTAGACCCTGAATGAGCCGAGTCGCAGGCAAAACCGCAGCTTACATTCGTGTGTCATGGTCTGGACTCCGGCGCGAACCCCCGTCCCACAGGTCAGCGTAGTCCGTCCTGCAGAAACAATAACAGAGCAGACAGTTAAGCATGAGCGCACATACACGCACCAAACGTGTTCAAGTCTGTTGAACAGATTACAAACCCGACTTGAGGCAGTGATAGTTCACCGCTGTTGAAAACATTATCTGTGCAGCCGCTCTCAGGCTGAGCCATTAGCAAAAAACTAGCTGTCAAATACAGATTCCATTGTCTACCAGTGAGGTTTGCTAAGTTTGGCCAAACAGGGCCGCTGGTGCACGCTGCGGTAAGACTCGACCACTAAGTTGAGTGCTTGAGAGGCATGTGCAGAATCAAAAATGCCATTTTTTTTGGTACCATTATTGTATTGTGAATTAGAGGCTCCCCTGTGTGAGTCAACACAACTTTAAATTGCTATTGAAATGGCACCAAAAAATAAAAATCAATGGAGAACGTGGTTTTGTTTGTGAAAGGCTAAAAGAGTAAAAATGTTTAGGGTTTTATTCGTGTTGCAATAAACAATGATCAAAGGTGCCTAATAAATTCCAAAATTCCTGAATTCCAACGGTGAAGTTAGTGGGTAAAATGAACCTCATTTAAAAGCAATTGTTTATTTTTCTGTTTTCCTATGGTGAGATATTTGCAAAACTGCTTTAAGGTATAAATCATATGAGGGAATTGATGACCATCATGTCCTCTGGAAAATCATACAAACTCATGGCCTGCCCTCAGATGAATTTCTTGTCCGAGGCAATAAAATGGAGGATTTTTCCATAAAACAAAGCTCCAGACAGAAGCCCTGGAGACTGTGAGAGTGTAAGACAACCATATTTCCTGTAATATATATACAGGCTGGATGAAGCAAACGTACAAGGGAAAAAAAGAGTCATTGAACCTGATCACAAACAGTGCAGCATCCTTTTATTACTGATTTATTAGTACTACCTGATATTTCGGACTTGATAAATATATATATATAAACTTGACTTAGAAGAAAAGTTACATGTATCTTTGTAGTATAAATAATCACACTGATGCTGATAATGAAAATTAGTTGATGTATATTGTATAGTTTGTTGTATATTTGTGTGTAATGAAGTGTGTATCTTTCTTTGTCCTTTTAGTAATTTGAGTACAGATATTTTATAATTACCAGCTGTATCTGATACAATTTTGGCCCAAAACAAATGGATGTTTGTTTAAAATGTTCCCTGTCTTTATGGTCAGACTTACTCTGTGAGGCTTTGACAGTAACCACTAAAGAAGCAACCACACTTGCTCTTTTCTCTTGTGTCAACACTGCTGGGGTGGCGGTTTGACCTGTTGTTGTATTAATCCTGACAGGTTTTAACAGGATTAGAAGTCCTCAGCCTGCTCTCGGGCAACAACATGGAGGTCGGGAGGCAGCCTGGGACACAGAACGATTCGGCTTGTCATAATACACCTGCAAGGAGCAGTGAAGTCATTATGGAAGGCTAACACACACATGAAGCGTTTGCATGAAGGGTACCTGCACACTGTGTTGCTCTGGCATGTAGCTGATGGCACCTTTTCAAATGCTGTTTGTTTTAACAGTTGCATTGTGAGACGCGGGGCCATGCTGCCCTGCTCCCAACTGTCAAACAAGATTATTGGGGCTGCCCCTTCTTTCCTCCAACACTGACAACTACGAAAAGATCCAGCAGCACTTTGACACTGACTTGTTAATGTACAGAAATGCACAACCATAGGCCAGAAGTCCAAGCTAGACCCAAAAAAACTGAGGTTTTTTGGAGAAAAAGTTTTTTTAATATTTCCTTTTGTGTGTAATTTCTGCACCCCTGCAGTGATTTTGTGTTGGAATGTTTGACTTGTCTTTGTTTATTGCATGGTTTTTTGTTGCAGTAAAGAAACAGCGATGATAAATTGGCCAATAAATCATCAGCAAGGAAACTTCTTGAGCCACTGGGACAATTTCTGACAGATTACTGGGATAATAACTCAGAAATGGACATGAATATAGATGTATTATTACTGAAGTTCTATTGAATTTCAGCAGGTATTATTTATTTACACATTTAAGCCCTTTAAGTACCTCTTAAGTGTGGGAATTTAAATAGATTATGTTGATTTATCCCAGCTGATCTGGAAAGTGCATCAGCTACGTGGCTTGCAAAAAAAAAAAAAGGCAAAACTTGTATCCAATCCCACTTCCTTAACCAAGGCCAGGGTCAACTTGTCCATAATCCATGATTTGTGATACTCTAGTACTCCAGTAACAGCAACCAGACACTCAGACACTGGCTGCATGACCCTCGGAGTTGTTGTCTTATTCAAGGGCGTTCCCTGTGTCAGGTTTGAAAAATCTCACTGAAAGGCATCCCACCATAGAGTTGTCACACTTCACCCACACTCAGTCAAATTCTATTAGCCTTCCTTAGAAGTGGCTCCGTTTCCTTGTGCGCGTATGTTGCTTGGCATACCGTGGTGCTGTCCAGGCACCTGGGTGGAAACAGCAAAAGAGAGTCAAAAGAATAGTTTCTTCAAAGAGGAGAGGAGAGAAAAAGAGTCCGGAAAAAGGATGAGAAGTCTGCTAAAAGTTCGAGCTATAAATCAGCTGGTCTGGAACAGCAATGGGCCGTGCACTTGATTTATGAAGTCTTAACATCCAGGGGAAATGGCATTATACACAACAAAGACCTTCAAACGGAGAGGCGCTGACCTCTATCTAAAGCTGTCAGGTTAATAAAGATTTTTATTTAAAGAAAGAAAAATCCCCAGCTGAGCAATTCTTAAACCTTAGATGTCGTGAGAAGTCAAAGGTGGAAGAAGAGCCACACATCTCTTAGGTTCTTTCAGACATCTTGCAGTGAGTATTTAAACTTTAACTTTTTAGGACACATTAAAAAAAAAAAAAAACAAAAAACAAAAAACAAAGAAACGCCTAAAAGGAGACCGACTGTATGCTTCTGGTGATAAATTTAGGGGACAGAAATTGCTTAGATACGATCTTAGCAGATCCATCACCTACAAGGCCAAGGGAGCTCAGATAGTGGAGGCTGTGTGTGCAGCATTCAATTGCCACATTAATTAGGCAGCTCCAGGCCGCCCCGGCAGGATGATGGACAGGCCCGGCTGACGGGGACCCGTCTGATACTTTGCCAAGTCCAAGTCGGCTCGCTGATTTACGAAGAGTTGAAAAAGTAACCAGGAGTTGTGTTTTCAGTGGCTGGTCGCTGTGCACACATGTGCAGTGGCTCATGTCGGGTCCCAGAGGGATGATTCATCCGTCATCACCGCTGCGCTGATAACATCCACCTCTACATCACACACACGCAGACACACACATGACTTCCTACAAATAAAGTCACAAAAATAGACTGTCTAGACTGTTGTTTAGATGAGACTGGGTCCCCAGACTCTCTTTAAAATCATTTTGTGTGAGTTTGATTGGTGGACGTTTAACATGGCTTCCTTCCTGTGTGGATTTCAGTGTAATTTCACCATGTTTCAGCTGCCCATAACTCAGTTTTCCCGCAGTTCCATCCCCGTGCTTTTGTTTTTCTCGCCAATCAACAACGGAGCAAAATTCAAACAAGAAGAGCGCTAGTCTCCCACCATCTGTACCAGGATGGAATCTAAACACTGTTGTACACGTGTGGATGATGCCTATCTTTGAATAAAAGAAGAGCTGATTATGACGGCGGCATGCATAAGCACGTCCCTAACGTGGCAGAGAGCGAAAAACACAAATAAAATGATGGAGAGATGAAAGGAGGCAGCTTTAGAAGTTGCCGTGGCATCAGGTGTAACACATCTGAAATGCCCTCCAGCCCTCGAAGGGTTATGCATCAGTAAACAGTATGATTAAGGTGGTTACTTTATTCAGGAGACTGTCATTTTCAAGTCAGGAGAAAATCTGTAAATAATTGACCACTAGATCAAAAGCACGACTCCTAATTACCATAACTTTGAGTTTTGAATTTTAGTGGAGTTGGGAAACAATGAGATCCTGTTTTTAAGCACACTGGCTTTGTTAACCACTCCCTTTCATGTCAGACTATAACAGAAGCTCTTTGTTTTCTGCAGCGATTCTCATGTTTCATAATCGTAGAGAGTCAGATACAAAGCGAATGTAGTTCCTTTAATCTGAGGCAACTGGAGCACTTTTAATAAGTGATTGTAGAAATGGTGTGAAATGTTCTGTACCTTTACTGTAATGTACAAATGAACTTTCTGATTTAATTCTAATGCTAATTTGCTTGTGTTGAACACGAGAACTTGATGAAGCGCCGCTTTGTCTTACTGTATTTAAATATCCTAGCAAAAGCAGTTTAAATATATTATGATAATCTAACCCATATCGACAAAAACGTAATTCCTTTGCTACTGGGATGCTGCTTCCCTGAGAATGGAAACCACAAATTGCTCACAACAATTCCTATACCTCTGGAGCTGACCACTTTAAAATTGGCCCGTGCAGAGATTATAAATATGGATTTGTGATGGCTCTGTTATTACGGCTGAGGGGGGGGGGGGGAGAGGGGTGGGCTTCTGGCCGTAAGCCCGGGGCCATTTTTCTTGATGTGGGCAGGAGCTTTGAGCTTCCACACCGCACGCTTCTGTGCTCTGCATCGGAGGAAACGCAGGCGATCATTTCCAAATGAAAACACACGTGTAGCACACACACACACACACACACACACACACAAAACAGAGAAGTGATTACCCAAATAAACAGATAGCAGCTTCTCCAGACAGCCCCCGTGTGTGTGTTGGGCTGCGGACAACCCCATGTCCCGCCGGTCGTCTCTGGTTTTATTTAAACGTGCACGTGTAGTGATTACAACGACCTGCACAGCTTCTGCTCTTCAGAAGCTCTTATTGTCCCTGGTGATCAACCTTTCCAGTAAACAGGGCCATTATGGACGCCAGGATCTCCTCTTGTGTCTGCGTGCGTTAAGGTCAGGAGTGGCGTCTCAGAGTCAAATGTATTAAAGCAAAAGAGTAAATCCCACAGCAGGGATCCCCAGCGATTGTGTTTTAACGAGAACATTATGCTTTTCTTTATCCCCCTCCTCTCATTGCATCAGAACATCTTACGAGTACACGCACGCATTTGCGTTAGCTCCTGCTAGGCTGAGTCAGCCCTCCGCTGTGCACTATTCCTGGGCCCTGACGCGCACTGTTGATGCAGACTGTCTGATGGCCACACGCCATAAACCAGTCTTTGTTTCCTCTGCCACTTCTGCTGAGCCGTCTCCTCCCAAAACTGCTGCTGCAACCGGCGACCAGTCGATGGAGCGTAAGCAAACCGCTTTAGATCAACAACAAAAGTTTATCTTTCAGTAACTGAGTGGGCCACTGTATAGACATGTGATATGACATCTACTGCAGAGTTGCACCATAAAAATAAATAAGACCACAAGGAGTTCAATGTTTACCAAATGGCCAGAGAGGTCAGGGGGCAATATATGAGGACTTAAAACCCTCCTCCAATGGATCCATGGATCCAACGGTTATTTTTGACACTATTATATGCTCATACCATGATCAATGGATGTGGATTTCTGTCTTGCCTTTCAAATAAAGCTGTGATCCTGACAAAGGAAGTAAGGTCCAGCTGGGCAGGGCATAGGACTGAAGATAGCAAATTAATAGACTATTCCAGACCTTGAATTGCGTATATCTGCATTATGGAATTTCACAGATGTTTCCTTAAATAAACAATCTTTAGAGTTTTAAGTGTTTAGTCCAGGGTTAGATGTTTAAATGATGCAAACCTCAGCATAACTAAAAACTGTCAAATATTTTATTAGCCTGTGAGACAGAAAAGGTTATTTCAGAGGAAGGGAAATGCACCCGCACCCTAGGTTTCATTATTTGGAATCAGGCCTAAATGAGATTTATCATCAGATAAACAAGAATTTGACAGCTCTCGAGGCCGCAGTCTCAACAGTCTAATGTGGCGTTTCATAGTGGACCTATCACCCTTCTCGCTTTCTGCGCCTCACTTTCACATTAGACATTTCGCTTCATTCCTTGAATCAAGTCAAATAAATATCTTAATAAACAGAGGGTGCGAGGAATCGTTTAGGAGTCTGCAAACCGCCCGCCTGCCCTGCTGTCCATTAAGATGTGAGATAAATTCGAAGCATGTCTGATATTAGCGTGAGGCGGGCAGGGCCCAAACTCGAACCATCTGTGTGTATAATCACGCAAAGCACGCAGAGACAGAAGGGTGAAAGGTAGAAATGCCGCCGCAAAGGGTGCACACTGCTTATTAGGGGTGTTGAGAGACAGAAGAAAGAGAATTTGGCATGCCTAGGAATAGCCTAACAATCATCATATTATCACATCTGAGGTAAAAACCGGGGACAAAGTCTTTAAACGTTGTCGCGGCAAATCGCAGACACAAAGAGAGGTTTGAGGTTCGCGAGGAATGATTGATGGGATGCCTGAGGACACGCATCAGAGGTGTTGGAGTGACAGGGGAGATGCTGACAGAAGGGGCTGATCTGATGGAACAGAGATCAGGAAGTGCTCCTCATGACCGACAAACCGAGGTGAAGAGCACATATCTGGCTCCTGCTGATCAGCAGCTATTCCTGAAACAAGACTGGCCTCTTTGATGGCTGACTTGGCTGCCGTCAGCTGGAAATGGAAAAAAAACAAGAGCTGCGCTGCGTAGAAAAATAGAAACCAACATCAGCAGATTGGGTGGAATGTATTAAAAGGAATTGAATACCTTAAATAGGAGCTGCAGTCAACTTTTATCAGTTATATAGGGCTCAGCAGATGCCAGCCACTAATCTAATGATACCTTACAAGCACGTGCATTTCATGAAGCTCTTAAAACGGAGGCGTGGCGACTGTAGCAAACGTAGAGCTCATTTCACCTCTGGAGAGTGAAGGAGCCTGAGTAGGTGGCTGTAATAAATAATGTCACATGAATTAAATAAAGAGGGAAAGAAAGAAAGACCTGTTGGGGGAGAATGCATTGTCAGTGAAGCGCTGTAGTTGAGTTAGAGAGACAAATCACCCCAGGCCTTCATAACCGGAGCATAGTGGGAGGCCAGCACGATCACAGTACATTTCCCCTCTCAGTTCCAACACAGCGAAGTCTCCGCACAAGCAGAAGTTGGAGCCCGAAGCTCAGCGAGAGACACAGACTATCGCCTGGGATGTAATTGAAACAGGGCCTGAAGTCTAACAGCAATAGCTGGATTTATTTATTTTTTAGCCATTTAACATGTCTGAGATCTTTGTCTCTCTGAGCTAATTGCTCCTTCCGACAGGAAGACAGTGAGTCAATGGGTAGTTTATGTACAAAGAGATTTTAATCTGATCCCCCCTCCTTGTTTTTGGCCTCATGGAATCAGCAGAAAATATGGAAAGAATGAGAGTCTTTTCTCGGTGTTACAACAATTCAGCCTAATCTCAGACTGTTTTACTTAAGTTGGTAAATATTTAAACTGTCTGTAGGGGTGTAAACTTTTGGTTATTGCTCGAGCAACGGAGATTTTTTTTTTTTGTTGTTGTTGTTACTTCTTCTCTCAAGTTCATCACGTCATGAGATCATTTGTTTGAAAGCTTGATTAGGGGTCTCAGAAAATCCACAAAAATGCCCCAAATTGTCTGCCTGTTTTAGCCACACAGGGAGGAAAAAAGAAATCTTCTCGTGAAAGGAAAGGAATCTGTAAAGATCTCGCTTTTTTTTTTTTTTTTTTTTTGCTGCTTTTGAAGCACGTCCTATGAGTAGAAAGTAGAAAATGGGAAAAGCATATTTTCATTACCACACATCGCTCGACAGGCCAAAAACAGAGATGCAGAGGCTACTTCTGGAGTCATCAAACCACTGCCAAGCAACATCTTTGCAGAATTTTGCTGTTTTTTGTTTGTTTTACAGCTTTTTCCTCATAGGATTAGAGAAGCAGGAGGTGAGAGGAAGGAACCTAAGACATGGTCACTGGTTTGGAGAACATCTGCCTGCCAGCTGTGCATATGTTTACACCTGACCCCAGCCGAGCCACCGTCTGGGCTGCTCCTACGCTCCTTGCTTTACATTACCAGCCTCCATCCCCCCACACCCACACACACACACACACACACACACACACTCACACACACACACAACTCCCAAAGGTTTTACTTTCTACTTTCGAGGAAATTCTTCAGCCTGAACGAGGGAGTGTTTTGGTGTTTCAATCGAGCTGCAACAAATTAAAAAACGGGATTAAACTAACAAATTAGATTATTTAAAATGTGGAAAAAATAAACAATTTCCTCTTATAAACACCAGCTTTGTACCATCTCCAACCCCTGGGTATTTCAGTCAATTTTTATTCCAAATGAAGCTCTGCTGAGACCTGTTTACGCTGACGCGAAGCAGCGGAAGTCTCGCTTTGATTACCAAACAATGCTAATCACCACCATAAAAGCATGAAAATCAGCTTTCGATAAACACAAGCCGGGGAGCCACCAGAACACAGCCGGCGAGTTTTCCCGTCTTCGCTGTGTTGTAGGTGGCCAACCTACCAAAGCGAGGCGAGGTTTCGAGAAGAGCTGGAGGTTTCGGTTGTCATTTCATGGAAACAAACAAATGCTGAAAATCAGAGTCACGGTTTTGGTTGGAGCAAGTCATGGTGCAATTCCATCTCAGCTGTTTCAAGTATTAAAGTATTCGTCGGTTAGTTCATAATGAAATTGAAATTTTGTGAAAAATATGCACATTTAAATGTGAACATTTTCGAGAAAAATATCTAAAACTTTATTGTTGCTTCAATCAAGAGCAAGACAATAGAGAAATTACCCTCATGTTTCAAAACTGAGCGATAATATAAGTACATTTAAAGGAAATGTCTTCTGTTCTGAAATTGCATTTGATTTTGTAATAAATAATTTAATGTCATACATTTAATGGTCTATGACTTCAAGAAATCCCACAAAGTGACTGTAACCAAAAACACTTTTTTACTGTCAGTGTCTTAATAAGGGCATCATGTGTTTTTGTTAAAATGCCTCCATGCAGGGCCTGACAGACTAAGACAGGGGGGCCCATGGGGGCCGACCTCTGAGTGTCAGTGGGGGCCACATGGATGAGCAGGGTCTGGTGAGCCAAACAGTTACGGATCGCTTGCTTTTAATTAGTGGCTTCACATGCAGTTCGTGCGGAGCTCTGAGCCCACCACAAATGCATGGAAGATGTGACAGTTTCCCCTTTGGGAGACAAGATTCAGAGGAACGGCTCCGGCATTACTGCTGCGTCTCGACTCAACACAATGCTCAATGTGCACGCCAGACCCACGGCAATTAGCTTCTAAGTTTCCCCCTGTTTTTGCCTTCTCTCTTTCTTTTTAATGTAGGAGCTTGGGAAAGGCTCAATATAATCAAGTCAAGAAAAGTTTATTCTGTTTAGAATTCCATCTGGTTCCAGGGGGGCTAATTTTAGCGGCGCGCGGAGCGGTATGCAGCGAGGCTGCATGGACTATCCTACCCAGAGCGGTGGGGGGGAGACTCCAGCGCAGACACCCAGGCTCCGAGGCAATAGACTGGCCGACTGGTGTTTCTAAACACTGCTGTAGCCGTTCTCCCATCACTCAGCACACCCTGTGTTCCAGGGAAATGTGTCCCACTGGCACTTACCACAAGATCGGAGACCGTTTCACCCCCTTCCCCGCTCTGCTCCCCTCACACTTTTTTTTTTTTTGCGCTCCATATTGGTGACTTTTGTTTCAGCGGTTGAGCATCACCTCAGCTGACTGGATGGGCCCGCTCCAGGCTGTAGTGATAGCGCTGATTGGATGTGGCACTTGGAATTACCTCGGTCTGACTGCGCAACCATTACATGCGCCTGCATCTTTTACGAGCAGGGTGGGATGGCAATTTCGATTCGTGGGGAAAGTATCGTCTTTGTGTCTCTTTATGGCGATTCCAGCTTTCACGACATTGAATAGCCCCCCAATTTCAAGGTTGAAAAACAACATTTCCGGCTTCTCAAACCTAAAGCGCACATATGGATTTTCTATTCTGCACTATGTCAAACACAAAGAGTATTCATTACATATCAGACACAGCATAAATCTGAATATATTTGGGTTTCATCGGTGCATCAGTCTAATTTATGCCCTCTTGTAGATACATCAGCTGTAGAAGTCACAGCTCAGGGCTTTTACAATCTTTTACGCTGTGGAAAGTCACGGCCTGCCTGCCTGCGGCCGCCTCATCCCTTCAGGTTACGTTGTGAATGAAGGCAAATAGAGGCAGACTTGTCCTCTGTCAGACGTGCATTACACCAGAAGGGAAGCCTTTTCACGCCTAGCTGAAGAAACTTGAGAGAGCTTATATATGTGCTCTGTGGGACCTGCAGAGTCCAGTAGTGATTCAGACCAGTTAAGAATAACACACCCTCACCTACTAAGTACCGTTTGGGCTAATATTTTCTCTTTGGAAAAAAAACTTTTGGCTAGAGGACTGATTTGTTCTCACCTCAGGACTGTCATTTGTCACTGCACATTGTGTGTCAGCACTTCAGCCTCTGTGAAAACACCGTTCCCACCTGACCGTGGGACTGTTTGGATTTTTACGAATCTAAAATTAGGGTATTTGATGGATAATCGACAACATCAGAAAAAGTTCTCTCATGAAGCTGGGACAATGGCAGGAATAACAGCCCATGTGATTAATGCATTAACTTCTATTGAGCATCCTGTAATTAATAAAATCTAATTAGCCTTTTTAGAGAAAGCATCTAGTTGACAGAATAAAACATACAAATAATTAATAACTTTTAATCTGAAGTAAAAATCATCTGTCTTGAACCGCCTTTAGGTTTTTCCGACCATTTTTCCTTTAATAACCCCCAAGGCAAAGTATGGATCAGTCATCAGAAAATACTGTTATTAATCTCTGTCTGTAGTCTTTACAAATGAAGGGTACAATCATATGGAAACAATCTGGCCCCTGCCCTCCAAGAGACAGAAAACAGAGCCAAATGAAGAACATCCTTTCTGTTAAGACCTGTAATTTGTTTTTATTACCTATTAGGTAAAACACCTCATTTATCAATGTCAGGCTCCTCACAAAATGATAGCTGTCCACATGTAAATCAGCTAATGCGATGTATGGTTCAGAATTAAGTGGGCTCTTTCTTATGAAATGCGCTACTCTGTGGGCTCAGTGACCCAGCGAAGCCACCCACGACCAGACGTTTTTCTTTCACAGGGCTGCGCTGGAAAACTGAGCAGAGAACACTTAAAAACTGAACTGATTAAGCACAGACCCAACTGTGTTTCTGCACGCCACACACTAGATCCAGCCCGTGTGTATGTGTGTGCATGTGTGTGTGTGTACTTGTACTTACTAAATTCTGCGTTCTACTGATGGTTAAGAGTTGGTTTTGAATTTGAGGTTAGAATTGGGTTCAGGTTTGGGTTAGGGTCAGTGGGTTAGTTGGGATGGTTAGGATTAAGGGTAAGGGCCTGCGTAGCACATTATGTCTATTGAAGGCCTCACAAAGATAGAAGTCCAATGATATGTTTGTGTGTGTGTGTGTGTGTGTGTGTGGCTGCTCTAAGTTCAGGAGCTAATGCAAAATAATGTTGAAGGTGTAGAGCTAAATTCTGTGTAACGCAGGTCTCACGGTAAAAAGTGATGCAGGTAAATATAAAAAGGTTCTCTAATTCACCCCCGCAGGTCAGACTCGGAGTTTATTGCCTTGAGAAGTAAATCTTCAACCCCCAGAACCACACAACGATGCTCAATGTCAAGCCGGGCACCCCCTGCTGCTAAAGCTACACGCCACACATAATCAATAAAGCCTTTGATTCCCGCTTCGCCCAGCAAGTCTACTGTAACTAACTTGCATTTTTACTTCTCATTGACTTGTGTAAATATTTTCCTTTTCATATTCCGTTGCTTTACGTTTAAACATGCCAGTCAAATCAGAGGATTTTGTCATTTTATGTGTTAGTGTGAGACGTGGGACGGGGGAAGGGGGAGAAATTTCCCCCCCTTCACAGGCGCCTTTACAATTACTTATTTAACATATTGCACACTATGTCATCATAAGTAAGCCGGACCACTCGGCAAAAGCCGTGATGAATGACAAGACGCATACAGGTCGAGCCAAGGAACACAACTCAAAATACATGATACGGAACCATCCAATACTACTGGAGAGCAGAGCGTTCCGTTTGGCAGACCTTTCCACAACAGGGACCACACACTATTTATTGGAGCCAGTAAAATGTCCCAAAGACGTGGCACTGCCACGATTCCAGCCCGGCTACGAACAATAGTCCGATTGTACCGCTGCTATCTTTTCATTTTAGTACGCCTATTATATTTTTTTCTAGCATTTGTTATTCTCACTTAAGCTATGGGCTGGCTCCACCAGCGGGTCACAGAGTCTCAGAACCGGGCCTGTGCAGGCCAGGAAAAACCCGGTGGAGCCAGACAAATAAAAAAGCCCAAGCGCCGACGCCGCGCGTCTCCCAATCTGGTTCCTGTCAGGGGGACATCAAGGGAACACCCGCAATGCAATCTCCAAAATGTCTCCCCCTGCCTTTTTCCCCCTCCCTGCCTCCATCTTTCCCCACCCTTCAAGCGATACGTCGTAGAGATGACTGAACCATCGCCAAATGCTCCCAAAATCCCCCCCCCCTTCCTCTCTTTCCTCCATCTCTCTTCCCTCCTCTTGTCTCTATGTCTGCCCACATGGATTGGGATCAATTCAGGATGAAAAGATAATTATTCTGTCACTTTCAATTCCAAAGTGACGAAATGAGAGACAGGAAATGTAATAAACATAAATGGAATCCTCTGCGCTTTTGATTAGGAACAAATTGAACCAAAACTTGGCGGAATTGTCACCTTGTGATCCCACGCTGGGAGAACTTGAGGCGTTCGTGCTTCAGCTCATCCTGAAAGGGTGGGTAAAGCATACTGCTGCACATAATTACACTAATTCCACATTAAACACCGAGACTGAATGTGCCTGTAAATGTTTAGCTTGGAATTTTTACGCATGATTTGTGTCACATATTTCCACTGGGAACGCCACTTGCATCCTCCAGAACTTTGCAGTGCCCAGCAATATTTGCTTGCCACAGCCAGAGAGGTGAGGTTGTCAGCGCCTTGCGTTGGAAGATCGGAGATAGTGCGCGGCTAACAGTAGCAACGGCTATACCCACAGTGTCTGCTCTGCGGCTGATATATGGAGGCCCATTCCTGGCGGGCCGTGCAGCGCTGCCTGGATTTGTTTAACCCGGCAGATCAACCTTCAGACAGGAGCATGTGTGCAGGTAATGGCTGCCAGATGAGGTGAGGCCAGCTCTGAACGGCTGAGTGGATGCTGCGGAGGAGGAAGGACTAGAGCACATGTGCGTACACAAACAAGCGTGTTGCTGCCGGAGCTGTTATGATAGGCAACACCAAAGGAAAAAGACAATATTTAAAATGGTCGCAACCTCCTACAAACTTAGGCGGTTCATTAGAACTCTCAGCTTTTAGGAGCTCAAAGTGTTGATTCAAATCTGAATTCATTCCCAGCTCTGTCGGCTGCTCTAAGGGCAACGCAGCTTTAACTTGACGGTGGCCAGATAGCGCAGAAATGTGAGGGGATGCAGGCCAAAAGCCAGATCGCCGGGCGGCGTCTGGACGCTGGTCTCGAGGAGCAGCCGCCGGACCAACCACAGTCTAGCCAAAATGAACGGCCTCGCTGTAACACGGACAAACCGAAACTAATAAGTCTTTCCAGTTTTGCATATTCATCCAACAAAGCAAACAAATAAATGTCAACGATTAAACACAGCGGGGGCATCTTTGGCGTGAGCCACGGCCACCCAGGAGGCCGCAAGAGCTCCCAATGACGAACTTAGCCAACAACCACTCTAACATAAATAAACAGAAACAACACCCTCTTAATTGTGTGTGATACGGACTCAAAATGCATCTTCAGCTGGAATGACTAAAGTGTAGATTTTGGCTATTTTAGAAATTGTAATTTTAATATCCAATTTCATCTCCTTGACACTGTTTTACAGTGTGGCTTCAGTCTAAAAGTAATTCTTTCCACCAAAACGTCATCAAGTTCTAAACTGGTCGGCATGGCTATAAATTAATGTGTTCCCTTTGCTGCACAGAACTTGAGCAGTAAATTTCCAGGAGTCGACTCGGAAAAGATGAGGATCTATCTAACAAATTGGTGTTCTTCTTCTTCACACGTTGATAAACACAGCCATTTAAAATTCCACAGCTGTGCAAAGGAGCGCGCTGGCTTCATGCACCGAGCAGAAAAAGGTAATCGTCCACATGTGCAGTCAAAGAGAGCTCCCAAAAATCACCTGTAGTCAGATTTTTAATAGCAAGCAGCAGCCAACTGGGCCCGGAGTCTGAAGGCACCTGGTAATGAAAAGGCCCCCGCTACCACACAAGACAGTGAGAAGAGGGGGAGTCACGCCAAACTCTGCACCTGGCCTCCCCTGAGCCCGCCAACTCTTTTTCCTGTTCCCGTTTCCTGTTATGATTTTTTTCCTCCCCCTTTGGTGCAGGTAAAAGAGGCATTCAAGCATCGAAACCACCTGGGACAGCAGGTTTAGCAAAGCGCTGGGGAATTCTGGAACGCGTCTACATTCTAATAACTACGCCTTCGCTGATTAGTGCTGTGAACATGTGACAACTCAGGGAACACTGCCATTGAGATGCGTGAAACGGGTTCATGCTGTTTGGTGACAGACTGACAGACACACACTGCATTATCATCACAAGAGTCTGTGGGAAGTTAAAAATGTTAGCCTTTGATGAATAAATCAAACAATACAAATATTATGTTACTATAAGGTATACACTGTATAAATTGAATTTTTAAGATTATTCTGGTTGTTTTTTTCTCAAGTAAAAAAATTATAAAACGGTAGCTTTCTCGTTAAATCTCTCTTTACTTGCTAAAGAAAATCCAAATTTGAGCAAAAAAGCAAAACATTGAGAATCAAACAATGAAATGACATATTTTAAAATGTTTATTCATACTTTTAAATCATGTATTACGTAGTAATTTTGTTTATTCTCTAACCAGTTTTAAAACCGACCCTTCTTGATGCGGGTGTAATTCGCCTTTCGGCCACTAGAGGTCAGTGTGCAGACTGCTGCTGGCTGCAGCGGAACTGGAAGATGAGAATCTTCCTGGTGGTCCACTCTCTCATCATCCTCCTGCATCAGCACAATGCTGGGCAATATTTAGCCATAAGAAAAATACAGAAATTCTGTTTCTATGACAGTAGGCTGAAGTATACAAAAATCTAGAATGAAAACATTTTGGAAAGAGCCCTCCCGCAGAAAATGGACTCAGATTTCAGCAGCAGTGTACATAATAATTATTCTGACCACTCTTTTCCTCCTCTTTCTTCCTCTTGTCCTGATTCTCCTCCCTTTCTGCCTCTTCCAAGAAACTGAAATAGACATATATTTAAACTTGAACAAATGCATTTACCATTCAGAGTTGTTTTCTTCACATTTTTATAGATACAAATTGAACTTTTTTTGCTATTTAATACTTCCAGTAAGCAGTTTTGAAACACAAGGAATTCTGGATAAAATTTTAGTCCTTTATAAGAAAGTAAGACTTATCCTAAAAGGATTCATTCCACTTTTCAAAACAAAATAGATTTGTTTCCCTCATCAGAATTATTTTGCATATTCCGTCAGCCCTGATCTGTTTATTTTTTATTACATTTCCAATTTACACTACATAACATAATTACAGCTGCATTCATATTTTTGCATTGTATTTGAGAATTTACCGACAGAAAATGAAAAAAAAAACTTAAATACCCAAATTTAACTTTCTAATACTTTTACTGAAGTTGGTTCCATCTGAGTAATTTTCATTTTTAACTGTGTGTATAGTGTCTATGTGTGTGTTCAGTGTGTGTGTGTGTGTTTAATCGAATTTGAGGTATTAGAAAGGCTGCTTGTTATTGAATGGACTCTCTGTGAGGTTTCTGAGACAGGAGGACATCTATTAGGAGGTTAGCAAAACACTATCAGCTAATACGACCTGTAATTACACCAGCAGTGAGGAAACGCAGCGAGCTAACACCAGTATGGAAACAATCTGACAATGCAAACACTGCAACTAAGTCGCTGCTGCATGCGCACGTGTGTGTGTGTGTGTGTGTGCATTTGTAAGCATGTATATGGGTGACTGAGTGCATGGATGTGAGTGTGTGCAGACGGAGGTCTCCTTGCTCAGATTGTGGGTGTGTGAACTGTCAAATTGGAGTGGGTGGGTGGGTGGGAGTGGAGGGAGCACATCTGGAGGGAATTTATTGTATAATTCAGTCTATTATTGCTGCGGTCGGTGCTTAAGGAGCACGCACACAATTACAGTCCACTCTGCGAGGCTACAAGTGGCCTCTGGCCTAAACTAATAAACCGTGTAGGAGGACAGAGAGAAGAGAATTCATCTGAGGTTATCATCATCACACTCCTCTCTGCTACCTCTCACACTGACACTTACCAGAGTTTACCATAAATCAATTGGAAACACCCTGTGCTTACGGCCAGATTACGGTCAAATTAGAGGGAGATCTGTTTTTCACAGGCTGGAATTGGTCACACGTTTTACAAGTTCTCCAGGTTTGCTGTGAAGTTGAGGAACTTTAATTTCAACTCTGCTACCTTATCAGCATTTAGAGACAATCAACAATCCAGTCCTCATCCTAGTTGATCCATTTATTGACATACGTGACAAAAAAATAGGAAAAAATGTAACAGAAAAAAGATATGAGAATGTGAGGGTTTTTTAATGTTAAATATGCACTAATTAATGTTAATTCATTAAAGAATATTGAAAACGTGAAATCACTACAACCCTGCTGTTATTTATCTAAATGCATTCTGCTGCTCTCATTCGTCCTGCACCTTAAGTAGGTGTGTGAGCTAAAGAAGTCTGCTTTATGAGGTGATGTCTTTCATGTACATTATTTCATATCATAAAATGGTCAGAAAAAAACCCACCTCCTCTTTTCCATTTCAGCAGCCTCTAGAAATAGACTGGTGAGGCGTCTCGGATAAAGACTTTACCAGGGGAAAAATCGGCTCAGTCCAGCCAGTATCTGGCTCGCGCAGCCCCGAATGACCCACCGTGTGTGTGTGTGTGTGTGTGTGTGTGTGTGTGGTTGAGAGCGGCAGAGAGCGGCACACAGGGATTTAGGAGCTCCTAACTACACTGGCAGGGAGCTCATAACCCAGAGCAAAAAAAAGAGCTTCCCTTCGAAGCGCCACAGTCGTGACCTCTGCTAAAAGTTGAAGGTTCAAGTAGCTACACGTGTCAGGGTCACGACCTTTCACCCCTCTCCGCTGCTCGACCTCTCTCTCCAGTTCTCCCTCTCCACTG
>CAAE01014590.1:79347-94075 GCA_000180735.1 Tetraodon nigroviridis
GTGGTGAGTGGGAATGTAAAGTCACACATGTCCGAGGAGCAAAAAAAGATCCGCTGGTACACTTCCTTATGTGCAACCGCTGGGCTATGCATTACCCATTTAAACGGTTTATTCACATGGCCACATTAAAAATGGTTAGCTTCTGTGGCCTGTTGTGGTAAAGGCCTAGCAAGTGTGTGTGTATGCGTCTCTGTGCAGATGTGCATTTAGCCATTTTTCGTGTTTTTTACAAATTTAGAGTAAATATAAACATCTTCAGGGTTTAGTCAAATGTTAAATTTATCTTAACTTGTGCAGAAATAAGAGATAAACACTTTCTTATTAAGACAAAGTTTAAGGCCCTAGCAACAATCATTCATATTAATCTTAGATGGTATCTCTGCAAACAGCGTTGAAAGGAATTGTGGACTCTTTTGTTGTGCCAAGTATGTAATTGACACAGATACGGTCAAAGGGAGACCACAATGTAAGGGGTGATAGACCGCAGACCAAGTGGCAAAAAGTTGGAAAATACAATGATGCAATGATCACCGCAGCCGCAAATAGATTTGCTTAAAACCTCATAATTAAAGCTATATCATGTCTGTGACCTGCAGTATTTATGTCACCACAGCTGGAAACCTCCCCGGTCTTTCCTGGATCCCTCAATGCCAGGATGGACTTATCATTTAGGATGAGTCTAAAGAGACCACATTAGAGGAGGCACAAATGCAAGACAATTAGAGACTGGGAATACATAAATGACAAGAAAAGAAGTGTCATGGAAACATCTGCGTCCACCACTTCTGTGACAGTTTACAGGCTTTCATGAAAGGAGGACGAGAGGGAACACTCACATATCAGGCAGTGGGAGCGGCCAACACATCACAATCCGCTTTTTTTGTTTTTATGTTTGGCCATTATGTAACTTTAAAAGATTAGGATGTCTTTGTTCCCTGGTAAGACTGTTTTATTCCCCCTTCTTTACAGCACGTGCATTTAAAGTACTGTAAATATTTAAGACAAAAATGGTGTAAAATTCCCATTTTAAACAAAAAGCAAGGCAAAAACACATTGAAATCAAGAGAAAGTGTTTTTTTTTCTTTTTGTTATAGATGTATAGATCTATAACAATAGAATGTATAAAGATGATAAAAATATAATTTTTCATCATTTAGCTTGCACACACACGTACTGCTGTGGGTGAGGACTGTAACTGACATAATGCATCAACCAGCTTCTACCAGCAACCGTAACCATCAAAATGAAACACCTAACCTGAACCACAACCCTGACCCTAATGTAAACCCAGTTCTAACCCTAACCCTAAAACCAAGTCTTAACCCTCAAACAGCCCTAAAGAGCAGTCAAGATGTCCACACTGTTCTTATGTTGCCAATGAAATGTAAATACTGGTCATCACTATGTAAAGAACACACACACACACACACACACACACATGCTGTGCTGTACTGAGCTTTACAAAACATACATGTTATGGTCCCCACAGGATGAGTCCTATTTTAAAACTTTTAATAATTAGGAGAAATGGGGGCGTCTTCCTCAATAAATAAGTTGACAGTGACACGTTGATCCCCAAGTTCTACTTCCTCTCTTGTGTTGGTTTTGTGGTTGTAAATGAATGTCAGTTAATGGGCGGATTGGTGAAAATTTACTACAGATGCTCCTACTCCTTCAGTTACAGCCTCTTTTTTATTACTTTTAATTTATGAATAATTGACGTCTAAAACATTTCGATCGGGTTGAAGCATCATTGAAAGCCTGCTAGAATAATGGACGCAGAAAGCGATGCGTTTTAGCATCGTCATTGGAAGCGTGTTAGCATGCTTTTCTTTTCTTTTAGCTGAAGCTTGCATGATGGTAGTGTCTGTGTCATGTTTGTAGTTATATATACAGACTTCATGTGTTTTACAGTGCATGTCACTTCTTGTCATTGTCATGCTTATGACAAGCATCCATTTCGGTTTGTAGCCTCACCCGCGGCGCAAAGCGGAGGGAACGGTCAGCGGGAAAATTTGCCATCGAGTTTCAAAGGCTTAAATGCTGCGTGTGGCAGAAACACACTCGAAATTCAATCAGTCTGAATCTTTCTCTGTCAGATCTCGTAAACAGCGGCTTCACAATTACCAACAATTACAGAGTAAACTTACATCTACTGTTACCAAAATTTTCTTTGTGTTTTACAGGACCTTCTAAATGACTCTCTGTGTGGAGCTGTTTGTTTTTTCATCGGGTCCTCAATCTTCTAATCCTGGAGCACATCAAAGTATTTACAGGAACAAGTCGTAACAGGAACAGGCCCCGAACGAGGCAGGAGATCAGAGGATAGACAATGTTGCCGAAATAAATATGGAAATAATGTGACTCAGTGGGAAAAGAGGGTGTAACAGTGACTACATTGGCTAACAAGACAAAGAACAATGTTCAGTAGACTCAGAAGGGGAGAGATGTGAGCTGAAGGTGTGTAAAGATGCCACAGTGTCAGGAAAGATGATCAGGAAAATTGGTGAGACCTGGGTCATGACCAGGCTCCTTTTCAGGACCCTAAAATCACAAGGGAGACGTTGACTCTCAAAACTGACAGAACTGGAATTGCTGACACATGAGAAATAAATGTGTTTGAATGTTATTTTTATATAGGCTGGGCAGCCCAGCGCTTGGGCCGAGCGAACAAAACCGCGCGCTGATTTATGAACTTTCCTGCTGCAAAACATCATGTTGCTTTAGTGAAAACTGCAATTATTTTGTAGACAAAAGGATGGTGACAGGGGAGACCTCTGGTTTCAGGCTCATCTTCACAGGGAATGAATGAATGAATGAATGAATGAATGAATGAATGAATGAATGAATGGCTTTATTTGACACATCTTCTGCCATGTGGAAAAGCAGAAATGTGCTTTTTCAGGGAATTTTAAAAGTATGGATCCTGTAAATGTTCAAAAGTGTACCTAAATATTCTGGAATCCCCTGAGATGTTAATTCATTCATCAAACTGTCAAGATTATTTTGCAAAAGGCCCTATTCCCAGATGTGATCATTTTTGCCGAGTTGGCAGGTTCTAGATGAGTCCCTTGAACCAAATAGTATCTCAGGAGAACTTGTGTGGGCTTTGAACAGAAGGCTTGAACACAGAGGAACACATTATAAGAGTTCTAGAAAGACATTGGTTTTGTTTCAGTTAGATAAAAATCAATAAATTACAAATCTTTCGGAATACGATTTAAGAAGACCATCAATAGGTTCCTGGTGAACTGTTTCTAATAAAGATCACAGAGGGGTGTGTGCATTATTTAATAAAAGACCCTTCTAGCAAGGATTGTTCCTTCCAACAAACATTAAGGTAAGAATCTCTGAAGGTTTCTTCTGTGTGGAGTAGTGAAAAGTCTAAAACAGTGTTTCTGTTTACCACTATTTTGTCTGCGAGTCATTAGTTAAGCTTTACATGCTAACTCATAATAAACATGTGACTGGCTGCACTGGAGTGTGTCATCCATTTTTCACATTAACATCCTTACTGGCCTACACTATGATTAATTCTTACTGTCCAACCCTCCTGCAACCCAGTTTTAGAGATTTTTTTTTTTTTTTTTTGATGGGGGGGGGGGGGGGGGTCCCAAAAAATCCCAAAAGAGGTCAAAACCTTTTTAGGGACTCAATTTTTTTACTCCAAGACCATGGCTTACAAAACTCTTTTCCACACCAGGGAAACCACGGCTTCTCAGCATCACTGAGTCAGCATAGACCCAAGCCAGGTTTGGATGATGAATCAAATCAATTTAATCAGTCATGACAAATGTTTTTTTACGTAAAGGTTAAAAGTCTGTGTGCAACAGTGTGTAAATATTTGGAACGTAACGTATAGCAGAGTGAACTATTTTTCTATCCATGAATCAAGAAGCATGATCGTTCATTAAGGGGCTTTATCCATCACCAGTTTGTGCCCACTGAGCTCAGTTACCAGCAAGTTTACAGGATTTGTGTCACTATAATCAAAAAGCACAAACCCTTGTTTCTTTACAGTCACATACTTTATTATCTACTTGTTTATGGAACATGCTCATATGTATGCACGGGTATAACGTGTGCATATAGGGTTAGTGCAACCTGTTTAGGTGGGTGTAGATTTTCTCTTTGCACGTGTGTGTGTGGGCACACTGCAAGAACTAAAAAGGCCCGTGATGAATATGTAGAGCAGATGTAGACGCCAACTCAAAGGCCTGCGCCTGGAGCCGATTTGACACCAGAGGAAATTTTGCCCCTAACGGAAGTTAAACTTGTCCGTCGGGGTCACCAGGTTGAACCACAATGATATAAAGATATACAGATGCAAGTTGCTTGACCACTCCAGAGAAGATTTCTGTTTAATAGGACAAAAATTGTTGCCATGAGTCTGGGAGTTTACTTTTATGACTTCCCCATTTAATTTCTGCTCCGAACATAAAGGCATTTGTAACGTAATAAATGCCAGCAACTTCTGGGGGAAAATCTATAATTCACTCCAGCCGGGTAATTTCTTCCATTTGTTTAGTCACAAAGGGCTTTAGTCTGGACCAGGAAACTATATAGACAACTGTCTTTCGAAAAAGTGAGCAGACTGGCCGGGGATCAGTCAGATTCTCCGGAGCGAGAAATGAGGAAAGCCTCCCTCCGTAGTCTCAACAACGCCTCCGAGCCCAAACGCCGTTTCTGCAACACGAGGAAACTCCGTGTCAGCACATCTCCCACTCCGTCTTGCACCGCTCTCCATCCCTCCTCCTCCTCTCATTTGGACTCTTTTCTAAGTCTAATAAACAATTAACGAAAAAGTCATGTGACAGTCAACGAAACTGCCATACAAAGGCACATGCCTGCTCGTGCACCATGGCAGCACCTGCCTGTTTCCTCAGAAAAAAAGATCAAAGTTATTGCAAACTTTCTTTATGCAGACGTGAGGCTTTCTTTGCATTGTTACGTTCTACTGTTCTGCTAATAAACGGAATCATGTGTTTCAGAACTCATATGGCGTCACCCTGCGTCTGCCTTGTATCATGTACTTATCACTGACCACTCCTGTACTGTGAGTTTTACATCTTGCAGCTTATAACTTCAGTTATCTATTGAAACCATGTGTCTCATATTAAACACTTCCTCTTCACTTCAAATAAATCAGCCCTAGTTGACGTTCTAACTTTATTGCAGCTGTATTAAGCAGCCTCATCCATCTCAAACTACTGCAAACATTCTTTTCTTTATTTTTGTAGTAGGGCTCCTGTTGGGTTATTTAGATCCTAAAGCTGTGGAAAATTCCACGTTGCATTCTTTTGACACATTTGCCATAACTTTAATCTGCCATCACATTTAAGATTTGCTCTGCTTAAATAAAAGAGAAAAAGTAGACCCTTTCATCCTCTCAGGATTGAATGAGCAAATAGTAGAAGGATCTATTTTTGGGAGAGCTGTTTAGAAAGGAGCCGCCACAGCCCTCGAGCCACCCCACCCTGCTACAGCCCGTCCCTGCGGTCCCTCAGTCTACCTACGGCTCACACACGCTTGGGCCTCCTCTGCTGTGCTCCCAAATCCCTGTATTCCACTAATCTAGCTGCAGGAGGATGACACGCCTCTGACTCTCTTCATCCATCCAGGCCTTTCATTATTAACCCCACACTTTTCAGCTATGCGTAAAACCCCAACCTTATAACCTGAGTTTCAGTTTAAACCCCAGTCCAGCCAGACCCCTTACCAGCACAAAGCCTTTGTGTACTCCCTGGCTTGTCTGCCTCCCATTATTCCCCCTCCCGCCCACCTCCCAAATTCATGCTTCAAATCAAAGCCAGCTCACATATGAAACGCTTTTGAGGTTTCGAGCTTAGCTATACCACGAGCGCAACTACTGCAGCTACTATTACAGACGCCGTGTGATGGATCAATGTTCCTGCATGTCTCTGGCTCATCCAATGGCAACTAATAACTCCAATATCAGCAATATGTTTGTGCTCAGCAACTAATTAGGTTTCAGTGACATCAGGTAAAATATGGGTTCATATATTTTATTTTCATTAATATCTGCTCTCAGACTTGTGGTGAGTCATAATTATAGTATATACTTATTCATTTTTATTTTGACAAGCGGTCAGTCAGATAGAATGCCAGAGGCATTCTTTCTCTTTTTTTTTTGTGGCTCCATCCTTACCTAACCTGCCAGAATGAATGGAAATGACAGCTGTAGCGCGCTCTTACACACCCCGAGCTGCGATGACGGATGCTTTCTGATTCTTTTCTTATCTTTCTGGTCCCTGTTCAGTAAATATTCTTAAATGTGTCAGTTAATTCTGAAATTCCATTGATGAACTCTCTCCACAAAAATAAACATGGCCTCCTGCAGCAGTTGGCCTGTCCGGCGAGTTGTTTTTTTGTTCGGGCCATTGGCAGGGACTCTCCGCAGAAACGCTGCTTATTTTGCTTCGTTTTAGATTTAAGCTCCTGACAGTTTATGTGAAAAACTGCAAACTGCATCGCCATTTAAACACGACTGCTCTGCTCTGCTCTGTAATTACCAGCTCCATTCACCCAGATGAATGAGACAGCAACAGACAGAGGCTTGTTCTTTAGACGTACATTTTCCTGGGATTTATAACTAATTGTGGTGAAATTGCAATCAGAAGAGGGAAAAAAGATAATTTTCCTCATCATATTTACATCAGTCTCCCATTTCCTTTTAAAAATTGAATTGGAAACCTTGGAAATCCCAACAGGGCAATTTGTTGGACAGAATTTGGGAAAACACTGGTGTACTTCAACGTCCGCTCCGTCAGTCCTATTTCTTTATAAGGGGATACGGCAGTGAAGAAATGTTGATACAATCACCTCAAAAATGTCCTGCGTCAAGAAGGCTACTTACTGGGGCGGTCCAGACCAAATCATCAGGCTTTGTTGTAAAAATCATGAGTGGACCCGTGGCTGTAGTGGCCTACAACCCACTGAGTGGGTTTGTGCAATAAATAGAACGGTACATTCCAAACCAATATAACGGCGGCGCTGCAGCATCGCAAGACCACAGTAAATGGCAAAATTATTGTGCATAGTTTCTAGGGCACGCCTAAAAAAAAAAAAAAAAAAATCTGCAGTGTGCAGTGCGGCACACATGCTACTGCTAACATCAGGTAACACTTAAGTGTCCTTCAACCAAAGTATGACTAAACATGCCGCCCCTTTACCGTGCTGGACTGATACGTGCAAGGGGGATAGAGCCATGTGCTGCCACCTCATCTGGCAATAAAGACCTGCAATAACAGGATATGGTTTGCATTTCTCATTCTGGAAACGGTCACAAACAGCTCTTCTCTTTGATTTAAAAAAAAAAACCAAAAGAACATCACATCGGGCACCTATTTATCTTGTTATTTTGAGTATTTTCAGGCTGTGTTTTTTGCCACCATTTGTTCTAAAAAATCTAGAATGTACCAGCTGTAATAAAGCATCAAGGACAGGATGAGGGAAAATTGAATTAATGTTAATAAGGCCATTACACTACCACCCAGCAGGAGAAATATGGCAAACATCAGCCATTCGTGCTCCACATAATCACTTTGTTACACTCCTAACTTTCATCTGCATGTTTCAGGCCGGAAACCTGGGGAAAAGGCAAACCCAGAGCTAAACCAGAGATCTGTCTGCAGCATATTCTGTCTCCCAACCACGCACTGAAAGCTCCTGGTGAACACACAAACTTTGCTGTGTGGTATCCTTGAGGAAAATATCCATTTACTTTGCAGCAACACACAAAGGTGTGCCTCAAACTGATCTGAAAAACAAAAAACAAAAAAAACCTGACACATGTCGACACGCCAGCTACGTCAAACATCCCACCTATTTCCAGTTCTCAGGGGTGAGCAGATTTTCTTAGACTTTGAAAAGACCTCCAAATGAAAAGAATGCAGCATAGACCGAAGCTGTCAAAACTGGTAATTCCAACTTGATGGAAAACTTCAGCTCATAAGAAGCGATGAAGAGTTTCGTACTTTGAATGGTTTATTTTATATGCCAAATTTATGATCTAAATATTCGCGTAAAACAGGGCTTTTGATTAGCTGTGCCAGTGCATGCAGGCACTGTGCTGTATATCACAGATGGAAGTATGGGCTTATTTCACAAATCTCTGTCTGTCTGTACTCTGTCAGAATATTTGTACGTATCCTCTGAATCATCTGTTGTGTATCAAATAGATCTACAGTTTCATCCGACAACACGAGCGGCATCAACATCAATGTGTTCCAGATCTGGCAACGTGATAGCCCGCTTTTCTTTTCCCTGTAAACAGATCATCTGTTCAAAGCCTCCGCATTTTACTTAAGACCGGCCCGGACTCTATGTCCACTGACTGGTTCCACGTGTGCGCAGGCGGCACTGAAGTGCGTGTGGTTCTGTGCGCAAGCCTCCACTAAGAGGGTCATGAGTCACTGGTGAGGGGGGGCATGACTGATGTCCTCTTTAAATCTTACTCTAATTACTGCTGAGGTGTGGCTGATCGCCCCGGTAGCAGTCCCAGCTTGGGTCGGTGTGCCGTTTCAGCCTTGCCGAGATGACACTGCCACGAGCTCATGAGCTGTGACCGAGCGCTCAGAACTGCTGCATTGGTCAGTCACCATACACCTCGACTCTTGGATGTGCACAGGTCACAGCAAGCGACGACCCTGTCAACTGCCATCATAATTGCTGCTGAGTAATGTCCCTGCTTTACTTCAGACAGAAGAACAGACTTGCGAATAAATCAGGGGGCCATTGTAGGACGTCACTAAAGGAGTTCACGTAGGTTAGAAAAAACAAAAAAAAAAAAAAAGGAGGCACTGCACGCCAAAGAAATGGCAAAGTTGAAACCATACAGCCTTAACAACATCAATTTAAAGCTCTCATCAGAAATTGGCGGCTGCGGAAAGAGGGCGAGAAGTTGGCCAACAAAGCAGCGCAGTTGGAGGAAATACCCGCACCGCTGCCTGCACAGAAGCACAGCTTCCAGTCATTTTCAATGCTTGCAAAGACAATAGGGATACGCTGAGGCTTAAGTAATAAGCCCAAAATGACTTCCAGAATGGCAGGGCCTCATTTCAGTGAGGCAGCAATGCAGAGAAATCAGAGCCACGCGAGTTGAGGGTTTCAGGGAGGATCAAAGATCGTGATTAGCCTATGCTGTCCATCCTCCATTATGAGGAGATCGACCACCGATGGCAACCATATGCCGGATTAACCTCTCCATCACAATCACCATCCAGGGGAAGCAGAGATGAAGATGAGAGAAGACCATATAGAGAAGCAAAGACAGAAAGCAGAAGAGGAGAGAAGCAGCGAGCAAAGGAGGATGTGAGGGAAAGGCTGAAGAGGCTTAATCATCAAGTGTCAGCTGGTGAAGTTTGGCATAACACATGCGTCCAATATGGAGAATGGCCATTGGCAAGTTTCCCTGACTTATATAGTGTGGAAGTTGGAGAAAGTGCAGGCTGAAACAAGTCTTTCAACTTTCAAATGAGTCACAGAATGTGTTCTGTACAAACATTTGGGATTCTAATAAAGCTGATACAACTGAGATGGAGTCATTTTATTCATCAGAAGAACTATGAAAGTTAGGGGCTCATGCAATTTAGCAAAAAGTTTTGATATTTCATTCATAGCAAAGATGGAGTACTTCCAAATGTTATTAAAGTTCAAATGTCTTTTTGCTCCTAACAACAAATCTATGTCTCTGACCTTTCTAAGCCTGTAGTCAAACTAGGTGGCGAACCTTTTGGCATTGCCCTTTAATGCATTTTCATTGTCTTGAGCCGAGTCATTAGTGCTCTGCGATGCTGCCTTAAGACAAACCGACACTTTGAAACAATTTGACTTTGTCCGGTGTTAGCGCTTCTGCAGGAGCAACAAGGCATTCCTTCACAAACTCTCCTACTGAATAAAGGTTCAGCCTCTTAGCCATTAGCTCACTCACCACAAAACTTGCCTGCATAATATTGTATCTGTCAGAATGCGGTCTTGTGAAAGCTACTTTATTGAGCATCCAGACTCCCTGAAGAGCGTTACTTTGTCCAGGCACCTTTGTCCTTGCAGCTCATCCAGCTTAGTATGTTTTGGGCTGTTTTCACTCACAGAATTGGCTACAAGCGTGTTTCCACTCAGAGGCATGATTTTTAAACAAAATATTGTTTTCTGTTTGGCAATATGTTACTGTCTATTAAAGCTAAGTTTACTGGAGGTTAGCATGAAGCTGCAACAAAGGTTCAAACTTGACCACTGCAGAACATCCTGACCATGTTCCAGAAAAGAGAGACGAGAAGAGGATATTTGATACATATAAATAAAAGTAAACACGCTGATATAAAGACCATTAGGCAAATATACCTTTGTCATAAATATGCATCAGCATCTGGCCTGCAAATGGGTTTATGTTGCGTTTCCTGAGGTGGAAGACAGCAAAGCTGTAATAACTCCAGGTACAGTGACTTATACTTATTCTTATTTTATCTATCAGATGTAGACCTCCATTTACTTTTCAAGCTTTACAGACACCTTAGTGTGAAGCCTTTCCTGCAGGCTCTCTGGCCTCCATCACTACTGTCTCATAATCACTCCATGTGTTGTCATACCATACTCAATTCATTAATTCAGTGTTTACTGTCTGGTATGATTCAGCATGTGGTGATTGTATAAGACTAGACAGCTGAATGTCATAACAACAATCATTACATCATCTTGGCAGGTTTCTTTACATTAAACCTGGAATTTCTTATCGGAAACACACGAGTGTGTGAAAGACTCAAATCTACGTGTAAAGGAATGCATCTCATTTTCTTTTCTTTTTCAAATCTGAAATTGAACAGCACTTGTGTCAACTACTTTATATGCACTGGAACTACTCTATGCTTTGAGAAAGATTTATATATAAATACTGCATAAATATTCAAGATGGTACATGGAACTCTATTTGTCTGTACAGATGGAGACCTTCTGTCGTTACAGCCAATCAAATCTGGCATAAACCATGACCGATCCAGGAAGCTGCCTGCTACACAACATGATATTCAGACTTTAAATAATAACAAAATTTAGTTTTCCCACTAACAGAATAATGGTAGGGCTTTGCAACCAATGCATGGGAAAAGAAAGAATGTACATTTTCTACACTGTACCATGTTGAATGACTGACAAAATAAACACTAGACAGCAGAAAGTGCACAGCTAACGTCAGCTGCAGGGCTACAGCTAAAGTTGTTCATCTGCAGCACATTTAATGTAAAACATACCTGCAACCGTCACTTAAGTCTGATGATGGCATATAGGCTGCAGCCCACAGTTTAAATAAAATATGCTTTATTTTAATTTCAGTCCAAACTCTCATTTATCAGTTGTCTCTATCACATTTGGGCCTCATCTGTTTATGCCTCAGCTCTGGGCCTGTTACAGATTACTCACAAGAGCTGATGAGTTTCAAGGCCTAACTGGTTTTAGCTTTCTTTCATCAGCAGACGGCCCAGTCATCACTACTGAGTGGAAAACCCACGTGGGCTGAGCTGCTTAGAGTAAAGGAGTGGGATCAAGTGATATCACAATGTTTATCCAGTGATCTCCTCTCCTTGGCAGCAGACATTCAGTCATGCCTTCAATAGGTGAGTAATGACGGCGTCTTTAAACATAACTCTGATATGGACAATTTGGGTCGTCATGGCTCTCGATTGTTGTGTCACTGAATTGAAAATGAAACAAAGGCATTTAATAAAAGGAAATGAGTCGGTACTCTGAAATAACTTCTAGTGAAATGGTATGTGGCCTCCAGCAGGGATGATTCGGGGGCCTATGGTTTATATAGCTTTAGTGTAAACCATTTACCCTTGTTTGATGTAAAAGGACACTTGGCAATGCGAGTTTTCTTAAAAGCATTTTTGCAATGAAATCGTGTTGACACATTGGTTCACAGCACAGCTTCGAAGCTGGGATGCTTTGGGAAACCTGGCACCGGCTTTAAGCAAAGGTCAGGGCAGATTAACCGCCGCTGCAAAGAGACTGCACATTCTCCGGATTGACGATAGCCCTCCTGTGGCTTTTTAGCTCTCACAACAAGAGTTAATGTCGCCTTTCAGAGCCTTGATATAGTTAAACCTGACCTTCCCAAAGTTCTTGTAAGGATTTAAGTGTCTGACAGAACTTAATGCTGTACTAAATTTGACACTACACTGAGGTTAGCAGGATTAAATGAGACAAGAAGTTACCGTACCTGAAATAACATGAAAGGGTTGGGTTACTTTTAAAGGATATTTGTGGATCAAGAAAGGTGGGTTGTGCCTCTGAATATGCAGACTCTTCCATCCACCATTCCACTCTAATTAGGTGCAACAGATTCTATGTAAACGTCACGGACTTTTAGTCGCACCCATTAAAATAACCACCATGAGGAAGACTGCAGTAATGTACGCTACAAGTGTGAAATAGGGAAAATGGCTTTTGACACACCCACCAGAATTTCTCTCCATTCCTACAGCTCTTCAGATGTCTGTGGTATTTTTTGCAAAGCACAGTATTAAAAATGTCTTATGTGATTTATTTTTTTTTTCAGAAAAGAAAAAAAAAATGTTCCTCACACAAAATAATACTCAGTAAAACATGTTGTATTTTAAAACATTTAAAATTTTTAAATCAGAAAATTGTAACTTTTAGATTTGGCTATATGTGGTATGAAGAAAAAACGCCGCTGTTTGCTATTGACAAGGACTGAATTCACCTTATCGTTAAATAAAACAGCACAGCTTTTAAACTGGTGATATTAACTTCAGATGACGAAGGCGACTTTTGAAGTAGTGATTAAAGCATTAAAGGAACCAGGCCTGTAAACTACGCTCAGAGTCGTACAAAGATCATGTCTGTGGTGTCACATCTGTGGCTGTTCTTGTTGCTTTGCAGGCTAACTTCAGGAGATATTTGTGCAACAATATGCAGGGCTGCAGCGAGGTCTTTGACACAACATGAAATCTCTCGATAGTAGTGGTAAAAATGAAGAGCTTTCATTGAAAATTCTAAAAAAATATATATAGATATATATAGAAATTTTTGTAAACTAACTTACATTCATCGAGCTGGCATCTTCACGTATAGGGCAGAGTCTGGCATTAGAAGATGTAAGCATACAACCTTAAATACACCAGCTGCACAATCAAGCACAGGTGTGGCTCATTAGCACTAAGGCAGGTACCCAACCCACAGGTGAGGCTCATGAAGCTAATCAAGACTCAAAAAAAAAGAAACAGAAAGGAGTATAGAGCTTGGCCCTTGATATACGATGTAAAACATGTAGAACATGATAAATAGCAGCTATGTTTGACCCTCTGACCACCTTTGATGACGCTGGCTCCAAAACGGAGTCAGATGCAGCCAACTTGTGCAGTTTCTTCACAGTTCATCGATAATATTTGTCTACTTTCTTTGAACTTGACAAATGAAACTTTGGGCTTGAGTCACAAAGCAAAAGTATTGATTACCGTATTTTACCTCATGCTGTAACTTTAGTAGTCCTTCTGCACAGGCGTGCGCCTTTGGCTGGTTATCTAACACAGAAAAATGTTTTGTAAGAAGTTGTTGTTGCATTTCATGACGCAACGGGAGAAAAAAAACCAAACAGGTTGAATGTTGTATTTAATTTTGTGGTAATTTTAAGTAGCAGATATATATGACGTGCAGTGTTTTTGCGTATCAGAGTTTTGGTCTATTTGATATACTAAAAAGTGACATTTTTCACTTCAGTCTGCAGAAAAAAAAGATCTAAAATTTTCAAATCCTCACATGTAGGTGAGGTTATAGTTTATCGTGGGGTGATTTTAGCACATCAGCTCTTTAGAGTAGACAAGAGGAAAAGCTCTAAATCTATCACATGCAAGACTTACAGCAATTTAACTGCCCTTTGAAATCTTCTTTGATGATCAGTAATTGCCAGCCAGAACCTTTCTGTTTTACACACACTTTCATGTCCCCCTCGTGGCTTTTGAATAATGGCATCTCAAAGTCTCTTGAACGGCCCTTTCGCGGTGGGATCTTGGGGAAGAGACCACCAGAACTGCGAAACTTTGGCACCAGAGACGTCCCCTTGGTGTGCCCATTAAACTTCCACGCGCTATTCCCATCTCAATTTAGCTTCGTCTTCCTGAACAAGATAAATATTTGACTTGCTGTAGGTGAAGCACTGAGCTGGAGCCAAGAAAACGGTGCTATCAAAACACCAGTGAAAGGGCAACATTCAGGAGAAGCAGTGTGCATATCTCTGATAAGTCAGGATTGCGACGTTGTCAGTGACTGAATTTAAATTAGACAAAAGTAATGCTGACCACCAACCACAAGGCTAATCTTTCCTGTGATAATCCAATACAAACATCCTTATGATGATGTGGGGGATATTCAATTCAAATCAGGTTTATTTGTACAGCAACATTTACAAAAAGAATTGTCTCTAGGTGCTTTACAGACAGAATGGCCTTGCTTTAAGAGGAAATCTAAGCTACATCTATGCAATGCAGTCTCTCCAATTACACATTGTTTTGCTACAATATGGGAAAAATAAAGACTGATAATTTGTTGAGAGACAATTTTGAAATATTTATGGCATCTCAGTTACATAATGCCTTTCAGGTTGTCGTCCAACGCGAGAGACACTGCTGGCTTTCATTAGCAGCCGGTCTTTTTTCTTCATCACATTGAGTGATGCTGCCAGAACTCTGTGCTTCTG
>CAAE01014590.1:94240-126008 GCA_000180735.1 Tetraodon nigroviridis
CCCCCCCCCCCTTGGCTTCCCAGCCACAGTGGGGCCAGACTGCTGAAAGCCAGCGCAGCCATTGTGGCCTCTCTCCAAGCCCGGCCACTTTGGAAATTGCCACACACAAGTGCCGGGCTCTGTGTCAGTGGCGCAATGGGGTCGCCTCTGTGGCCTCAGGGTGGGTAAACACACATGACCCAAGACTAACGTTTGCCATTCCGCCAGGTGTGCAAACAGCAGACCCGCAAAAATACCCGGAAAAGCCCGGATGCAAAAATAATACGACTGGTTTGACTGGTTTGGATGGAAGACTTACCTGGTTTCATCCAGCCCACATAAAAGAGACACATCAGTATCCTGTTGACATATGTTCACCAAACTAGCCAAAACTTTCGCAGGTTTTGAGCCAAATTTACTGTTTTCACATTTCAGGTAGAAAAATAATCAGAACCAGAAATAAAAAATTTAATCCCTGTTAACATTTCTGATAAATTACCATTTTAAATGATCTTAGTATTTACAGTAAGGTTAGAAAATATACAAATGAATCTGGATTGATAATCTATGCAGAAATAATCAGTAAATTCTTGGCTAACAAGATGCCACGTTCGTTGTGTCATAACAGTGTAATAAATAAAGCTGACCCAGAACTTGTCTTCAAACCTTCATATAATCCAACTCATGTTCATCCAAGTTATGGAGATCATATCCAAAATTATTGCCAATGTTATTAAATTTTGTGCCAAACTTTTTGAACAATGTTGCTAAATATAAGAAATAGAATTAATCTGGATTCAGGACTGATGTCAGATCTAAATGTGGATATCTTTAGTCATTACGGTAACCGTGTTATTACACACAAACCAGTTGAACTATTTTTCAAATAGTTCCAAGTTTGAAACAGGTTAATGAATTCCTATTTAGGTCCTAAGTTGGTCTGAGTTGTTCTGGCAAAACTCACAAACACAGACAACAATGTAACCTCCAAAAGTGTTGGCAGAGGCAGAAATGTAATGAGAAATCCAAGCGGGTCTGCATTTTGCTCTGGCTGTGGTGATGAAGACCAACAAAACTACATGGCAAAGGGCCTAGTTCATGTCCCAAGCTTCCCTGAGCGTTCGTTCCAGGGCCTCAGTCCCAGTCCATTGTCTCCTGAGCTGGTGAGTCCTGAAGCTGACCTTTGTGGGGAGTCTTCCAGGCACCGCTCATCACTTTTTTTTTTTTTTTTTGTCCATATGAACTTTACGTTGCATCAAACACTTAAGACGATGGCACACACTCCTAAGTTAAATGCAGCCAGATGGTCCACTGTCCTCTCCGATAGTCTCTTTTTGGCAGAGGAAGAGGTTGGTTGGTTGTTTGTGAGGGACGTTTAAAGTGATAAAAACAACTTCAAAAATAGGTTTTCATTTTCGCTCCAGCTGCTAACTCATGTCACGGCACACAACATCTGGCCCTCTGCAGATTTTCTTTAGCTAATTTGGGATTTATAATAAATTCTGAATGACAGGAAGGATTCAAAAACATTGTTTTCCTTTTATACGCTTAAATGGATAACAGGGAATTTCAGCAAATGGCTTTCTCCTTTATAATGACATTATTGTTACAGCATAACTGTACTTCTAGACACTGAGTAAGCACGTAGCAGCCTGCTGGTTATGCTATTAGCAATACAGATGAGAGATGTCTGCATGTCTGCAGAGAGAACCTGTTATTATCATGGCTGTGTGTCCTCGGGCCAAAGGCAAAGTCAGATTTATAGATTTATTCTGTCTTCAAATTAGCATCATGCCTCAGATTCCAGCATTTCATCTCAAGGGCTGCTGGAGTATTTTAAAAGTTTAAAATAGGAGTTATTGTAATTCAGTAACACACACCCCAAAACCACTGTCTGTACGATCGAGTTGGGGAGGAGATGGAGCCGCTGCAGACCTGGACCAAATATGTAAAACACCAGATACGTTGCTTGTCGAAAGAATGTGCTCATACAACAGTAATTATAATTTGAGTCTGCATTCAAATCAAACAATGAAAAAAAATTATTCACAAGATTATTAAGACCTACGCTGATGTTTTACCATTAGCTGCCATCTGCGGTACATAACACCCATTTGGGGCTTTGAAGGGCTGCCAGCTTATTTGCATGTAAGAGTTTTAAATGTTTCGCCCAGGTGTTTGGGTTCATGCTGGAAGCAGAAAGACTTTTGTCTACAAAGCCAAACTCTAATCACAACTATCGCTGTAGGAAAAGTTGATCTGGGTTTCTGGAGGAACAGACAAAGTCTTTGATGCAACTTATTTGTTTGGCAATTTAAACTCCTGCAAAATTGTAATGATAAGTAGAACCTTGTTCACGAAACATGTGAAAAAAGTATCTTACCTACAGCATTTAATAAAATATCTGATGCTATTTTACCTTATTATTTTATATAGATAAGTATATAGCTATAGATAATATTTATGAATTATTAAATAATCTTTTGAGATTGCAGGGTGTTGTCACCATTAAATCAGCTATAATTTGTAAAATATACATGTCTTGAGTAAAATAAAACAAATAGTCAGTTTTATTAGTCCATTTGTTTAACCCCAGTGTTATATTTATTTGAATTGTAACGAAGTCTCAGCAGTCTAATTGTAAAATAAATTAATTTAATGACGACTAGAAAATGAAGCCCGGTGTCGGCACTCGCGAACACACATATTCTTTGGTTTAAAACAAGATTTTTTTTTTGGTGCATCTGAAAATATTATATTATGTGATCTATAATAGAATTACTCTTTCTGCAGGATCTGTACTCTTATTTTTAAAACCCTAACTTGAATTAGGACTGTTTTTTTCCCAGAAGTTCGGCCTTACTGAGTTCTTACAGACTGAAACAATTTTACGGGCACCCTCACCTGAGATATGCAAGTATTCCTAGGTGTCAGTAAGGAGCAATTACCGCATCATGTGACTCATGGCTTTGTTTTATGTGTTGCAACACATTCCATTCATGACTTGTCCTGGATTGATCTCTCTGACTGAACAGCTGCCAACTATCTGGTGCTCAGTGGCCCCGGGTTATTTCTCTGTACACACAATGCATGTGCAGACGGCTTTGTGTAGAACAGCCCCTATCTTCAGAGCATTTACTGTGTTTCTGCACACTCACGATTAATTCGCTTATTATTGTTTTGTAAAAAACACAGATACTCTGAAGAGACCAAGTTTGCGAATGTCTGATAAAACGTCCACAACTAAATATTATGGTAACACGTTGTGTCACATAAATAAGCTGGCCTTTTTTAGATAAAAGTATAAAATCCTAAACTGTGTGAGAACTCTTTAAAATAAGAATACAGCCAGAAACCTTTGGCCAGCCTGCTTTGCTTGGCCCCAGGCTGTTTTAGAACTGGTTCGGCGCAGCATACTGCTCACACATCTTTCTAAAATTATACGCCACAATGAAGAAAAGCAGCCACTTCTAAACAAAGTCAAAAATTCAGATTTAGATCCACTCTTGTTATTGTGTTGCACAGGAACTGAAGGACAAGTCACAGCCTTCTGAAATCATGTGAGGAGGGCAATTACCCGTCACAAAAGCCCCACACAAGGATTAAAAAACACCGGCCGGAGGAGACAACAGAGCTTTTGTTTGTGCCATTGTCAGCGACACTGTGAAACTGCTTTTCATAATGGCTTTCTCCTCCAGTCAACTGTCTTTCTCTATCAGTCCTACTTTGTTCTTGGGCGAAAGCGAGCTGACGCTCTGAGACACATGATGGACAACTTATGTGTGAACTCATTCAGGTTGCCACCAGGCTGTCGTGACCCCCCCAGGATCTGAGTCATGGCCAACACAGAATTAACATATTCCCCCTCGTGCTCGTGTGCATGACACACAGTCATTTCTGTTATTGACATTTGTCCGGGGTGACAGCGGCGTGTGACTCGGGGGCGTAATGTGACCTCGCGGTGCAGCTGCATCATCGGTACGACTACAGTGCTGACTTAGCAGTTCAGCCGCTTGAACTCTGTCAACCTCAGCCCGGACGGCTCAGCTGTTGACGACTGACCACACAATGACAGGGTTTGGAGCCGTTACTGTAGTTCGCCAACCTCAGCGGACACCAGCTGCGGCATCACAAGCTTCTCAGTCAGAAAGGTTTAGGTACTGAAAAGCTGTTGGATGTCTGGACATTGGTTGGGCCTGTCCGTAACGCAGCATGGCATATGTAAACGAGACAGCGGGACCTGCGGAGGACCAGCGTGTTTTTATGAAGAGTAGAACCATAACTGTTATTGAGGTGGAGAAATAGCTGGAGAGAGTGGTATGCACGCCCAGGAGGAAGGATATTTATACACATACGCGTCCAACTTCATCTACTTAGCACACAAATTAAACCGACTTGTCAGTGAGCGCTTAGAAATCGTCGCTGGGGTCTCAGTGGGCTCCACTGTTTGAACTGTAGCGTAGGTAGGTAGGCACTGTTTATCCTGGAGCAGGCCCTTGATTAAAATGAGGAATGGAGGAAAAAGAACAAAATGGTTCGGTCTCTCGGTGGTCAGCCACAGCCTCTTGATCCACCAATGATATGACTTTCTTCTCCTCTTTTTTTTAGGATTGTATGCAATAACAACTGCAGTAGCTATATTTAATGTGTGTTTAGGTTGTGCGCTCGCCATTTGATATTAAATATTTCCCCCTATTACTTAAAGCCCAACTTTATTTTTCCTCAAAGCTGTGACTCCAAAAACAGCCGACCCGACACCACAAGAAAGAGCCTTAAGTCACTGGAAGATGGAGACGCCGTCGCTCGACTCCAAAAGAATAACATCTACATTTCATTAGGATCATACTCTTACTGCACCTTAACAAACATTTCACAGGGAGCATCAACATCGTACTGGCGACACGTTGGCGCTGATTAACTTATTGCATTTTTATTGGTTTGAACGCGAACCGCCGGCTTGGTGCTAGCTATGTTTTGCGCCTGCAGGTCACCGCGCTGGCTTGGTGGCGCTGTGAGGACGTATTTGCACTCACGCTAGCACTGCATTGGCCAACAGTAGCTGATTGCAAGTGGTGTTTGTTTCCAATGAAAGCATGTTAATTTGGGCTTGGCCGCAGTGTAAACTACCTTGGTGTTTTACAGATGTCGCCTGTTAAAGTGAATCACTGTACCTGTCTGTTTGTACCGCCCGGGCCAATCCGCTTCCTGGCCAGAGAGAGTACACAACACAAGCCAAAGGGGGCTATTAATAAACCTTTCCTTTTCTAAAGCTCCAATAGCTCCACATATGTAACGTCTGCTCCAGGCTAATTATGTCATGTCATTTTTAGCTGTAGCAGAGAGACGAATACAGGCATCATTATCCTTCGATATTTTTCCAGAAATAATCTGCAGCAGAGAAATAGTCCGAGGAAACGGGCCCTCTGCAGAGTTCATCTGCTGGGAGGGCGACCGACCTGTTGTACTGGGCAGCACTGCGTCTGCATGTGCTGGTAATAGCACGTGCAGCTTTAAACATGCTCTAACACATGAAACTTCTATTATGTTTCTGCACGAGCTTGTGATAACAAAAGAGAGTTAATTTAAAGGTGTGTGGTCCTGAGTGGTAGGAGAGTGGGAGAGAGAAGGAGAAAGTGTCTGGCAGGGTGGGCTATTGACCACAATCCTCGGGGCAGACTTTGGCTGGAGCGCAACGTATGACCAGGCTCTTCAGGTCCACACACACACACACACACACACACACAGTACAGCACGGCCACCAGTGGAGAACCAGTAATGAAATGAAATCTTATATTCCACGTCATATTCATGCCTTTTAACATATTAAATTCACATTTAAGAGTTGTTTGACAGCAAGAGAACTCACAGTAGCATCTAAAATGGTCTGCGCAGCAAAATGAAAGTCTCACCACACTGGTGCCGTATCCCTTCACCTGCTCTCTCTCTCTCTCTCTCTCTCTCTCTACTCTCTCCTCTCTGCTCTCTGTTTCAAGCATAGGAGCTGTTGGACTATGTGTTATAATATGTTATAACATTCTTTTGCATTTGTACTTCATTATACATATTATTAAGCATGTTAAATCAAAATAAAATGCTTCTATCTTTTCTAACAGTATTACATTTAGCAAACGTCTTTCCACGTGAACTTTGTTTTGGCCTAAACTGGCTTTCATTTGCATGTTTTCTGCATCAGGTCCGGGGTTATTTCAGTTAAATCTCCAGACATTCTTACTGACAAAAGAGGTCGTGGTCAAGGTTTCGATGGTGGTTTGTTGTGGTTTCCTTAAGGTGGGCGTACCACTGACCTAACCAAAAGCTGGGCAAGTAAAAGTCAATATTTGGCCAATGTTAACTAAACTTTGTTACTGTATCTGGGGGAAACATCATCCGATTCTTGTAGTTTAAATCCAGTCAGAGGTCATGCGCAGATATCTGAGACGACTTACCTCACCATCAAGGTTGTTTATCAAATGCCACGCCACCCACGATGTTATGTTTTCTGCCGTGTGATCCGGGTTTGACATTCAAGCTGTATTTTTCATTCACTATATTGAGATTCAGTCGCAGGGTTGAGGTTCCCGCACACTTCAATCAAAGTGTGCAATTTCCCAAAGCTGCGAGCAATGGTGGTATGGCAAAATAACCTATTTACAGCAAAATACATTTACTACTTGTTACTAAATGTTAGTAAAAATTATGAGGTGTCTAAAATCTAATACTAAATATCTTTACTGCCACTCTACTTATATAAGGGGGTAGTTTAGTAATTATTAGGACTTTTGAGTATCTAGCACTGGAAAACTGCACGGATGTCACGTCAATTCCAATTGTGAGTGGGTATACACTTTTTGTGCATCTGCTAAATCAGAAAGGTCCTTCCATGAAGATTCTGTAAAAGCAACTCAAGAGGCATGTGCTTGTTTTAGACAGCAAATATTTACAAAGCAGCAAGCCAAGGAAAATGTTTCGCTGCACAAAAATAAGGTAGGTGGCAAAGGCTTGTGGAAATGCTGTTGTGCTGAGTTTGGGGAGTGTTTGTGTTTCATGTTTAGCATTTTGATTCAATTTAGGATTCATTGGGCTCCTAAATAAAGTTTAAGATACCACTGTCAAACGATGACGCCATGTTTATGTCTTTGTCTGAATGGTAAAATTTGTTTTTCTTCACGTATTACTTTATTACTTTAACTTAAACAAACCTTCCATTCTGAAGATGTTTTATCTTTCCCCAGTTGCTTGAGAGAAAAAAAAGTTTACAGTGCCCAATTTGATTCTGATTGACCTCATTTGCGTTTAATGTCATAAAATGTGCACTATTGATTTTTATTTGTTTTATGTGGGGGTTCTGATGTAAAGCCCAGTTTTCCAAATGATGCATCTGTGTGTAATTCAATGGAATCAAAAACAAATGCAACAAATGTATATTTAATGTACCACTGTGGTTTTACTATCATGCTGAACACAATAAACCTATTTACCTGTGAGACATTCCAAGTTTCCCAGTCTGTTGCTGTCTAAACATGAACAACTTAACAACTACAAATATTGTCTTGTTTGCACAAAACTGTGTGTCACATTTTAGAACCTTAACTTGTTTTACAGTTTGTCCAAATAAAAATCATAATGAAATACAACATCACATTTTATTTCTAGAAATAAGCTGATGAAGCTTTTGGGGTTGTCTGAGAAGCCACAAATTAATTGTGGTAAAGTCAAAATGTATTCATCCTGCATCTAACAATAATAAATAAGTTGAATAAAACAGCGGGGATTATAATGGAGACACTGTGTCTAGAATGAAATGGCTGATGGAATCAAATTTCCCTCCATAACTGCAGATCAGCAAATATGAGAAAATATGTACAGTAAAGTCGGTCGCGTTCAAATACTTCAGACAGAAGAGTCTCCACTAACAATATCAAAAAGAAAAAGGCACCATTCTTCTCTCTCTTGCCTCGTCATAGTTGACCAAAGTGAACGCTTGCAGACCTGAAAGAGCTCCAAGTGTCATTCCACACATTCTTCTCCTGTCTTGACACCTCGTCTGTGTTTTTGATCTGTTGAAACAAACACCTATCAAATGTGATCAAACAGGCTGTGATGCTGTGCATGCGTGTGTGTCCGTGTGTGTGTGTGTGTGCAGGCTGTGAACGTGTGTGGGGATGATTCACTGTTTATTGTCATGAGCTGTCTGCCATGCTGTTCTTGTTACTGGTGTTACAGGAATCACACCCATCTGCCGCTTTTATGACAGTCAATGAAACCTCCGTTCAGGCTCGAGTACAGCTTCAAAACTGCTGTTCTCACAACTTTGCAAGTGTACATTTTTAATAGAACAATAATAATATTTAAAAAAAAGTTCCCAACACTTCTTCTTCAGTTTTTATCGATCTTGTTTAGATCTAGTTTAAATATCTCCTTCCACTGTTGTTGTTGGCTGTAGGTTTGTAGACAGCCACAAGTTCTGGCAGTAAAAATTACTACAAGTAGAAAAGGTAAGACGAAGCATCAGAAGTTTAATTTTCTCCATTTCTTCTGTCTGGTGTTAATAACCAAATCAGCATATTTCAGGGTTTCTTTCCAGGCATCACCTTCTATCCATTTATGTTTAATTAAAGCATATCATCAGAAAATTCTCACTATAAAATAAATTGTCATGCAGAAAAGAAGTTAAAAATACATTTTAAAGTTGCAACTACATCAGCTGAGTGACAGCGAGAAGAAGCAAGCTGCTGCTTTGTTGCGCACCTCGAGATGAACAACTTTCTTCCAGTGTGAGGAGGGTGGAACTCAAAAGGCTGGAGTCATTTAAAAGAAAGTTAGCCCTTTGTTCTATCTGCTTTACAGGCAGAATTCTTATGAACAGAGTCATTGATTAGATCTCTGTCATTATTTAATGAAACCATAAGGCGTCTGCTTCCTGCCACCTGAAAAAGTAAAGATCTTGCAGAAAAAACAAATTTGGGCTGCAGAAGTGACACTGGAGCTGCTCTTTAGAGACGTTCGTCTGTAAATAAGCAGTGTTACACCACCTCCGTTGTCTCTTCACACACTCGCCCAGCCTCCCTGTCTCTCCCTTTCACCATTCCCTCTGCTGCACATATATACACAGTCAAACACACGCATACACACCCAGTCTCCACGCTCGCCAGCCTTTCGCTCTTCACTCACACCCTCAAATCCTACCAAGCTCAACTCAGACAGGAGCAGCACAGCTGCCTGTTAAAGGAGCAGCAGAGTCAGAGAGAAGGAGGGATGAAAGAGTGAAGGTAGGAGTTCTGCGCTCCATATGCTGAGGAGGCAAGGGCGGTTCAACAAGCAACCCCCCACTGAAGCCTCCTGACTCATGGGAGCATCAGACCGCCGATCCTCCAGAGAGCCTGCGAACACTGCCGAACCACGCGTCAGAGAAAAAGGAGGGAAGAGAGGAGGGAAAAAAGTCAGGAGAGGAGAGGAGGAGAGGAGAGGAAAGGAAGCCACAACAGTAGGCTGTCCCCTTACAACTTCTTTGCTGTGATGACATCACAGGGCATGTGACCCAGGCTCTCCAGTGACGGCACATGGAGGGCAGGAAAGAGACGAGTTTTAAAGCTGGTGCCTGTTGGGTTGTGTGAGGGTCCGCTCGCCTCCCAAACAACCACAGAACCACAGACGTGCGGCTCGGGGTTCGTCTTTGAGGGCGACCTGGAGTGTAAATGGTTAATCGTCGCAGGCCAGCACCAGTCACAAGGACGGCACTAAGCGAGTAAGTACGTTCCAACCACACTTGCCAAGCAAGCAAGTCCGACAACATCTGATCCATCCGCAAACGCGATATTTGCCTCTGCAATTTTTTTTCCTCTATAAAACCAGACCTGGTCATTACTTGTGGTCATCTAAATAGTTGATATGTAAAAGCATGTCTTGTGGATGGCTTTTCCATTTTTTTCTCAACATGACACGCTGCGTGCTCTTGGTTTAGGACGTGTCAAGGGTCAAGGAAACCACAGAGGAACAAAAGTGGGGCTTGCTTCAACCAGAGGCAGCTATGGCATCTAACAGCCTTTTCAGCACAGTGACACCATGTCAACAGAACTTCTTCTGGGGTAAGTACTGCTTCGCCAGTTCCTGTTGTGTCTAGAGCTGGGTCACACTATCGGGAAGGATGAGGGGTCAGGTGTTGAGATTTGGACAGGGCAATGCTGGAAGCTTGGGTTGATTGGATCTAATTGGAGTCTGGTGGTTAAGATCAATCTGCAGAAGATAGATACAGCTATCACCAAAGGAAAGAACATCCACTGCATTTAAAGATTCCACTATTTACTTTATGTTGTGTTTATAAATATGCCTAAAACAGTGAGACGACATGTTTGTGCAATATACCCTCAGATTTACAAAGCTGTGCCATCACAGCCCCGAAAAGCAAAAAGCACGGGTGATATTTCTGACAAATGTAAACAGACGCTGCATAAGACGGTTTACAGTTGGGCATTGAAACAAGATGTGGGGAACACTGGATCCTGCGCGCGGGGTGTCTGCAACGGGTATGAAAAAGCACTCGATTTATTTTGGTCTCCATCACTGCCGCTAATTCGTCAGGGAAGGTTTCAGCAGCTGTTGAGGTGAATTTAGTTGTTTAACGAGGCCGATGTGGAAATGAAGGATGGAATTTTTCAAAACAATAATTTTAAGATGATGTAATTCTTCAAAAAAATTATCGTGTACTAGAAACTCTAGAAATTATACAAGACTTTTGCTTTAATTTTAATCTCCACCTTAAGTATAAGATTTGCATTGATTCGATTCAAATAAAAAAAAGAAAAAAGAGCACAAAGGTTCCAGCCCGGTAAACAGTAGCGCTTTGGTCGTTGTGATTTTCATTGACCCGTAGAGCCCATTTTTGCAGCCTTTTGAAGATCTGTTGTATTCTATTGTCACAGGCTGTTTTACACTACATCTAATTTGATCAACTAAATGAATGATGTTTTACGTTCGCCAGATGATTTCTCAAATTTAAACAAACATTTTCTGCAACGCAAGAAATCGACTGGCTCGGTTAACTACCCCTCCTCTTCTCTCTCCGCTGTGGTCCATAGCCTCCGCTTCTGTATCCGAATCAAATGTTTAAGAGATGTTTTTAAGAAGTCACTCGGTGGTCAGACACAGCTGTTCCCGGGCTTCTGCTCTGCACAGAAGCAAAGCGGCTCCTAATACGCTCTGAAAGCCAGGAGAGAGTGAGCGCTCTCCCACCAATCACCACCGCCTATTACCACGTTAACCCCTGACCCCTCGGTGTGTCTCAGGGGTCGCGGGCGCAGGGGAATGAGAGGAGAGGAGCAGCGCCGCAGGAAATTGGAAGCACGCTGCAGTCGGGGCGGGGAGAGTCAGAGAGGAGCAGATGTGTGCAGATGTTCAGGTGGAGGATGCCAGATAGACAGTGGTGGCTTTGGTGTTGTTGTTGGGCAATATTAGCGCTGCTGCCCCAGTTAATGAACATCTGGGCTGTAAATCTGTCAGTGCAACCACAAAAGCTGCCCTGGATGGCGCAATGTGAATTTGCAAAACCACCGGTGCTTTCTGTTGCGATTATAAATCAATAATTAAGTGCATTTACTGTAGTTACAGTTGTGAAATCATTAGTTTAGTATCATATTATTGTAGTCAAATGTGCAGTGTGAAAACACACAATGAAAACACTTTTAATTATTATTTTTACTCAAGAAAAAAAAAAGAATTTTAAAACTAAAATAGTAATACATTTGCAATGCGGTTTTAATTTCGTTTCATTTTTTAAACGTATGTTTTACCGGTGTTGTAAATATAATATTCAGATTTCCTGTCCCACATTTTCCCGACACCAGTCGGTCTGCTGAGAAAACAAGTCACAAAATAATGTTTTGTTTGTTAGAAAGCCACATTACTCCATCCTGTCTGTCAGCGCTCATTAAGGGACATTCTTAATTTAGGTTTCGGCAGTAAAGTCAGCCAACAAGTAACCAGGCAAAAATCCTCAATTGAGAAAAAGACTGCTCATTAAAATTTATTCTGCCGTTTACGTCATGCTTTTTTAAAAATCTAATTCCTCCAAATGCGTTTTATAACACTTAAAACTGGCAGATGGTATGGGGAGGGCAGAATAACCCTCCACTTGTGTGGCATCCACTCAGCCCCTGTGCTTCTGTGGGAAACTGCATTTTCTATATTACCATTTTGATTCCATATAGAAAATTATGCCAGGGGAGCAATAAAGTTTTGCAGTCATAGCACAGAAAAAAAAAAAAAAGAAACACAGTCAGACCCGAATCAGCACGATCAAAAGAAAAAGCAGGGTGATGTGGGTAAATATCCGAAGACGCCGAGCGGAAAACTTTCCCCAAAGAAAATCTGGGATAATTTGCAGGGAAACCGTATATGTGTTTCAGAAAAGGCAGCTTCTGTTGCATAAGTGTTGCCTTAGATCTAACCACAGGCCTGCTTCTTGGAGACATCTAAAAAGTGAACCAGACATCCTCCTCCCAGCCCAAAGCTCCCCCCTACCAGCAGCAGCAGCAGCAGCAGCAGCCCCCCCAGCCTGGGGGAGACCTGAAGCCCACTCATCAATAGGTAATTTGAAAAAGCCACGGGGAGAAAAATTCGAGCGCTTCACTGGTTGCTACTGTGCGGGGTGGACTCTTCCCTTACCTCCATGCTCAAAGGAACTCTATTTAGCAATGCTTAATTGTACCTCTGAGGCAAACATGTTATTTAATCCCAGCAGGGTCATATTGACGGAGTCAAACGGTGCTGTGTGTGTTTGCACTCTGTGCCAGCTATTAGAACTTATTAGTGCTGGAGCTTTTGCATGATTCCTGAGGGTAATCAAGAGGGCGCAGAGAGTTAATGTGATCAGTGTTTAATCAAAGACAGATTAATTGGTCTGTGTTTTTAGTCAGAGGTGCCCCAAAGTGAATGGTGGGCTGATTGTGGCTGCAAATCGGCTGGAGGCGGCTATTTCGGTCAAAATGAGAATGTTATGGGTGCAGGGTAACGTGTGATTTAAAGGGCCTGAAATAGGTCTGTGGATGCAAAAGTGGAGGAGAACATTGTCTGTGTTTTTCTTTCAATTTGTACAATCCCTTAAAAAACGTAACCATTGTTTTTTAAATTGGTGATTTAAACACAGTTCTAATCAGAAAAGTTAGAAAAGTGCCCAGGATCACTCAGTATTTTTATGTGGCTTTAACTGCTGCACTTTGTTACCTCTGAATTGCAGAGTAAATAGGTTTTTGGCCAACAAAATGAAGCAGTGACACAATTACACACGGGAGAGTCGGAGTCGACAGCTCGAGATTAATGAATAATGGCTGAACCAGCTATTGATAATGAACTCAAATATTGTCCCCCAAGGAGCAATATAGAGTGTTTGTATGTATTTTTTAATGAACAGCTGCAACTGTTAAATGCCTTTGCACTGACACACACCAAATTGGTGTTTATTTTTCTGTTTTCTTTTATTTATAGAGGACGGGGGGTTCACCACAGTGTATATCGCAGTGATTTTTAAATGCATCATAATTGCCACTTACCTCCGTGCAGTTGGGAGCTTTTTAATGCCGCTCCGTGCTGTGTTTTTGTTCAGATCTCGGCTTTAATTTATTTTAGAGACGGCACGCTGTGCGAAGTACAGTTATCTGCTATAAGCCCTCAGAGAGGAAGTAACTACCTAACACATTAAAAATTGGTCTACTTAGGAAGGGCTTCACCCTTTTGGAAGAGAACACCGGTGTTAAAACCCGGATTTGTTAAATCTGGCTTTGTTAATGGGCTTTCTGGTGTTTTATGTCACTACTTCATGTCTGAAGATGTCTTTAAGTTGAGCTGATGGAGAAGACCACAGGATACTTGGACGGCATTGTTTTGCTTTCCTGCAAAGCAGCCGATGTGGCTTGGCCCCAATGCTCTGAGTTTCTAAAAAAGGGAAATATGGAGTGTCGAGCCCCCTGGATGTTTGGGTTCAGCCTGAAATGATGTGAGTGAGAGCGTGGCCGCAGCACCTACACAAGGCTCTACCTGTTCTGCCCCCACGTTAGCGAAAAGGGCAGGTTTTTCCTCTTGTTAGTTTAATCTTAGAGGAATGCGGTGTCCCCTCTGACACAGGCGAAACTCCCAAATATATAACTGTACTCATACCAGCAGGTCAGGAAAGGAGCAGCGAGAGTTTGGCCACATTTTAAAGCCATTCTGATCATTTGTGGTAGGGTAAAGAGTATGTTACCCGCTTTCCTCGGTAGTGTAGGGTGAAGGTGATTTTTATTTATTTACTTTCAAGAAAAGGGTGAAACAAGATAATTAAAAGAGGCATCAAAGTAAGATGGCAAGCCCTGACTTCGACTCACCAGCTTTCACAGCTTGCCTCCAGAGGTTGTTTATTTATTTATTTTCCTAAATTGCACCACTGGTAATTTATCCCTCATCGCACAGATTTAAAAGTCTCCTGGATAGATTCTATACTTTTTGGTCTGTGTTTTGTGATGCAGAGCGTCGGCTGTAGGCTCTAGATTTGTCTGCAGCTCACGCCGTTTGATTAATGATCCAACATTAACCGGCACCTGGAACCAATCCCCGGTGTGTGCATTCCATGCGGTCGCATGTTCTGAAAGGGTCCGGACAGCGAGTGTTGAGCAGGAAGCGCAGATGGAACCGGGGGGACTCGGAAGTAGAACTAAACAGAAAGGTGTGTGCAGTAAAAGGGAACAATAGTTTGGACGTGCATTGAAGGGTATGGGATGTCATTAACAACAGAGAGGGCCCCGTCTCCTAATTCACCCAAATTACCTGCCCACACTGTTGGCCCCCGGCCAGCGCCGAGGTGTGAACACAGGAGATCAAATACACCTGAAAATCAAAGTGCCCACCCACTCGGCAACGCCCACACAGGCGTTTTATGGTGGTCTGACAGCTCTGACGGCCTGCATGAGTGTAGAGAAGAGAGCTTCTTTCATGTCAGGTGGAGAAATGTGAGGAAATTAAAGACAGAGAGAGACGTTTAAGAATGGTGGAGAAGAAACGTGTGTAATATATGACGCGAGTGATAAAAATAGGGCGATGCAGCAGTTTAGCATCTGTAAGGAGCGACACAAGCTCGCTCTTTGAAAGCACCTCGCATCTGGTCCCACGGGGGTGGCCATTTTACCATCATCTGTCCTCCTGCTTTTTCTTCTTCCCTCTCCTTCCTCCTTCTCCCACTCATGTCCTCCCTTCATTCTTCCCCTCCCACCCACGCCTTCAGGAAAAGGGTGATGACAAATGTGGCGGGGCGGACGATGCTTTTGGTCACCGCAGTAATCACAACAGCAGCAAGGTTCCACCTGCACACGCATGCACATGGAGACGTATTATAACGCGCGCAAGACACTGAAAATTAAATATACCCCAGAGACAGAAAAGCAGCCTGGACAGCGTGCGTAGGTGTGTTTTAGTGGGACGCTGCACTCTTTGAACTTTGAGTAGTGTGTGTAGCTGATATTGACAAGTCTCTGGGGAGGACAGAGAAGCTAGAAATGGCAGCTCTGGTCTGTAAAGTGGCCTCTGGAGAGAAAGAGGAGTCACATAATTGGTTATAGGTAATTTGATATATAGGCGGACAACTCTAAAGCCTGCAGCATCCAACTGGTGTGTGGCTTCATTTTTAAGATCAAATTTCATTTCGAGGAAATTTGATTTAACCTACTTCTTTTATAATCATATATGGATGCACTAAAATTTAAGTTTCCTTCGAATTGTCAAGTCTACGGCTGCTCTAGCTAGTAAAATATAATGCTAGCTGTTTTCTGTTTTTTAAACTTTGTTGAAAATGTTCAAGCATGTCTGTTTGACTCTTGCTGTGAAAAAAAAAAAAAAAGGGAGAAAAGTTTCCACCAGTTTCTGCTTGTACAGCAGTGCTACGGAGCTGCAAAAATTCCCCCCCACCACGTTACATTTCAGGTTGTTTCAAAGGTGACTGAGGCTCCCGTCTTTTGAGGGCGCCTTGCTTTGTGCTGATCCTCGAGCTGTTCCAGTTTACACACATTGGAACCCTCCGCTGCCGTCTGATCAAAGGCTGCAGAGGTACGTACATACTGTCTGATCCCCGCTGGAGCTGTGCTGTCTGTCTGCAGAGCTCCGTCACTCACCCAGACAGCTGCCCTCTTACAGTCGTCTGTAGTTCATTTAGTTGTCGCTCCTAAAAAAGTTTTCCGCCAACTGTTGCGCTATTCATTCTATTTTCTATCTATCCCCAAAGGAAATAGGTCTCTCTTCTTGTTTTCTCCCTTTCTCCCCTTTTGGACGGGGACCAATAACAGGCCTTTTCCACTTCACTCCTGGTGCTGAATGAGCGAAGTCGGATCCCAGAGGAGCAGGAATATTTTATTAGAGTGATATGTTGAAAGTTCCTCTCCGTCTCTGCCTTTCTTCCTCTCTCCTGTGATGGATTTTAAGGATGCTGCAACAATTCCGTGTTTGAAAGAAAACAGCTAGCACAGAGCAAAGGATGTGTTTGAAAGAAAACAGCTAGCACAGAGCAAAGGCAATCCGGAGTTAAATGACAGACGAGGTGCTCCGGTCTTTTGATTCGCGTTGTTTCCTATTCATTTCCAAAAAAGAATAGATAAATAAATATATAAAGCTTAAATTGGGGCAGAAAGTAAGCAGTTCATTCCCAGGAGAATTTCTCTGAGCACAAACAAAAATAGAAGCCACTTTTTGCTGACATATGCTTTTTAATGTGGGCTGTTTTTTGTGTGTGTGTGTGTGTGTGTGTTTGTGTGTGTGTGTGTGTGTGTGTGTGTGTGTGTGTGTGTGTTTGTGTGTGTGTGTGTGTGTGTGTGTGAAGGTGAATCCTTTTTGTTTTCTTATTTATGATGAAGCCATAATTCCAGGAAAGACAGGCTGCAGTTTAGGAGTGCAGGAGGAACAACAACAATGGGTGATGTCAGATTTTTTAGCCTATTTGGAGGCAAATTACAAAATGTTTTTAATTTAGGGAGGTTAAATGGTCTTTACAGTTCCCGCAGACAGTTTAATTTTTTTTTGCCCATTCTACAAAATGTCGCTTTCAGATAAATAGTGCATTACACACATGATTACACCTACACAGAAACGCGTTTATGCTCGCACAGCGAGACGGATACTTGCAGCCTTTTCCTGCAGGGCCGTGCAGATGCAGCAGAAACAGAAGAGTTGGTCTCTTTGGTAAACAAACAGTGAGAGGCTGCTGGGAGTCTTCACTGGGCCTCCAAATTATAGTCCGGTTAACCAAAGTCTCCGAGCCAGCCCCTTTACTGCTGCACACACATACTGGATACATACGCCCACATCACATACGCACACATAAGCACATGCGCCTGTGCACATTAAAGGCACTATAGAGGCACACTTTAAAAGCACATATACAATCAGATTCTAATGGGACCTTGTCTGCACTAGAGCAGAGCCAAGAGTAAAAGATTTTATAGACATAAGACAGACGGAGAGGGAAACAGGCCCTGAGGGTCCATCATAAATATTACCCAATCATCAGGTTCACAGTGTGAGGCAATTACTGATGAAAAAAATCTGGCAACATAAACACAGACCTAATCTTTACAGCTTTCACCACTGTGCACCTTTATTATCTTATCAACTATTGAAAGCTGCTTGGCCCAGTATAAAATGTGCCACAGAGAGACAACAGTGTGGTGATTTGTGTTAAATATTTGTGCATTTTGTATAGTTTAATCTGTATTTTTCCTTTTTTTTTCTCGATTGCCTGTAAGCAACTACTAGATCAGTTTAGTTTTTGTGGACAACATGGGAACATATCGAGGTGATCTATGACTCTGAAATCCAGTTGAAGCATTTAAGAGGATCAGGTCTTGGGAAATTATTTACCATAAATCTTGTGCCTCCAGGAGGCGACAGTATAATCCAGGCAGATAATTTAATTCCCAAAACCCTAACCACATCCTACCAATCCCTCTACTCTGATTCTCTCTGTGATATGTGTGATGTTGAAGTTATCCTATGATATAATGCTGTACCACAGCACACATTGTACACATTGTGTTCAAACGACAGTATTTCAAAAGATAACTCATGTTCCCCCATGAGAAGCAAGCCACTCCTCTCCCGGGAGTCAACCAAGCCACTATAAACCAGCATCATATTTATGGTCAAAAAAGAAAATGATCGCATTTCCCATTTCTGTGTGGAAATAACAGGGTCATGGGTCAGATGATGTCTCATTATCTTCTGTGAAATCATGTTTTCCCTAAATTTTCATCCTTTCTATCTTTTCCCAAGATGACTGGAATTTATCTCTGCCTGGAATCTAGGAAAGCGAGCTCCATCCTTAGTTGCTTTTCTCCTCATCTACACCCCCGCCATGTCGTGAGTCATTTTCTGACCAGTAGCTTAATAGGCTCAGTGTAATTACAGGCTAGGGTTTTGGGCAAAGGCCACTCTCTGCCTGCGATGCATCAGCGGAGACCGTCTTCATACATTAACTCTTTCAGCCTAAAGCAAAGACATTCAGAACTTTCCAGGACAAGCTGGATGTCCAGGGGATTTGAATGTATGGCTCCAGGCTGCACAGTTCAGGCCCAATGTTTTGGAGCGGTTCCACTTTGGACTGCATTCAGGGAAAGGTTTTTAATATCCTGTTTATCTGATTGGCTGTTGTCTCAGGTCTGGACCAACTGACTGACAAATTTAGGATTTTGACACTGATTACCCCCCAGAAGTAAAATAGCGGAGCGATGCCAAGACTTTCCAGCACAGGTTCCCTTTCTTTTAGTAAAATAAATAAAAGCTAGTCTGTGAAAATGGCCAAGCAAAACAGATAGTATATTTAATACATTTTAAACAAAAAAAGTACATGGTACATTTCAAGTTGCAGGTCTGCAGTGTCTATGTTTAGGGCTGCGTGCAATTGGGCGTCTATAACAGTCTTACCCTCCCTCCGTCTGGCTCTCCGACATAGGTTCTGACATTTGGACTGAGTGCACCTGGACACCCCCCCCCCCCAAATCCTGCCTCCATACACACACACTTCTAAACTCCTTTTCCTCCAGTCTTGAAACAGGAGCAGTGGAAATGGCCTCGTGATAGTTGATAGCCCCCCTGCGAGTGCTAGTCTGGGCCGTGGCCTGCTCGCCTCTCCTGGTGGAGTCACTCTATCTATCTTGCCAGAGTTGCCATAAATCATCCTCGATCCTGCTGCACAGACAGGCAGAACAGACAGAAATCGCCACCTATAAATCTAGTATTCATTTTACTCTCTATCGTGAACGCCGGCCTAAACGGATACATGAGAACAGCATGTCTTGCAGATGTACTATAAATATTTTGATACTATCCAGCTAGTTTGCAGAGAGGAAGCAGACTAGTGAAATACACAGAGGAAAGGAAAAGTGTAAAGTGGAATGTTGGCCTAGCCCGAGTGTCTGTATTGTCTTTAGCACCTACAGAGAGTTTCGGTCCAAGAAAAACGCTCTTTACGGGGTTCCTGTTCCCAGCTGAGGTCCGGTACCGCTCCCGGATACGCCATGTTTTCTCCGAGTCAATCCTTTAAACGGTCTCTGAGGACGGGAGGCTCGTTGTTGTGATTAATAGCACGATCAAACCTGATTGAGTGATGGGCTGTTTGAAGGGAAAACCAACAGGCCCTAGGGACGCTTGGGGCCCGAGTCTGGAAAAGCCATCTCAAGGGAGGGTCTGATTGGTGAAACGGTGGATTTAAAGTGAAGTGCTAATAATAGCAAAACTGGCCGCACCATGAGAGCAGGACAGCAAGATACCTGATGACTTCAAAGATAGTTTAAATGTGCTTGCGTGCAAAAAGCGGAAAAACTGAGCAGTTTCTGCCCAAAGCCAAACACCCCGGAGAAAATGCACACGCACAAAGTCCCAGTGCTGTGACAGCAGGTGGTGTAGGTCACGAAATGTGAAGGTCTTCTGGCAGACAGGGAAGGAGTTCTCAGCTCGACTTGCTCAGATCTATCATTGAGGCTCTTTAATGGCACCCTTCGTCACATATTACTGCTTTATTTTCTCCTCTCCATCTTCCAGCCCACAGAAGTTCCTTTTTTGTTCCTATTTTTAAGTACAAGTGATCTCAATTAGGGACCTCCATGAAGGCAGTAGGCGGCAGACAGTCAGCGCAATAAGACCAGAGAGGAAATTGTCTTTATACCCTCCCTCCCTCTCCTGCCACAAGCAGTGAGCAGCCTCCCCCTCCGCGTCTTTTCCATGCTGCTCTCCGCCTGTCCAAGAACAGAGTGAAATATCAGACGGACTCTTTCTGCATGTTTTCTCCTCATCGAGAAGCGCGCACATTAAAGCTAGCTCAAACCCTGACCGCGGAACGTGCTGCTTCGTCCTCACGGTTCACCGTGATGTCACAGGCTCAATGACAAACAGTCATTAAGGGCTTAACAATGATCCTGGATCAGTGCGAGGATGCGATACGGCCCGGCTGCATCGATGTCACGGGGAGTCGGGTTTCTGCCAGTCCACCTTGCTGTCGTCCCCAAATTTACAGATTACGTGTTCTAGCTAACCCGCCCATCAGGCTGGTTGGTTTTATGGAGCTCCAGGTTGGTTCCGTAAAATATTTCGCTGCAAAGACCCAAGGGTTTGTCGATTGGTTAGCTGGCCCGTTGGCCTGCCAAACATGGAAACATCCCGTTAGCGCATGAGCCTTGTCACAGCCCTCCTCTACAAAGCTATAATTAGGTGCCTTGAAAAATGCACCACTGTGAAATGTAGCTGTAATTCCTAGTCTTAAGTGGCTATACTTTTCCCCTCTAGTGATGAGCGTATGTGGAGCAGGAGAAAGTATTCTTTTCTCTTTTTATTATTTTTTTGTTGTCAAGGCCAGACATTAAGATTGCGTATGGATGCTAGCATGTATCAAGCTGGTCTTCGAGATACTTTTTTAATATTTCCCCTCATTATCCCTCAAACTGAACCAATAAATACTCTGTAGGGAGGAGAAAAAAAAAGACTTTGTGCAATAAAATGGTGATATTAAAGTGAGGGAGAAAAAACTTCTTTTGCACACACTGAGATTAATGTATACTGCAATAAAAATATTATAATACAAGCAATTTTAATGAAGGCAAAGGGTCACATATGAAAGAGTTTGGACACACTCCCGTCAATATTCTGTACTTTACACTTAATATTTCAAGTATTTCCATTTGCAGGGACCTAAAACAGAGCCAAAAGAGAGTGCAAATTGAGTGTTTTGTCTTCACTGAGTCAAAATTTTTCAAATATATTTTTCAAAGGTACCTTTGCCAGTTGGCGTTTATTTACGTGTTGTGGAAGCAGAGAGTTTACCCAAAAACTGCTGTATGGAGTATAACGGTTTAACAAACAAAACTTACTGACAGGAAGATAGCAACTATAGCTAATGTTTAAAATGTGTACCCTCATATGAGATGAAAAACAGAAAGGGGAGTAAGTACCGACATCTGTTTCTTTATAATTACTTATAAAAGTGCTGTATATGGAACAAAAATATTCCTCTGTCCATTCAATCTTAAATAACTTTTGGAATGAATAACATGTCATAACATCATTTCAAAATCCCAAATTGTCTGGTATTCGTGACTATAGCTAACTTTTTCTTACTGGAACAGCCTGACAGTCAGACAAACTGAATTTTCAACAGGATTAGTACTATAGTAAGATTAAAGTTAGAGAAGATTTTATGGCTTCTTTTTCATCCCACAAGTAATTCCTGAGACTTGCTTTGATCTTTTGCACTTTTATATATATTGCAGGCTGACAGGGTCTCCTATTCAATCATTTTTATATATAAGAGTGCATGAGATCATCAATTATAGAGAGGATGTTTAAGCTATAACAAATGCAAGCGAGTTTTCTTTGTTGAGTCCAACATAAAATATCGAAGCAGTTATTAACTCTTTGATAAAGAGCGAACAGAAACTCTTCTTGAGTTTGCTGTCAACATTATTGACAGCCTCATGTGTGTGTCTGCAGTTCGCAAACTCCTCATGGTCCTCAAGTGGGAACAGAAACTTTCATTAAACGCCTGATATCGAGACAGAGAAATTAGCCAGAGAGTGTCAGCTGAGTCTGATTTTTATTGAGAACAAATGATTGAGACTGAGCGGCAGAAACACAATATCGTCATAAATCATGAGAGGCAAATCCTGCCCGGTGCGGTTTGCCGTGGCTCCGAGAGTCACTTCTCCTACTGTGAAAAGTCTCCAAGTCGGTGTAACACAGTAGATGAATAATACCAGATCTGAGAGAGGATGCAGCTGTGCACCAGGCGAGCAGCAACCACACACAACCAGCAGCTCTACGCTACCTAATATTAAGTCTGTTAATACCGACCGGGGTGTGGCTGGGATTTTTTCTTTTTTTATGACTGAGAAGTGTATAACTTGAGGTACTAATGCATTCTCTGGCGTTTCCTTTTCCATCAAGTGACAGATTTGAGACTCTTTCTGGCTGCCGGTGCAGCAGGCCTTTCTGTATGAACACGAGCCATATCCTGTTGGAAGCCTGGAGACAGATGCTGGCTGTATGGCGGAGGCAAAACGGTGTCAGATGGGGCAAACGCTCTTTTGATGAGCCAAGCTCGTCAGGGCCGGGGTGGTGGCCGTGTGTGAAAGATTCCCTTCCTGCTGCCTCTGCTGGGACAGGCTGCCAAAAAAATAATAAATAAAAACTGTAATCCGAGATTGATTAGCGTGCGTTGAACCGAGATGCGAAAATTATATCACAGACATAGACCAGTCCCAGCGCTCCAGTTTAAACATACATTTTTGCTAATTTGGCTGATGAAATTGACACGAGGATTATTATTATTACATCCTCAACACTACCTAAATTGGATTCCACAACAGCATTATGTGTTCCACATTACCTCGAAGATATTGTGCGGTAAAAAATCAACGCTATCGAATCTGAAACGTAACCTCTCTGGAGTTGCTGGCTCCACGGCTTCGCGAGCCCGTGTTTATCACTGCAGACCTAATTACTACTATTCACATGTATCCATCCATGAATTGTTAGTTGATCTTTGGAGAATGTTGGACAATGTGAACCACATTTCTAGTATTCGGGGAACGAGCAAGGAGGGGAAGTGTAACTTAATCACTCTCTTTTTCTCCTCCACCCCGTCCACATGATGAAGTGCCAGACGCATGTCAATGCTTTTTCATATATATAAAGATCAGAAAAACCCTCGCAGAGGCATTGCAGTAGTTCTTTTTTGACCCGGTCCCCAAAGTATCAAAGGCCTTTGTCTTAAAGACTTGCTGCTGCAATAAAAGTCATTTTTGGAGACATGGAAAAGGAACACGCAGTGGCAACACAGATGCTGCTGTGTGATGTGGCAGGCAGAAAAAAGAAGAAAAAAAAGGTCTCATTGGGAGACAGATGGGTAAACAGGGAGGAGGGCGGGGTGTCTGATGGGAGCCAGCTGAGATACGAAGGCTCACAGAGGGTAGATGATGCCCTCTACAGTAGACACAGGAGGGACAGGCTGAGCAGGCCAGCCCACAACCAGGCAGCACAGCCGTCATTTCCACTGCTTCTTTTAATACTGTGAAATGTAATTATGCTGGGATGTTATGAGGGGTTTTTAACGGATGTATGGCAGGAAATTTTCTTTTTCCTTCATTCACGTTTACAAGAATTGTCAGTACTATTTTTTTTGGGGGGGGGGGGGGGATTTTTAATTTTTTAATAATTAAAAAAAAATGATTTTTTTATTCCAAATGAGTTGATATTACACAGTAAAACACTAAAAACACACTACAATGTTTGCTAATTGAAAAGTGATCATGAAATTTACTGGTTATATTTATAAATTTCATTTAGTCTCATCCATTTTTGTTCAACAATAAATATCATTTAATTTCTAAGATGCTGATTTTGAAGAGTAAATCTAAAATGTCCAACCATAAAGGCTCAGAAGTTCTATCTATCTGTACAGCAGTGGCCCTACTTCTTTTTTAGTCTTTACTTTTATGTAAGCACATTTTTGGTTGTGTTGTTGCTGTTTTTTGGTGACACTGCAGTTCTTTCACTTGACTGTTGTCCTCTTCACGTCCAAGTCTCTTTCATGTGTAATTATTGTCTTATGTCCTTTTTTTCTCTTAAATATCAGGATCTTATTGCGCCAGATTATTGTAATGAAACAAAGGTGTGAGCTGGTGGTCATTACGCACGGTCCATGTGTTCACCTGAGCCTGAGGTCACGTGTCCCTTTATCGTCGACGTGAGCAGATTTAGTGATTTTTGTGTTTCTCAACTTCGTTTTATGGTTCACAACAATTGAACATAAATAAAAGCTAATATAAAGCAACAATATAACAATTCATTTCCCGATTTTTGAAACTCCAGACGCGCGTCCTTTTTCTCAGAGGACTTTTTTATTTATTTTGCCACCTCGACTGCGCTCGTCTCAGGAAAAAAAGCCGCAGTGACAAGAAGCGCGTCTGACGCGCAGACGGTCCTGACCTGACGGTGCGTTGAGCAGAAAGTGCTTAAAGTTCTGAGTAACTTCAAGAGAAAGGTGTGAGGTTTCGCCCTCTCCCCGCGTAGGTGTAGACCTGTGCGGGGGAGCCCGCACAGGCGTGAAGGATCACGGCGGAGGGACTGGATCTGACTCCAGACACCACGTGTTGGAGTCGCATCAGCGCAATAATTGCTGGGCGCCCGAGCTATAAAAACCACAAAAACCCTGAGCACGGGAAACCCCGGCCTCCAAACACTAACCACATTCACGGCTACAAAAACGGGATTATATTTTCCGCCTTCTTCATCTCGCCGGCGAGGGTTTTTTTTTTTTTTTCCCCTGACTTCGTCAATCTTTTTAACGCAACGCAAACCTGCGTCACGACCCGACGCGGACTTCACGGGGAAAATATGGATCATTTGCAGGCGTCTACTTATTAATTCGTCTGTTTTACCATTGTTAAAGTTTCTTTCTTTGAATCCCGCGTGTGCGTTTGTGTGTGCACATGCGTGTGTGTGCCCGTGTGTGTGTCTGTCTGTGTGTACATAGCCTGCGGGCTTTCAGTGAAGCTTTCAGTTCTGCACAAAGACTTCAATGACGCACCTGGAGCTGCGCTTTGACTTTTCACTAAAGGAAGACAGACGCAAAAAAAACTTTTTTTTTGAGCATTTGAGGTGGACTGTTTGACTTTAGAGGTGTTTTTGTAACTGAATAGCCTGCTAGACGCCCGGACTTTCATTTCATGTTATTTATATCCGCACTCGAGCAACTACGCCTGCGTTGTTGCGCACGGACGCTTCCAGCAGAAGTTTGGAAAAGGAGTTTGTCGCTTAGAACATCACGTTTTTGACGGCTCTGTTTGTCTTGAGGAAGCAGTCTTTTTTTTTTTTCTCTCTTTTCAAGTTTGTGGTGGAGAGCGTGCTGCCCGTGCGCTCACAGCCCTTTTTTCCGTTGGCAGACGCGCTGAGGTTCAGCGAGCAGCGGCGCGCACTCAGTTTCTCCCCGAGTTTGAGAGAGTTGGGTGAAACTTCGGTGGCTGTTTTATAATCCACGCTGTTGTAATGCGAATTCCCGTAGATCCCAGCGCGACTCGGAGGTTCAGTCCGCCGTCCAGTAGCCTCCAGCCGGTTCCGGGCAAAATGAACGACGTCAGCTCCCCGACCGGGCAGCCGGACGCGGCGGCGGCGGTACCGAGACTGCGTCCCCACGAAAACCGCAGCATGGCAGAGATCATCGCGGACCACCCAGCCGAACTAGTCCGGACCGACAGCCCGAACTTTCTCTGCTCGGTCCTGCCCTCCCACTGGCGGTGCAACAAGACGCTACCTGTCGCGTTCAAGGTGAGTCTCGTCTCTGTGACGCACAGCAGAATTAAAAGGAGGTAAACCACAGTGTGATTTCATGTGCAAGCGCCAACTAATGAGACCACAAATTGTTATTAGAAATTATTCTTCCCTTTTTTTTAAAAAAATTTCCTATTTCCAATTTCCTAAAAACATAGCCTCTGCCAAACTTCTAATATTTAAGACCTAAAGATATTTAACGTCATCACATCATAAGCATGAATTTTCATGACAATTTTAGTTAATCATGTAATAATAAATAGATGTTTGCTATCATTGTGTGAGTACAGTGAGGCTCTTTATCTGAATTTAATGGTTTTCTTTCATTGTGAATACTGGGGGTTTTTTATGACAGGAAATAATTTCCATATGTAACAAAAGAGTTTTTGAAAAACCAAGAAAATAATCATGCAACCGCTTTGTAACACCCATTTTAATGATTACACCCATTTATTGCAACGAGTTTTTACATGAGTGTATCAGACTGCAGATAAAAAAAAAAAAACCCTTTACATTTTTAATGAGACAGTTTATGCATCTGTGGCGTCTCCAGGCATTTTTGAAGTCATGACAGTATTGTGATGTCGTGATAATTCACAGGAAATGGCTTTTTAATTACTTGACAGATAATATTTAAAGCAGGCTTCAAAGGAAGACCAAAGTGAACATTCTGGATCTGCAGCTCTGGCAATAAATTGGATGTGTCACTTTTTAAAATATATCTGTTATTTAAATGTTTTGGCTCTGTAACTACACAGTAGACCTATCTGTGCTCTTTTATTTGGCTCCAGGAATCTAAATGATAACACAAGGCTTTTTTGATGTGAAGACTTTGAAAAAAATTTAAGAGAAATAAATCCATTTATTGTTTATTAGTGCAGGTCTGATTTCATTCAACATTCTGAGGTCGACAGGAAAAAAAGCCTCAATTAAAAGCTATGCTAATGATTTTTTTTTTTCCTGTAATTGTGAACAGAAGACAGGACCTTAGTTTTGTCGAGTCAGAAGTTCACTGAGTCACAGTAAAATCACGTGTCCTGACTGTTGGTCCCTTGCAGGTGGTCGCTCTGGGAGACATACCTGATGGCACCGTGGTGACCGTCATGGCGGGCAACGACGAGAATTATTCGGCCGAGCTGCGCAACGCCTCGGGCGTGATGAAGAACCAGGTGGCGCGCTTCAACGACCTGCGCTTTGTGGGACGCAGCGGCAGAGGTGAGGCCTGAAACCTCGGTTCACTGCACTCTAGCGCTCAGCAGGACCCCGTTAGCGGTGTGGATTAGTGGTCACGTTCCCCTCTTGGCAACCACATAATGATCTCTAACTCTCGCCTCAAATCCCACCACCCATCTCCTAAAATAAAGACGCTGAATCATGTTGTGACCGCTCTCTTTGCTTTTAAAACAAGGCCTCTGTCTTGACTCTGAGCAATGATGAGCTCAAGGGGAAGAAAGATTAACTATCTGCTTGGCGAGGAAAGCTTGCAAAACCAGTGTCGGGTTTGGCACCTGACATGAACCTTTCAGATCAGGATCGTCAACATTTTAGTTGAGCTTCATCCTGCCTGTTATCACTCTGCAGCTTTTTAAAGCCAGACACTTCTGCTAGATCAAATGACCTTTTTGAAATACCTGGCGTGGCCAGTGGAACGCTGTGCATCATCACGCCGTTAGTTGGAAATGTGGCTCTGGGGGTGGCACGCTGCTGCAACAGTGAGCGTTGCTGCCTCTTAGCAGCAATCCCGACACCCAGGAAGGCTCTGGTTTCTCTGAATTGCTCTTAGGTATGATTGTGCGTGGTTGGTTTTCTTTATACGTCCGCCCTGTAATTAAATAAAGGGTGTACTCTTTCTGTTGACATGAGCTCCAGGCCTTGCGTATCACAAAGTTGAGGGGTGTAACAATTCGCAGAAGTTTGAATTTCATTGAAAATCGTTTTTACCTCCGCTAAAGAGGTTGTGTTACAGTCGGCGTTTAGCTGTCAGACTGTCTTCAAAAAAAACATTTTGAGAGATATATGAACTTCTTTTAATGAAGTTTTCAAGAAATGGGCCAGGGAGGAGATGACTTCATTTTGGTGAGGTGACTGATTCCAGAGGGCCTTTGACTTTTGATCTTCACCAGCCAAGGGTCTTTGATGATAAAGCTAAACTACCTTAAAAAGCATTATATTGACTTTTGCACCAGTACCTTACCGCCTTGGTGATTCTGACTATGCAGACTCACCCCTGACACAGATTCTAGTCACAGGAAGGACATAAGAGCCATGAGAGACGAGACTACGGGAGCTCTGGAACAAATACTCAGCTATAACAGAGATAAGTTTGAGCAGCGGGAGCTGATAGGAGGAGAAAACAGGGATTTAAGTTCATTTCTTAGGAATTCAGTTTTAAATTCCACTAAGTGTTGACTCAGCTTGTGGCATAAAATCCCAAGTTCAGGTTCATGCGCATTCACCTCCGATCAGGTATGTGGAGCACCTGTTGCACCTGCGTTATGAAGCTGCCTGGTCAGGCATGTTTACACTGAGCTAGTAAGATGGGAGGACCCATACGGGTAGCTGGCTGCGTCTGAATGGACAGCTGCTCCAGCGGAGAGTCGCTGCAGAGAAACCTGCCCCCCACAAATTCCTGTTTCCTGCACGTTGCAAAAGTGATGCATCTGCATGCCTCAGACGTTAGTCTCGCCTGCTGACTTGGCCGTTGCGCTCTGATTCATGGATGCACATAAGAGCGTGCACGCACACATTCGACCCCAAGGCAGCAACTGTTGGGGATTATCAACAGAGGAAGTGACTGTTAAAATGCCTCTCGCCCACTCACACAGCATTAGACCAAAAGAAAAAGTGCAGATAACAAGACACTGGCCTCTGCACTCATTCTTTTGTTTTGATTCTTCAGACCAGCTAAAGAGATCCTCACAAACAGCCAATTTTATCTTCTGCTAATCCTATTTCGGGCATTTCTTACCATCGCTTTGTATTGACTATTATCATCTCAACCAGACGTGTGACTTGTGAATATTTTGGATGAATGCAGGTCATTGTCTGTGCAGTTGGCGCCTCATTTGATGTTTTTTGATGTCACCACAGGCAAGAGCTTCACGTTGACAATTACAGTATTCACCAACCCGCCACAAGTGGCCACATACCACCGAGCCATAAAGGTTACCGTCGATGGACCACGAGAGCCTAGGAGTGAGTACAAACACACACACACATGCACGTACACGCATCTATATACATGCACTCATACAGTAAAAAAAGGGCGGAATTGCAAGCAACACCAGTAAAGAAAAAAAACTTTATCTGCTGCATCCTGTATTTACATGATGCATCTTTCATTAGCAACATCCTGCATCAACCTCTGCACCTTTGGACTGTCTCAGATTTTCTCACTGAGATCACCTGGAAGGCATCAAACTTTAAAAAGCTCTTGCAGACGTGACACAGTTACTGTTTTCCATCAAATGAGAAATAATCCCCTTGATGAGTAAACAAGATCAGGACCGCCAGAGCGTAAGTTTGACTAAACTATGGGTGTGTCTGTCTGTGCAGCTAAGTGTCGACTGTGACAGGCTAGTAAAACAGGTAAATCAACAGAGACCAGACAAGTAATAATCTAAATTTAAAAAAAAAAAAAAGAAAAGTTTTGATTGCAGTAAAGAGCAAACAAGCTTTTAATTAAATTGTTCTTTGAATCTTCCTTTTGACTGTTTAAAGACAAACAAGAGGAATAACAAGTCGGGCAGATACTCTTTAGAAGCTACTCTGGGTAGCAGAATGCTAGCATCAGCTCATTTTAATGGGCCATATAAAAACAACTGAGGAGGGAAAAAAAAAACTTTACTATAGCCATCAGTGCCAACTGGTCTGGCATGCAGCTGTTTCCCCGATCCACCTCCCTATACAGAAAGAAAAAAAAACTCATCTCAGAGAACCTACACAGACATCATCTCAGGGCATCTTGTATGGCAAACCTCACCACACATGGGACCAGGGCGCGCTGAGGTGTCACAAACCTGAGTGTGGGGCTAGAGAAGGACCTCAGATGCTCCAAGATCAGCGTTCATCCACATGCACCTTGAAACAAAGACACATGTACTCCACAGTCGTGCGCTCTCTTCTTCGCCTGCATCCCTTTTTGCTCGAGCCATCTTCTTTGATCAAAAGCATTTCCTGTGCATCTGCTGTCCCCCGTCAGATGACTTTCAAACAACTCCCGTTATTTGGTGAACAGATGGGAGTCAGAGCTGAATTTGTTTAGTAAAAGCCTTTGTTTTGGTCTGAGCACAGTGAACTCCGCGTCCGGAAAGCCTTCCTGGAAGGCATATGTGAGCAGAGATCGGGCCACAGAAAGTGGAAGTGGCAGCACCTGATATTATATGAAAGAGAAATTTCACACTTTCATCTACTATTCTCAGACCAATCTGTGGTCAGAAGCGGAGCTTTCAAGTAAAAGTCTGCGTGTTTTAACCTCAGTCTCAGGACAGTAATTTAGGCAATAAATAGTATGTCATCATGCGTAACCCCCTGAACTTCTTTGCTTTGCTGTTAAGTGGACAGAATTACAGCACTGGTGTAATTTACTCAAAAACTACAGCCAGAACACGTCTCCCTCTTAGGGGTCATTAGGCTGAGGTCGGAGGGTGGCAAAACACACATGTGCCCCCTCGACTGCATCTCCCCCCTCCAGGTTTGGAGCACAGAAGGACTAAGAGCAGCAGCTGTCTTTAAAACTGTGATTCTATCTGTGAACGCTTCATTTACGCATGATGGTGGTTCTTTGTGACCATTACAACTCTATTTTGTGTTAAACTGGTGCGTAATTAGGGGGGCTGGGCCCCTGCGAGAGAGGTCCACACAGAGAGCGTCTTTAAACCTGGCGTACACTGGAACTCTGTGGTCCTACTCTGCAATAGCAGCGTTGTGTTTGGAAAACAAGTTGACGAGAACACTCTCAGCGTGCACGTTTCTGCTGATATTAGCTGAAGTTCTACCTTGTGAATGACTTGACTGCTTGTGGTGTGTCCTATTCAGCAAGGACGTTTCGTCTCGGCTTGTTTCATGATCCTTATGGCTGCCATATGAGGGATGTCATTTCCTTTAACAGCACATTCATCCAAGTAAGAGAGATAAAACTGGACCACCCATGACTGAGCAGAGCTCATATCTCTGAACTGGAGCGCTGAGATCGAGCTAATTAATTGTGTGGTTAGAGTGAGAAATATCAGTGAGGTCTCGTTTGAAGATTTGTGGTAGGATTTTCCTGAGAGGGTTACTGTTTCTGTGTGGGTATAGCAAGTGGTTAGTCAGGTCTCTCTGGCCACTGTGCTATTAGCAGAGGCTAACTCGGTTTCTGGGGCTTGCATTGTGCTTAATTGCTTGTACAGCTCTTGGTTATCCTGTGGTTAGCCCACTGCGCTTACAGCTCAGCGTGTGCGTACACATGTGCTGCACATATATCACCGTGTTCACGCGTGCAGGTATGTGCATATCCCATCTCTTGTGTCAATATGTTGCGTGTCTGCATGTGTGAACCCACTCGAGAGTGTGTGTTATTGGTGTCATTAGTCCTGTGCAGCCGCTCGCTGATTGGTGCAGAGCTAATAGACCTCATTACATGTCATTTTCACGTTAATTAGACAGGGAGTGGCTTGTTTCAAGCTGTATGCTTTTATAGGTGGTTCTGTCTCCTTTCAGCTGCTACTGCTGCTCCTGGTGACTGCGGCATACTCAGACAAACTTCCTGAGAGGGACAATCACAGAGCTATGATGGCACAATAACCTGAGCTTCTCGTCCAAATCCACTGTGCCTGTTATGGGTAACTGATGATGTACAAACAGAGGAGGTGACAAAAACCACTGCGGCATCACACAACTGTGTCTCTCTCCATATGTTCAGAGGACAGTGCCTAAGTGGTGTGTTCGCTTGTGGTGTGGTGTGTGTGTAAGTGGTGGAGGTTAG
>CAAE01014590.1:126162-257052 GCA_000180735.1 Tetraodon nigroviridis
AAAGGTTGCAGACACTATTAGTGGTTCCTATCTGCCCAGCCAGGCTGTTAAACACACATACGTACATTCATACATAGGAGTAGATCCTTACCAAAAAAAAAAAAATCTGAAAATGCAATTCAAATGAATTTAAAAGACACTGAGGTGGCAAGTTTTTTTTTTCCTCTCTCTTTTTCCAGTGTCTAATTTCAGACACCCGTAGTCACTAAAATGGATCCAGGAACAGCGAGGAAAGCCCTTGCCAAAAGAACTCAGGCTCCAGTCCAGCTCACAAGGGGCGCCTTGAGTTGACAGATTTATTTTGGAGCTAAAAACTAATTCAGCTTTGATGAATCATCAAATATTTGATATTACTTGTGATGTTAACCACTGAAAAGTGTAAGGCAGCAGTGATGCGATAGCACCCATTGGTCCAGTCTAGAGATTTAAATGTGGATACTTACTGAGCAGTGTGTGTGCCTGTGTGTGTGTGTGTGTGTGTATGTGTGCGTGCATCCATAGCTTCGCTTCCGGATGGGCCAGCACTCTCACAACAAGGAGTACATATGGAAGTCACCAATGTTGGCATAGCTGCTAAGCTACATTCTATTGGAAACTTATCAAAGAGCTCATCATCTTTATGATCTTTGCTGATAGAATGGAAACAGGATGCTATGACATTCATAAGCCCCAAAATATGATTGTCACAATCAAATTTTTACTTTGTTTTACTAGTGCTTCAAAACTGCGTACTTACACTGTAAATATGATGTCAGGATCCTGCAGGGCATTAGGCAATGCTAAAACAATCAAATTGACATACTGCAGGTTATGCAACATGCTTTTCTGCAATTTGTAGGTAGTTGAGGATGTTTTTAGAAGACCCAGAACTATTTTCTCACTCGGAGACAGATGCTCACACTTAACCGCTGCTGCCTAAAGTCAAAGCAGCTTTTAACAATGGGAGCCGGACAAATAAAACTCAACAAAACATCAGCGGGATAGGATTGAAAGTGGAAGAAGGAAGGGGGTGGAGGAAAGGGGAAAAAAGACTGCAGGCTTTTCCAGAGGCAGTCAGTCAGTTGAACGTCTCATGAAGTTCCTTGAAGAGGTGCCAAGGCCTTTAGAGAACAAAACACAAAATCATTCAGTGCTGGGGAGAAGAAGAAAGCAGACTGAAGAAGCAGACAGTGAAACGTTAAAAAAGAGGGACAAAGATTAAGAAAGTGGCTGCAGAGTTGTTTGGCCCCTGGCTGCAGCGAAAACATCCCGGATAGATTTGTTCTCTCCTGTTCTGAATCAAAACACTTGACTGAAGGAGCCAGCGTGTACGTGTGCATGCTCTTTTAGCGTCGCACAGGATCATGCAAGTGTGTGTATAATGCGTTTTTGTGTTCAATAAATACCCCAGCTTTGGGAATTGTTGCGTATTTCTGTGTGTGCGCCTAAGCTGTGTGCATGCGTGCGTGCGTGTGGGTGTGTGTGGGGGGGTGCGTTTGCCCTTCCTTTGCCTGGCTTGCTTCCTCCAGGCTGGAACGCATGGACCACACAGACGCCTGGCAGCGCTCCACGACAGCCTGGCTCCCTCTTTTTCGTCGTCTCCTCTGCTCCTTTTCTATTTTTCCCCTCCTTTCTTCTCTAGTTCTCTTTTTCTGATTCTAATTGTGCATTTAGGATCTCTCTCCTCTGTCTTTTTTGCACCAACTCCACCCCGTCAGATGTCCGTTCGACTATCGCCCATTCAGCATTTTTTTTTCCCCTCAAGGGAAAAAAAACCGCTGTCGGACCTGGACTGCCACCTGAAATAATTTAGTGTGTGCGACTGCTCACAAAAACAACATGACCAATGAAAGTTTAAAAAAAAAAGGTGCCGGGAGTGAATTTAACTGGCCGTCAGCCAGAGATGACTGACATTAGGTGAGCGGGTGTGGCCGTGATGCATCCGTTCAGTTGTGACACAGAATGTAAATCGGTTCTTCAGAGTTTTTCTGGCGGTTTCCTCGGTCAGGCTGCAGGCAGGAAAATGAACCCGTAATCTGTCAGATGGTTAATGTTGATATGTTGTCGTAGAGAAGGAAGTTTTGAAAACCCTTCAGGTCTGCACTGTAAATTGGGAGCTCGCTCTCCTGCCAGGTAGGCTAAATGGCTGTTGACTTAACCCCAACCCTTAGCGGCGTTTATATTAATGCAGGCGCTGGATGAATGCGTATGTATTTGTGCGTTGTGTGAGCCTGAAGTCGCACCAGTTCAAACTATATTGCCTAAATTACTCACCTAAACCGTCCTCTTCCTCCACCTTCATATTAGTATCAGACAATTGTATAGAGCTGACATTTTTTAACATTTAAAGTGAATTTCCATATGACTTTCAAAGCTAATGACCGTCCGGCTCCAGGGTATGTATAAATAACACGAGGTGCAGTTTTCCTCATGCTCTGCTGAAGCCCACCAGGCTGAAACGTTAGTATTTGGTGACATGTCTGGAAAAAAAAGGAGGACTTGAGATTGGCCGGCGTTGTTTTGAGAACAGCATGTGTGCTACCTCTGTTTGATTTGGAACTATTTCAAGAACACTGTTTTAAAAAACATTTTAGCCTCAAGAACAAAGGTTCTTCAACCACACCAGCAAAAGGACTGTGAAAAGTCTCGATTGTATTTGCCTCCCTACCTACTGGTATCTGATCACGCAGCAAAGAGCTGAATCCAGAACTTCTGTGGGACGCCTGTAACAACACTTGGGATCAGAGATGCTATGTTTTGTGCTGTTTTCCAACATTATTCGTCTTTAATCTGTATTTTGGTGACTTTGGGTGCATGCATGATGCATGCATGCAAACGTCCGTGATTGCATACGCAGGCGTGTGTTCGCATACGTCTGTGCGCTCTCGTCTGTGTTTTACCGTGTGCGAGTTGCTCACATCTGGTCTGAATCTGTCCATGTTTCCGGCTGTTGGCTGGGCAGGGAAGTGGCAGGCGCTATCGAAAATCTCTGCTGTTTTCACAGGGATGATGGGAATCTCAGGGACTTTCCCTACGGCAGTGAAATCATCCACCATTCCCGCTCTTTTAAATACCCCCGGCACTTTCCTCCGCCCTGCTAGGGTTCCGATAAAACAGCTGAGACATCTTGTGTTTGGCAACAGTCGTCCTCGGAAAGGTGTAATTAACTCTTGAAAAACTGTATTTACTGTCAAGGCCAGCTAAACTAATGCACTTGAGGTCTGGCTGTTTGGAGTGTAAATTGGGCCTAAATGGGAGTGGTTCTGCATCCATGTGGGATAAAAAAAGCCAGTTTCCTCTAAACTGCGTTGCGTCCATTGCTGCATTCACAGTCCGGTATTACAGGGCTGGAGACGCAGGCCTCCTAATATTGCCGCAACAAACTCAGGTTAGCAGTGACAGAGCGCTGGCGGGTAACACAGATCTCCATTGTCATCTGTAAATATTTTGGGATCTCCCTCGAACCCAGAACTGTTTTACCACTCACCCTTCTCCTTGCGCAGCACTTTTTGCTAAGTCAGTGTCTCCAGAATGGTCAAGTCCGGTCCAGAAGTCTTAATTTACTGGTCATTGGGGTCTGTTCCTCCTACACTCTCCACGTGCCTCTTTTTCCTCCTCCTCTTCATGTCTGTCTCCCCTGATCTCCCTTGGTTCTGCCACTGCTGTTTATTCCCATCGCTGGGCGACGGACTGCGCACAAAGGCCGCACTGTGTCCCGAAGCTTCTACAAAATCACAATTTTTCCTGTTGAACATGGAAAATCTTTGACAGGGCACAGTGAGGAATGATGAAGAATGACTGCAGGAAACATAGATGATACCCAAGAACAATCAGAAGCATTAATAATGAAACAGCTCCTTCAGAGGAGCAACAGTTTCACGTCTTAGCTGATATTCTTGCCGGTGCGGAGCAGCTTTGTCAGGACGCCAGTGATGAGACCGGCTGTTTATTTTGACGAGTGATGCCAGTCCAGTAACGTCATTGTTAGACAAATCATAGACTGCATGACTGTTTTTGGCAGCATTTTAAAGCGCAAAATTCCCTGTTTAGTTATTTAATTGGTTTGTTGTGAAGAGTCAGATGGTTTGCAAAATCATTTTAGAGGCTGAAAGAAATTTTCTTGCAGCAACGGAAAAAAAAATCAGAGCAACAGAGAATACGGAGGATTATTTGAGCTGTTTTTGGTAATTTGAATTTATTTGACAGGGAAGTGGAAAATAAAAACTGCTGTGAGCAAAAAATGCAAGAAACCCACATGCAAAAAAGGCCTGAAACTATGATTTGATGAAAAAAAGAAAGTTATACCCAGAACGTTTGGTTTAACACAAGATAAAAGTGAGAGAAAAACTGAAATGGTGTTTGAGTTGATGCCTGCGGATGTGTCATTACTACCTGTCCACCATTATTCCACAAACACCAGTCACGTGAGCTTTGGTTTGTGATGACGACGGACCAAATGAGGGTTTTTAGATGGCCCTACTGCTCGCCGCTCCTCTCCCTCCTGATCGGTGCCAGGTCTTTGTTCCTGACGCGAGCAGGTTGGGCAGTGTTCTGAAGGAGCACGCGTTCTGTGTTAGCCAGCTGGAGCTCTGCCAAGCACAGCAGGAGTTTTGACTCCTTTCTGTTTGATATTATGCTTTTTTACCACCTGTGGAGGAGGACTGGAAGACCAGGCGGAGGTGCTAATACGGACCCTTTTTTTTTTTCTTGCTCCACCTCTAAGAAACTATAATCCACACGTTTCGTCCCCTTGGAAGAGTTGACTCCAGTTTCCAATGGAAACAGGTTCTCTGAGACGACATGTGTGTTTCTGTGTGCGTGATGCACGTGCGCGCATATCTGAGGCTTGAGTTACCGGCTTGAGAGACTGGCGAGGATTGAAACAGTGGGGAATGCAGGAAATAAAGGGGTAAAATTATATTTGGCGTAGGTTATGGCTCCTGTGGGGGTTGGCTGGAGAGGCTGTGTTTACCTGAGTAGCCTCGGGTTGGAACTAGTCCACAACTTCTCAGACTTTGGTTCTGTCACACAATGGTGATACCAGACATTTCGCCAAGTACATAAGTCATTCCAAATACCTGCCTATTTTTATAGAGGACATTTGACCAATAGTGTGTCGAGGGAAGAGCAAACAAACTCAGGTTTTTCTGAGTGACACCTTTCTGTGCCCCCACAGGGCATCGTCAGAAACTGGAGGACCCTCCGAAGGCCGGCCTCTTCTCAGACCGCCTCACCGAGCTCGAGAGGATGAGGGTGAGGGTGGCCGTTCCGACTCAAGGCCCCCGACCAACTCTGAACACAGTGGCCAACTCCTTCAACCCACAGGGGCAGACGCAGCTCACAGGTGAGCAAGGCAGCACCCTGCGCATCATCACTGGCGTATACCTTTCTGCAGACGCTCAGGACCAGCCTGAGCTGTCACTGGCCTATAAGGTGTCACTAATTAGCACGCAGGCTGAGTCACAGCCAAAGGTTCGGTAAGTTGTAATATTAAACCTTAACAAGCACCGGGAACATCCCAGAGCAGCGTCGGCTCTGAGATCACCTGTCTTTGGTCACTTGAGCAATCCACTTCCTCCAAGGTAACACCATCTGTCATGCTTCAAACTGGTTGCTTTAGATAAGCTGGTCTCAGGTCATTTAGCTGACTCACTTCTAGTGGATGGTTTGATGCATGGCTACACCGTGACGCAGTGTGAAGGCAAACGGAGCGTGTCACATAAAAGAAAGGACAGACCACTAAATGTGAGTAAACTGCTCAGTGTAAATATTTAAGAACGTGTCATATTGTCTCAAAGAGCCCATCATTGCTTTTTTGATTCCAGAAATGATGAAAAAAATTTGATGACCAGTAGATGTTAGCAATAATGCTAACAACAATTAACGGCTCAATTAAAAAACCTCATATATGAAGAGATACAGAAGCTGTGGTGCATATTTTTACACCACATTTTTCTCTGTGGATCCATAAAGACTGACCACAGAAGGTGATGTTTTGGTGTAATACATGTAATTTTGCTACACTATTTCTTTTAGCAACCAGTAGCCAGGAGCAGAACCTACGTCACCTCGTCAGCCTAGCTCAGCCCACCCCTCCACCTATTTTGCCTCCTGTTTCCCAACTTGTGCTTTTCTTTCTTTCTTTCTTTCTTTCTTTCTTTCTTTCTTTCTTTCTTTCTTTCTTTCTTTCTTTCTTTCTTTCTTTCTTTTTTTTAATAAAATTTGACAGCCTATATGCACAATAATATATATATGGTTTCAACATCTCTTTAAAATATGTCATTTTAGTGTTTAACAATGACATGACTGCTTTGTATCTGAGCAACATGCAGACACGTAGGTAAAAAGTGCTAATTTTTCTATTTATTTTCTGACGGTTAGATATAAATTGCTTAAATACATTAAAAAAAACTTTTTTTCTTATTCCTCTGCCTCTACTTCTTTTCTACTGGGTGGAGTTTTATTGCTGTAGTTAGTTTATATTCTACTACTTTGGCTTAATACTGGGTCAGAGTTGCAGAATTAGAGATATAAATTGCATCAAAACAAATATACATAGCCAACCAAAAACAGTGTTGTATGCATTTATGCTGCGTGCACTCACAAACACAAACACCTACACACTCACACACACAGTGCACACAGCTATTTTCTTGTTGGTGTGTTTACACCCTGGTTGTCTGCCAGCAAGGCTCTCTGAGTCCTGCTTCAAGCACAATGTTTTATAAGGCAAACAGGAAGATCATCGCTATGAAGGTAAACATTAGATGTGTCATTATGGAGGATGTTGCATAATGCACCAACCCGATACCTCCATAAACCTACGCCAGAGCATCAAGAAGGAAGGACCCTAGGAATAGCCACAGTTTTGTTTTGTGAATGTTTGCTGATTATTTTAGTATAGAATAAAAAGGTTTTGGACCACCCGCTTGGGCTTTACTAACTTTCTTTCTCTTCCTGTATGTTTCCTCTCCTTCTTTCTTCCCCTCGCTCTGTCTCTTTGCATCAGACCCTCGCCAGTCCCAGTCCTCTCCTCCCTGGTCGTATGATCAGACGTACCAGTCGTACCTGAGTCCCATGGCCTCCCCCTCAGTCCACTCCACCACCCCCCTCTCCTCCAGCCGAGGCACGGGCCTGCCTGCCATCAGTGACGTGCCTAGACGATTGCCAGGTAGAACAACTGCTCTGAACCAGCAACCCTTCTCATCCTAGCAGAACCTTTTGTAATGAACCAACGTCACACATTTTCTTGGAGTAGAAAAAAAAAACATATGCACAGGCACCCACACACACAGGTCCAGGTTAGCTAATCCATTGTATTAGCCTGTTGTCAGCATGTCTCTCCTGAGGATGCTTTGGATGCTAGAGGAGTGAAAAAAAGATACAATAGTTTACTCTTTTTTCCTTGCTACAAGCCTTTGATCCCAGAGGAGTATGAGTATAATAACAGGCTTGAGGATAATGACAGGCTTGTGACTGACAAATAAAGTGTCTTTATAGCAATACGCAAGCCTCCCAAGGAATTCTGGGTAATTGCATTAGCAAGTGCGTTTGTAATGGTCGCGTCTGTCTCCCAATTTGTTTCTGTTTGCCTTCTCTTTTACCCTCCACACATGCCTCCAGATGGGTTTCTCCCCTGTACACCTGTTTGATTCATTGCCATGAGCTTTTTTGCCTCCCTCCCCACTCCCAACTTCTGTTGCTTGTGCTAATGTACCACTCCCTCCTCCATGCCTCGGGGGAGGCTAAGTGATTACGCGTCTCGGCCGTGTGACTCCGCATTAGACAGGGTTTAAAATCCAGCCAGCTGCCTTGTCGACTCTGATTAGTTTGGTCTTTCCCCCCTTAGCTTTCATCTCACCAGCATTGGGCTTTGTTCTCCAAGTGACACACTCTCACGTGCTAGCACAGGCACACGCGCAAAACACCCTCCTGCACTCACCTCAAGCATTTAATACCTCCTAAGTGATCAGACTAAGGCTCTCAGATCTGGGGAGCGCGTGTTGACACCTCGGCCGGCTGTTCTGTAACAGTATCCAGCCACAGAACATACCGACAAGGAGCTGATGCTCCAATGGAAACCCAAACCCCCTCCCCCTGTTCAAACACACCTTTTTATAGAGGTACTGAGCACTTTAGAGCCATCTTACTAACATTTTAGGGGCTTGTTTCCCAGATAAAAAGGGCTTGATTGAGTTGTTTGGTGTTTGTCTGATACATTCAAAATTGGTTGGTTTAGTTCAAGATAAAAAAAGTTCTTCTGGCTCATCTTTGCTGTATCTTTTGAGGATGTTAATAGGCCCAAATGGATTCAGGACTCTGTTGGTCATCACTCCTCCACAGTTGAGACAATCACCTACTATTCCTAATAGAATCAAATGGGTGCTGTGGAAGGAGGAAGTTGAGAGGCCTTAATTGTCTTCATATGCTATCTGACACGGGCAATGTGGGGTTAGCAAATCTTCCATCCACATAAACACATCCCCCTATTTTCTTGGTTCCCGCCACCCACTGTCCTCTCGCTGTAGACATGGTGACACAAAAGACGCCTGGTGATTTATGATAAGAGCGCCATGGCTGGACTAAACCACTGTGAGGAGACAGTAGGGAGCTGGGGAGGGGGGGGACCTCCTATTCTCCTAAAACCGTGGGCCCAGCGCGAAGCTCGCCACAGCCAGTTAGTGGTTTTTGGGGTATTTTTTAAGGGATAAAGCGAGGAGAGGAACGAAGGGTGAGATGGAGCGGCTCCTTCCCGGCTCGCTAGCTCACGCACGTGCACACGGACACACACGTACACACACAGGCTGGAGCCGATGGGAGGCGAGGAGAGGAGCCACATCAGAGCTCAGCCCTGCCTCATTATGGATCTCATGGAAACTGTTTCTGCTAAAAGTGTTTCCACATGTGCAGCTCCTGATTCATCCCAACTCCTTTTTTTATGTGCATACAGTATTCACACACATACACACACCCCTCTACTCTGGCACCCACACCCACCGCTGCACACACACATTTGCATGCATAAACAGTTGTCCCGATATAAAATAAATATACATGAACATGTGCCAACAGACATATGGAGAAACCTAAACATGCGCAGGCATAAACACGCGCTATGTGTGGGACTTGAGTGGCGTGTTTGTTAACTTTATCAAAAACGGAAAGACTTGAGGTGACCATCCTCGTTGAGAAAGTCTTTGTAAATTTATTATTGCAAATATTTAAATACAAATGTGGTAAATAAAAGTTTACTACTGTCAGAGGGTTATTTATTGAACTTTGGTTCTATAAATGCCCAAGAAACCGCTGGTTAGTGGTGGAGTCAAGTTAGAGCTCCGGTAACTGTAATGATGTTGTGATGGTGATGCTAATCATGATGGGATGTCTTTGTGTGTCTCCGTAGGTTCCTCTGACTTGAGCCCATTCCCAGGTCAGTTTGACCGTCAGTTCCCGGGCCTCCCGCCCATCACAGAGAGCCGTTTCTCCAGCCCCCGGATGCACTACCCCGCCACCTTCACCTACACCCCACCTGTCACCACCGGCATGTCTCTGGGTAGCGCCCACTACCACACATACCTTCCCCCTCCATACCCGGGCTCCACCCAGAGCCAGAGTACACCATTCCAGACTAGCAGCACGCCATATCTCTACTACGGCGCTTCGTCTGGATCCTATCAGTTCTCCATGGTTCCGGGTGGAGATCGCTCGCCCTCGCGGATGATCCCGCCTTGCACTAGCGCCTCCACGGGCACCACCCTGGTAAACCCCAACCTGCCCAGCCAGACGGAAGGAGCGGTGGACGGAGACGGGAGCCACAGTAACTCCCCGACGATTCTCAACCCAGGCGGCCGCATGGATGAGGCGGTGTGGAGGCCATACTGAAGAGGATCCTGGTGAAAGGAAGTCAGCTGATGTCATAGATTAAAAGCACAAAGCCAGGGGTTTTTTTTTTCATTGAAAGGGGGATTTTTTTGAGCAGTCATCAGCAATCTTTACTTAATGGTCGGAAATGAAGGTAAAGATCTAAAAAAACAAAAAGTAAGAAACTTGTTCGGACTTGTCTTCCTGGAATGTGTTTTGACCAAGGCACTACACAGGGAGCCATTCTCACAGCAATAACCAGAAGATCATTTTATAGGCCCACGTGGATAAGACTTTCTTTTCATTTTATTGTAATCCACAAGCTTTAAGGGACGATTCACCCATATCTGTCAAACAACGGCCCGTTTGTATAGTGTTATATTTCAGCAAGGCTTTTTTTTTATGCAGAGCATGTTTTTGTACTACGACAATATAAAGATGCAAGTTAGGCACTGAGTAGCAAATAATTATTAACATGTATGTTACCCTCGGTGGTATGGACATCAAAGTTGCTTTAAACCATTTAATTTAACTTGTGTATATTGTGGGTGAAACAATGTGGATTCAGGCATTTTCTTCTTAACTTATGAAGCCATAAATTATGTATTGTATTTGAAACTTGAGTTAAAGAAGTATAATCTGAATATTTTTGATGCATCTATGTTACTAAGTTAAAAAAAAATCTTTTTTTTTTTTTTTTTTAGGTAATTTAAGAAATTGTTTAACTTTTTGTTTTTGTAGCACCACCAAAAGGTTGAACATTTTGATTTTGAAATGTAATTTCCAAAGAATATTGGAACACACTTAAATACTCCACACTTTTAGGAGCCTAATATCGCCAGGTGTTGACACACGTTGGCTCAGAAATGGGCCTTTTTAATATTTATTGAGCAATAACTTGTGTTGTTGCTCTTGGCAACACACCATTTAAAACAGCTTTATGAGAAAGATAATCACCCATTGAGGGAATTTTAATTTTATCCTAGTCTGACAAATGCAGATATGTATTTCCTATTCTTTTTCTTTTTGATATTTTCAAACTGAAAACGGTACATTCAAACACAACCTGATGTATAAGCCAAAGATAGTCAGACTTTAATCTTCAGTTACTTAAGCAGAAGCAATTCTTAGGAGTGATCCTCGAATGATCTTGACTCCCCAAAAAAATGAAAAATGTTGTTTTTGTGTGTTTTTGCATATCTCATCATATCCATCCATAAAAGCCCAGTTCTGCTATACCTGTCATATCATATGGAAAAGATAGCTTTAAAAAAGTGTCTTAGGTGACAGACACGGGTACGTTTTTATGGGGTTTTTTTTTTACATTTTTCTCTGTCCATCTCTGAGATTGAAAAGGGAACATCACAGTGGGGACACAAAAAGAGGCTGTGACATTCCTTTTATTTATTTTACTCTGATTTTGCCTTTTTTGAAATGACTTTCCACACACACTCGCATTGGCACTAAAGCGCAGGGGAGGATGTAAACATAAGACCGGCTCAGCAATAACCAAAAAACAAACAAACAAAAAAATACAATAGCGTTAAGAGAACTTTAAAGAAAAGAAAACGCACCAAAAACGGAGGTGCTTGGATGCAGCTGCTGGCGGCAAACCGGTAACCAAAAAAATGTATGTTTGTTTGATAAAGCACTTATTTCTTGTTTTATTCTTGGCAGCACTTGCAGCTGGCTGCCAGCAGGGCTAGTGGTTTTAGTAGATACACACTCACACACACCCAGAGAGAAAGAATGAATAGATAACGCTTGGCGAAAAAAGTCGTTTACGTTGGAGTCAAATCTCACAAGGCAGTTGGTATTTGTTCTTGCTTTCATACAATATGATACTCAGCACATGTGGGTAATATAATAACTCGATTTGAAAGAGCTGACAAAAACATAAGCATGTCCAAGGATCAGACTTCAAGTCTTTCATTGAACACTTGCACGCGGTCTCCGCAGAAGATGTTCTGAACTGAGTTAATGGAACTGAGCCTGTCACACTACATTTCCCCGACTGCCTGGGCCCGAACAAAAAGCCCTTTTTTTGCTGTTACGTCGTAGCCTAAAAAAGCAAATACAGATTCATCCAAAGCCTTTATTGTAACTATGCACATGTGCTGGAATTGATGTAATTTGCTCTTTTCTTTCTGGTCTTTGAACAACGAAACAATCTTTTTAAAAACTGTTTACACTTTAATGCAGCACTGACATCCCTTTCTGTCCTCTTGTTCGTGTTGTATTCTTTTTTTTTTTTTTTTTAACCTTTGGTTAATTTTTACATGCAAGCCATCCTCAAAGACCTTGTATTATTTAATGATCAGCGTGTACGATATCCAGGAACCATACCTTAGCCTGATGTTGTGTAAAGTTTACTCAGTATGTCAACTTTGATGCTTCTTCTCTCCACTTTGTCAGGACAATGACACTAATAGTGACTCCGTTAGATTATGCTGGTACGTTTTATCTCTTCTTTTCTTTTGTTTTTTTAAAGGGACAAACTGACCTGACAACAGTGAGCGAAATTGGCATTCTGATTGTACATTTTGTTTATTTGAGTATGAATAAAACCAGGAATTTTGTAACTTAATGTTCCCTCTCAATCTTCTCATTCAGCTGAAATTGAATTAGGCCTAACACAGAATGGCAGCATGTGTCTAATTTTCCATCACATCTTCCTCTTTTTAGTTTGCAGGCCTGCTCTCGGCAACATCTCCGCCTAACCTGATGACGCACGTGCAGAGATTAAGTCTTCTGTTTGTTTCTTGTTTATTCATTTAAAGGGAAAGTCTCATGTTTGCACACTGTAATTCTGCTTACGTGAGTTTCTGTTACCTCACGACGAATCAGTGGCAGCAGAGTATGCAAATAAAGCAGATGCGACATGGCGACACCATGCCTGAAGAGCACAAACGCTGAAGGTTTAAAAGACCATTTCAACCTTTAAGAATTTCCTTTTTTCCAAATATGCCATCTCACCGACTCAATTCTTTGGGATGATATTTTTCGGTCTGCTGAGTTTCTGTTGAAATAGGAAAGGCGCCACGTCAGCAGAATTCCGCAGCGTCATCACTGTTCCCTCAAACCAGGGAACATGCTGTGCGTAGGACGCTGATGAAACGGTGTCATCGCAGGTCTGCCATTCCGTCTGTACCAGCGTTGTCTTTGGATGCGAACGGCGGTGGGCCGGGGCCAGACTACCGTTGCCACTGCCATGGCTTTATTTCAAAGGTGCATTAGGAAACCGGAGAGATGGAGACACGAGGAATCAGGGAAGCTGTTTTACATTATTCCAAGACATAATAGAGACAATTTCATGCACACACATACACAGAGAGGAGAGGTAGCGACCAGTCTGTGTGGGTTTTTTTAAGGTTCACATTAGGAACATTTCTCTGGATTTCCCTGAATATAGATTTCATGGGAGAAAAAAAAACCCTCCAGTTGGTGTCGGGTTCACATTCGCAGCATTCTCAGCCATTTCTGGCAATTATAATAATGAACTCTGGAGGAGCAGCGGGACACCCGGGGAATTAGCATGATATCCTCCATGCATGAGAGAGAGACAGCAGTTCCACAGAAGTCTCGTTTCAGAGGAGCTAGTTTACACGCTTGTCCCCGCAGAACGAGGAGGTTGAACAAGATGTTGGAGTCCAACAGGAGCACAAAGAAGCTGCAGTCAACTTAAGTTACACAATCAACAGAAAGGAGGAGAAAATGCACACTCCATTTAGAAAACACACACAAATGCACGCACAAACTGATAGCCCACACATTATTTACTGCCCTCTTCCAATACTTAAAAGGGGCAGGAGCAGGCAGGAAGTAATCCTCAAGGGTGCCACATTACACCAGGAGCTAAATATTTCTGACTATGTTTCCATCTTTACTAACAGTGTGTGCGCTTGTGCGTGCGTGTGTGATGTGGAGTTGTGATTATAAAAAAGAATTTTGTCAAGTTATTAGCAGTGCATTTGGCTTTGCCTTTAAGCAATGAGTGCAAGTCTTTGCTCTAGTCCAATAATTGGTGGAAATCTGACAAAAAAACAGGAGTCGTCATTTTCCTCTTTGCTGGTACTGGGAGATGTGCTCTGAAAAATGCTGACCTTCTCAAAACTTTTAAAAAGGAGCCATCTGAACTTAACAAACTACAAGGGGCACACAGACGATTGATCCTAATTTGGTCAGAGTGTAATTGAGTAACTCAGCTGTGGCGCCAGGAGCTTCAAGCCCAGTTAAGGATATTTGTGTACTTTGGCGCCCTCTGGCGGCGTGTTATTGTAACGCGTAGAGTCCACGTAGGGCCCACGACAGCGAGTCCCTACAGTCAAAGGAAGCTCGGATTAAACCAGCTAGGCTGTATTTTGTTAGTGGTACTCCGGTTTAGGTTCAAACACTCCCTGCTTTGTCTCTGCGGGCTTTCCTCTTTAAATGAAAGACATGTGAGACGTTCTTCACCCCAGCCTGCGGACGATGACTTGTCTTTTGACCTATAATTAGAGAAATTATCAATTGGCAGCCGAGTTGCATCCAGGCAGCAGCCCAGAATCTTACACACATGGCAGGTTGTAGGTCAGCTCCGTATCCAGCACCAGAATCCATTCATCACCAGATTAAAGCGGGCCTGTCACGTCAGCCCGCTTTGGAAACATTTGATTCCACGAAGCCATTTGCTGCATGGAGTCAAACTCACAGAAAAAGTGCACTCATGAAACACATAATACCTATATTTAATGAGCTCTGCCAGTTCAGATTATGCAACAGGACACTGACCACACCGTTGAAAAAAGGGGAAATTACTGTGAAAATGTAAGTGTCAGGACCATGGACAGCGACCAAACAGGCAAACAAAAGGCCTCTTTGTCCTGGGCCTTCGCTTCACGTCAGTGTTTCAAATTATACATTAGAGTTCAGCTGTCAAAAAAATAGCAATGACTTGCGGCATGACTGAACATGAGACGGGATAAAACTCCACGTGCTGCCAAATACCCGTGTAAAGCAAGCAGTTTTATCAGTAAAATCCAAAAATCTGGGCAGGGCCCACGTTTCTGCCCAAAACCAACAAGGAAGCAGTGCGACGTGTTCATCCTGCTGTTGGGCCTTAATCAGGTGGTTTAAGACCGTAGCCGATGCTCGACATCGTCCTGCCTGTTTTGACGTGAGGCATCCGTCTTCTTGGCCTCTGAGGATGATCACTCGCGGTAAAAAGCAGGTTCGATGGTTCGACTGGAAAATAAAACGCCGTGCGTTTCCTCCGAGCGATGATTTACTCATACGAGTCTGAGGCCAAGTGGCCGGCTGACAGTGCGGAAGTGCGAGGGGATGCCATGGATCCAGACATGTCAGATGCGTGGATGTGGTCGCACTGGTGAGCGTGGTCGCCGCCGTATGATTATGTAGATTGGAAGACAGTGGAGAAGGAAAATAGTCTGGTTCACTACGGGCTATCAATACCTAACATCATCCTCTCGCATAATTAGCACCGTGTCCACATCCTTTTCCAGTGACCATGAATTATTTAATGTGGCACACGACTGGAGCAGAAACTAACCATTAAGGAGGATAAACACATGTGGCTTCAGCAGTCTGGAGACATCATTTTAGCGACTCCTCACCAAAAAGCCAATGCAATCAAAGCGATTTATTGTTATCTCTTGCTCAAACCTGATTATTTAAATAAAGAGAGAAAAAAAATGTTTTGATCGCTGGTCAGGCCTTCACGAGAAGAGCTGGTAAGGTCATCAGTCTTGTGATGAAACCACAGGCGCACGCCAGTCCGATCAATAATCCCCATCACGCTTCGCCGCAAGTCGCTCAAAGCTCCGCGGGCAGGCGAGCGGAGGAGGGCCGAGAGCGCCGGGAGAACCCGATCCTCCGCCTGATGCTCTCTCTCGGAGTGGAAGAGATGAGGACTCGTCTTCCGCAGCCCTGTCTCCTCTTTTAAATCTGATCTGCTGTTATGACATGGTTGCTGGCGATGTCAGCCGTGCTCTGATTAGACACTTCCTTCTCCAGCCTGCGGGCCTTTTGGCCGTCGTCTTAGCAGGCTGAGGCTAATGTCATGTGTCATTACTCAACACCACAGATATATTACAAAAAGCTTCTTTTGCTGTTTAAAAAAGAGATATATTTTTATATTTTATTTGTGCCTCACGAGCTAATTGAGCCAAATGGTCACTTATTAAAACACCATCATGGCCCAGGTTTTCCTAAATACTTAAAAAAAAAAAAAAACCCTCTAGTTTTGTTTAGCATCATTGGAACTGGGAGAGGAGCCATGTCATTCCTGGCTGGAATCTTTGTTCAGAGTTTGAAAAGTGGTGTCTGATACTGCAAAAAAAACGCTAAACTTTCCTCTCTGCTATTACAGTTAAAGTTCAGCAGTCAGCAGCTCCTCTAAAACTCTTTTTTTCCTCCTCAAATAACTTGGTTTGTTGTTTGTTTGTTTTCTGGAGCTTTATCAGCTTTGATGAACCTTTTAAAGCTTTATTGCCACCAGGTGTCAGGGTCACTGAGTGGGTGGCTCACCTGCCCTGCCTCACCTGTGCCTCGTTGCCTCGTCTCTAGTCTGCCTACAAAAGCTGCTTTTTCCTCCGCGGCCTCTTTTGAAGTGTTGCCTCTATGTGTGTGTGTGTGTGTGTGTTCCCTGTGTGCTGCTTCTGTGTTTCTGGTGTTTTGTCGCATTTGCTGCTTCAGTATTCCAGTCATTTCTTCCTTGGTGTTGCAAACATGGTCAAAAAGCGTGTTCACCTGTGAGGGGCTCTGGAAAATGGTAACAACATCACAGGCTTTCAGTCAACCTTGAGATATTATGAGTTAAAATGAATACTTCGTCTGACGTGTGTGTGTGTGTGTGTGTGTGTTAGTGTGTCTCCTGGGTGTAATATGTAGGCAAGTAGCTGCTGAGGGTGCGTTGAGGTCTCTGTAGTGTTTCCAAAAATATAGGTCTGGCCCTTAATTGGATCACAGGTCTGTTTCTGGTGGGTCCTCACACGTCAAAAAGCACCAGTTTGTTTTAATCAGCTCAGGTCTCAGAGCAAGACTCAATTTAGACAATTTATGCCTCAGCTGAAAAAGGCTTTTCTAACCTCGACTATATAAGTACGCAGTGTGTGAGCCTGCGCGCAGCCTATATGGAGCGACTGTGCTACGGTGGCCAAACCAAGGCCAGCGATTGGTGGATCCACTGGGAGTGAAATAACAGATTAATGTGGCACGCCAGGCCCCATAACCAGACGTGTTTGACATTAATGCTCCACTGTATATTATTCAGCTTGCAGAAATGTTGGATGGGAATGATGGAATCCAAGGACAAGGATGTTTAGGTACTAATTACCAAACAGAAAGGCACAAGTATTGCTCCATATTTCCTTACTCCTGTGGAAACACTAGGCAGGCTCCATTTATTTTCTTTGACTGTTGTTTCTGGCATGGCCGTGTCTCAGTAAACACACGCTCGCCCACCATTGTAAATCCGACAGGCACAGATCTTTTAAGTTAGACTCCTTTGAGGGGAAAATGGAGACAGATCGGATGGCGGCGCTTGGGTTTTCCGTCTTAATGAGAGAGTGGAGAAGAGGGATGGCGTTTGATCCCTGGCATGGAAGCCTCTATTTAAAGCTGTCAACGGCCATCACTCTCTCTTCTTTCTTTTGCTCCTATAGACGGAGGGGGGGAAAGGCTGCGCCGCAGTCAAATTAGGGCCAGGATCTGAAGTCCAGCAGCCGATTCCATTATCAATGAGAGGCACCGGGGATCGTTGCTGATTGATCACCTAGCGGGGAAAGAAAAGGAAACAGAAACGGGACTGTGAAAATATTATTTTATTTGCAGAGCTTCACAATGAGCGTGCCTCACGGTCATCATGCTCCAGTTTCACATCATGTGTTTGTCCAAACCGCACGAGAGTCTCATGGTTCTTCAAGAACGTCTCACAACAGTTGCAGCCTGACGCCGAGCCAAAGACGATAAGCCTCGAGACGAGTTTCCGCCCTCTACTACACGGACAATGGATGTTTCAAAGTTGAACTCTAGGCTGGGGAAGGTAGCAGACTCCCCAGGATGGAGGAAATGTCTCTTTGATGAGGGGCCGCGGGGCAGGGCTCCTGACCGTTGTGGACCTGGCCTGGAAGATGCTTTTCATCACAGCACTAATGGCTCTACCTAATCAGGCTTGATTGGGGCTGGTAAATAAATACCCTCTCCATTCATAATATCATGTGTAACTTAAGACAAAATCAATACCTTGACTGAACACTAATAGCTGGAGGCAGAACAAACGTCTCTGCTCGCCCTGCAATACATTTTTAAGAACGAGCCTCCCCGGGTGTGGATTTTTGATACCTCTATATTAAATGTGCAGGAGGATATCCTGTTACAGATTAAAACAGAAGCTGTCAGAGTTAATTTTCTTCTTTCAAACAACACAAGCGTTCGAAAAGATTGTGTTATTGTTTCAAATCAACCCGAACGACAACGCCGACGGTGAGAGATGACAATCAAACGATCCCGTCAAATTCGGCACACAATTTGTTTCAATCATCATCTGCACATGGATCAACGTGTCTCCGCGGCAGCTTGATAATAAACACCAGAGTCTGAGCAGGCTTGTGCGAGCTGAGGAATAAATAATGTGAGAAAGTGACACCGGCAGTAAAAGGTTTTGGATCGGAGGACCGTACTTTATGAAAGAGAGCTTTGTGTGATGAGAAATAAATACAGACGTCATGATGTTTGCTTGAAAACGCTATGTGCCTTTTCACAACATCCACTTGGAAAAAATGTGAATTATTGTCCTCAATTTATAGACTTCTCTTCTGTTTCTGTCATTACAACCTGATTTACTGAATTGCTGAAATCCACAACGTCTGACATGTTTACGATTAAAGACTGAATTCCTGGATCCTCAGCATGCCACAAGGGAAGATTCAAAGTTTACTGAAAAGTAAAGATGTTGATGGCGTGTTATTTTGTTTTTTTGGGGTTTTTTTTTTAAACAATATGTTTATTTTATGTGAGCTACTTGGCCAATCTTTTCGCCACATCCTTGTAGGCCGTCTCGATCTCGCCGTCAGCCGCGCAGGTGTTGGTGAATTCATCGCGCTTGTAGGCGTTCTTCAGGTACCGCCACACGCCAGACATGTCAGAGGGGATGTCGTAGTTGCGGTACTTTTTAGCAACAACCTAGGAGAGAAAACAAAAACTTGTTTTCTTGCTGCGCTATGCTGCGAGGTTCGGAGAACTAAACTGACATCGTGCAAGAAGAGAAACGCTGCCGCCCTGCTGGTCATTTTGAGAGGCTAAAAACACTTAAAAGATGTGGCTTTCCAAGTTGTGATAATAATTTTGACTCAGGGACTCAAACATACAAAACCCGCACATTTTGGCTTCTTGCGTAAGAATGAATGAACTCGGACCCACCACAATTCCCCAGACACTGTGGGTCTGCACCAGCATCCACATGGCAGACACATTAAGCATTTGTCAGTGAACACTCTTGGGTCTGGATTTGTCTTTGGTAGCATCTGCATGAGCCATGTCTGCCATCTTGGGTAGCTCCTAACGGTCAACCACACCTGCCCCTCTGAAGCATTACTGGCATTCCAAGCTGTAGTTATTGTCTTTTCCTCCAGTGTTTGACAAAACTGCCTTTTAATTCTTTGTCAGTGGTGAAATGTGAAACTTTTATGCTAATAAATCCCTTACAGCCTTTTTGACAAGCAACCACACGCCGCCATCTGAAATAATCATTACCAAGTTCATCCATAATCACTACTGAACATAACCGTTTCATGAAGTTCTGTGTGTGGTTCAGCAAAGGAGGCCTGGTAAATTTTCACATCCTTTTCTGAGTGGGTAACTAAGGGTAACAGTATCCCTGGCTTAGCATGATAGCATTTTTAGCAATCTGTTCAGTACAGCAGTGCAGAGTTTTGGTTTTTTTTTTTTTCAACCGTGCACAATGGCGTTAAATGAAATTTGGAAAAAAAAAAAAAAACCCTCTTTTGTCCAGGTGCTCTGCCCTTTTTTACCTTAACTATATGCAGTTTTGGCAGCAGGTTGCAGTCTGCAAGAGTGAGCTGGTCTCCATCAAGGAAGCTTCGGGTGGAGAACTTCTGCTCCTCCATGCTGTCTGCGTCGATCTCGTCGGGCAAGGGGTTGTTCAGGTAGTCGTCCAGCTTATTCAGGGCTCTGGTCAGACCTTTCTCCAGGCCTAAACACACAAGTTGCACAAGACAGCACAAGCATGCGTGAAATTCGGTTCAAGGGTGAAGAAACCCCCTGAATGACGTGGCACAGATATCAGCCGGAGCAAACCTCAAGTACTAGACTCTGCTACGGCCTAGTGGAGGAACGGGATAAAAGCTACTCAGTGTTCTGTGAGAGGGTAAAATGACAGAAATGAGCGGCCCACCGGAGTTGGCTTCTGGTTTGGTGTTCTTGATGTAGGCTGAGAACTTGGCGAAGATGTCATTTCCAGCTGTGTTTGATTCTCTGTGTTTGGCCGCCAGTTTGGGATACCTGAGGAGACGGGGGGAGCGAAGGGGGGCAGGGGCAGGAGACACAGTCAGAATAAAGCATCTGGTTAGCGTTAACACCTGAACTGGAGCTTGGCTCCGGCTGGAAACACGCTACACACGCTGGCCGCCCGCACACCGAGGCCCATTTCTAATGTTTGAAAAAAAATGCAATAAAAGAACAAAAAGAACAGTTCGACAGAGCTGAGAATTTCTCTCAACGGCTGGTTCATTTATGTCTGTTTAGCAGCTTTTCTGCCTGTATTTCTCCTTTTTTTTTTACTTTCATTCACAAAAGATTTACAATAACCACAAAATCCTTCAATTCCCCTTCTTCAAGTAGCACGTGTTTGCTTTTTATTGAGCTAAATCGTTTCCTGAACTTTCAACAATGAAAAAATAGAAATCCAGCCAAAAACAATGTGGCTGTATAACAGGTAATATAATCTGATATCCAGAAACTTGGATCTGTGAAACCTTAAACCCAAATTACTTTGGAGGGCCGAGCATCTCCTCCAGGAACTCCTCAATCTTGTTGATATCAGTCTTGACCTCCCCGTTGAAGGTCACGAAGGGCGGGTGCGTCCCCGGAGCGAGGTTGTGCAGATCGGCCGGCTTTCTGAAGAGCAGACACACAAAAGCATGAGCCATCCGGTACGTCCACCAGTGTGTTTTTAGGCTGGCTCTTTCAGGAGCGGCGACCTTCTCAGGTCCACGGTGGTGACGTTGAAGACGACCCCTTTGAGCCAGAGGATCATGAAGAGACGCTGAGAGAACGGACAGTTGCCGATGCTTTCCCCATCACTGCCTGCCTGTGAGTGGGGGAAAAAAAAGACGAAAGCAATGAAAACACGCACAAAAATGGACCGACGGGGCCAAAAAATGATTTGCTAGCTGTCTTCTTTAAATGTTTCCAAAGCTAAAACTTGGTTTTTCTTTTCTTCATTTAAAATGATAGAAAGAATGTGAAAAATAACAATGAAATTAACACAAACTGGCAGGTTGTGAAGGAGCACATAACAGCACATAACTACTGGGAAGTATTTATTTAACTGGTGAAAAAATATTAAACAAGCAGCTGGCTGCAAGATGTTATAGGATGGGGCAGCTTAATGGATATGTATTCTGTTTGGATGTTTAAAAAAGCAGCTGAACACGTAGAACTGACTCTGTGCCAAATAGAATAATAAAAAGTCCTTTTAAGCACAGGTATGCGAGAGCGGTGGCGGTGACACCTGAGTCCCCTGTCCCCCGTCCCCTGTCCCCCCTCCACTGCAGCTGAATTATACATGCTGATTCCATCACATGGTTGTTGGCCGGTAGGACACAGACTGCAGGGTCAGAGCGCCGGCCTTCACAACACAGCAAAACACCTGAGTCACCGTCCTGGGTAAGCCCAGATTTAACAACTTCACAGCTGAAACCTCATGCGCTGTGGAACATGCACCGTGCATGTGGCAAAGACCAGAAACTGAGCTGCACGTTCTAAAAAAGTAGCTGAGCCGACTGTATGCACGCCAGCCATTGATGCCCCGGGGCTCATGTGATGTTTCTGTCGGTGCATTATTGTCGTGTTCAGGCTCAGCGACGCGGCGGTAACACAATACAGGGTTGCTGATAATGGCCAATCCCCATCTAGAACCGGGAGGAAAAAGGCTGTCACAGAAACGTGGCCCCACGGTTACGATGAGCCCTCACTGCTGCTTTATTCATCATTTCAGCACTTGAGCTATTGTATACCCCAAATTTAATTAGGATAGAAGTCTGAAAACTGAGCAAATGTGTTGTTATACTGTCTGGTTACTCACAGCAAACAAGCTAGATCAATAAATGCTGTTTTTCTAGGTTTGTTTGGGGTTTTTTATGCACTGATGGGACCTGAAGTGATGCAAACCAGCTGGTTACCAAGCCGATGGGTTTCCTTGGAGGTGGGTTAGCTGTAGAGGCTAATTGGGGCAAGGTGGTGAAGAGGTTTTCCACCTGCCTCAGGTACTGTAGAACCATCTGCCTCTAACATCTCCCACAGGACTTGGTGAAAAAAACAATACTTCTGCATCTACGAAGGCTTTCTCCTTCTATCAGTTCTCGTTTTTAGAGCATACCAGCTGACTAGAATTCTAAATAAAGAGATCCACGTGCCATGTGGGATCCATGTCAGGTCCATCCATGCATCTCCAGTATCGCTGTCATACTGACCCTGGGTCAACCTGCCAGTGAAACCTCATCTCTCCTATTAGATTACACGAGCTTTCCAGCACATACTGGTGGCATCACGCTGGAAATCCTGCTCGTACTGTCTCTGTCTTTTAATAAAATACCACATTCCGTCTTACCTTGACAAAAAGCTCAATATCAGGGTCTTTGTCCTGAAAAACCATAGCGGACATGGTGCCTGGTCCAACTTTCTTTTGTCTTTTTCCTCCCCAAAAAGCTAGAAACTTGGCTTATCCCCTGAGGTCTACATCCTCCAGAAATGAGTAAAAAAGGTGATATCTTCTCCGGATGATCCTCCCTCTCTCTGGGGATCCCTGAGGGTTTCTCAGCTGCTTCTTCCCAATGTGCTCTGATCATTTACACGCAGCCTTGAAATCTCACTCGTGACCCCCGTGTTCTGATTTGGACACAGATGGAGAGCAGAGCGACTGTCTCTGACTGACACGGAGGTAAACAGGTGTCAGTCCTGCTAACCCAGGGGGCGGAGCTCCATCCCTCTCCTCTCCACTCTGCTGCGACCAACCTGCCCTCACACACACACACACACCATCATCTCCTGTAATTTTATCTCATATTTAGGTCCCATTTTATCAACAGTATTCATATTTAATGTATGTTTTGACATGTAGGCTTTAACTGCTTCCATTTGACCTGGATATGATGATGATAATTATTGATCAATGACATCTTTTTTTTTTTGGACTGCCAATCATTTCTGGGGAAAGAAAAAAAAAACTTATATAGGGCATTAAGAATAAAAGCAGGATGGCCAGAAACGAGCCGAAGAAAGATGGAATGAATCGAACTCCAGTTGAGTCTATCGGTAAAGCAGCGCCCTCTAGTGGCTGTCTCGACAATTTACAGCCCACCCGCTCTCCTACTACTTGATGTTTCTTTCTACTTTTATTAACTAACTATACTCTTTTATAGCTACACGTTAAATAGATGGTGTAAATGTCAGTTTTAATGATGTCGGTGCAATAAATGACAGCCTTGGTTAATCTTGCAAACCAAGACTTTTTTTCTATCTCCAATAAACCAGTAGGTCAACGTGAACCAATAAAGAGGGATGACCTCGTGAAATAAGCAGAGGAAAATTCCTCACTCATTGGGCTAATCATTCACCTGATCATCCAACAAAACGATGGAACTTGCTTCACAACCCAGCGATCTTGTCAATATAAACTTCCTCTTGGAGGAGACGAGGCCGTAACGATAGTGGCGATAGCGTTAGTGCTAACATCAGACCAGGCACGATCTGCAACCGTAATGCAGCTCGCTTTGGTTTATTGGTGTTATTTGGGATTAAACGGTTGGGAAATCACACACAGGAGGGAGAGGGGAGGTGTTGGGCGGGGCAGTGAGTGGAGAACAGGCCATGTATGGTGTCAGACTGAACCGTGGTGGATGATTGACATCATGGTGATCTAATATCATCAAGATTGCATAAGAAGGGGTTCTTGTCCTTTGGTGTGGTAAATACAAGTGTGTTTTCTGGTGGTGATCAGTCCCAAATCGTGACAAAGCTCTACTTTATCACCAAGAAAATGACACAAACCTGCAGGAAAAGTCACCGGAGGCTCTTTTGGAACTACGAATGACGCCATCCGAGACAGAATGATCAGTTTCTCTGCCTCGACTGCAAACATAGGTCTCACTTTTAAGATGATCTCACTCGTTAGCCCTGCTTTTCCTTCTATGGGGCCTTGTGGAAGCTCAAGCAGGGCTGGTTGACTGCAGCCTGTTGACTCAATCTCCGTTGCCCAATCAGCGGTGACCTGTGCTTGTACTGATAGCGAAGCTGGTAGACCGCCTGTATCAGAAGCTCAGCAACAACACACACACAACTGGATTTGCTCAGGCCCAGAGTTCAGCCCCGGTTTCTATGGCCGTACAGTAAACAGGTTAATAATTACATCAGGTTGCCTCACTGGCAGAGATTTCACTGTGTCTTTGACAATGACAAATCAATACTTTCTCGTCTCTATTTATAGACATAGATGAGGTTGATCAGCCATGACTAAAACACACATTTCTGATTTGATTTTTTTTCTTTAAATTACTAAGAAAAGCAGCCAAAAAGAGCAACATTTGTTGCTTACACCATTTCTATTTAATGTTGCTGTTTGGATGCGGTTGTTAAAAGCATCTACAGGTGTGCAGAGTGAACTAAACCTTTTCAAAAAAGTGCTCAGCAAGTCAACAGAAGCTTTTGCTTTTTCAACAATAAGCAGTTTGTTGGTGTGGTGCCGACCTTTGCTCATGTCTCACCTTGACGAACAGGGTGATCTCGGGCTGGTTCGGGTCCGCGGCCGCGTTTTCCTGGTTTATCACACTGTGTTCGAGCGTCTCCCGCTGTTTCAACGCCAGCAGCAGGTCCTCCACGACCTCGTCCATCCTGGCCTTATCCGGCTGGTCGTCGCAGGGACCCGCCGCTGACGCGGAAGACGCCGAGGAGGACGACGAGCGCCGGGATCCATCGTGCGCCTCGCCGTTCACCTCTTCCACCGTCTCTACCGCGGGCGTTTCAGCCACCTCTACCTCCGCCTTCTCCTGCTGATGGTCGCTGGATGACGAAGAAGAAGAAGAAGAGGAGGAGGAGGATCTGCTCCGTTCCTCCCTGTCTCTGGTCTCCATGTAGTCGGGAGCGCTGCGCTCCTCTTCCGCGGAGGTGTGCACCTGCACCGGGCTGTGCACCTGCACCACCACCTCACCGGAGCGCTTACGCCCGGACTCAGAGTCAGAGCTGTCAGAGCTGTTCGAGCTGGCAGACCCTCGTCTGATGATATCCATGGTTCTCCCTGCTTGTGGCACAACTGGGCTTTAAACCGCCGGAGGAGAGCTGAAGGGAGGAAGAGCCGAAGGGAGGAAGAGCGCACGGTCCGCCTGCCTCTGACTGAGGGCCAAATTCCAGCCAGAACCCATAAAAGACCTTTGATCCCGCAAGTTAACGAGTAAGTTGTTCAAAAAAAGCTGAGGATTGTACCTTCAAGGACGGGTGGCAGCACCTCAATGTCAGCTAGAATCAATCAGTCTCAGTAGGCTTTAAAAACTTCGGACGCTTTCGCAACTCGCAACTTCGATCCGGTGGAGGAATTTTACCAAGATTTATGCCACATGCAATTAAATCTTTTTATCTTCAAGTTAAATTGTTTGTGTTTTATCCATTCACTGCTAATAATTAACTTTTTTCATTATTGATTTACTGATCTTAAGGTGGGATGTTGAACTACAGATGTAAGGAGGTTGCTTGAGTTCTTCTTGTATATAAATAAGGATTGGTTTTATTACATTTGAACAAATAAATTCAACAAATGTCCCCTTTTTTTACCCTACAAAATAAAATCTGTAACGGCACTTGGAGATTTGTGTTTTGACAGTTCTGGGGGAAGATCCAGACATCAGAAGCGCAGGAATAACACATGATGGGGTGGAAAAAACACACTGGTTCAGTTCCACACAAGTCCCTTTAATCTCAGAAGACCACCTGCATCAACATGGCAAATATAGTTTATTTGAAGATATTCAAGTAAAATATTCATCGCTGGACTATTAAATGTTTTTTTTTTTTTACAATCCCAAATGAATCCTTTAAATATACAGAAAATTTGGTTCGTTTGTCAGGAGAAAATTATCAGACAACGCTCTTATTTCGATAAACAAGACGGTTGTTATCAGAAAATCAACTGTAGAAATATTTTCAATTTGTGAATTAAAATTTAGTAAAAAGCGTAAATCACAGTGATGTCTGTCCTTTTTTTTTGGACACAGTTCTTAGTGCAGCTAAAGCGAAAAGAGAAAATGTTTTAATCCTAAACGATGTTGCAAAATAAAAAAAAGCCAGATCTTACCTGCCCGGATAATTTCTACTAGGTTTTACACACAGCCTATTCAAAGCTTTCTGGCAGCAGCGTTTTAAATATTTGTTTAACAGGCGGTGCAAATCATAAAGAATGTAAAAATGCCAAAAAGTTTCCACCCACTAGTGCAAATCAGCGGAACAGTTCCTGCAACAGTCTCCCCAACCAAGCAACAACAACGCTCTTAAAAATCCAACACAGAAATACTGGCCAATAGCAATTGCACTTCACATTTCACCAACAAATGGCTCTTGACGGTCAACATATAAGAACAAGAGGGCTGAACAAGTTTATCTCTACATCACAGATGCTAGAAAGAAAAAAAAAACAACAGACAGACTGATGCACACTGAACACACCCCTTGAGAGATCTCCTCTCTTCATTTAAAAGGCATCTGATCACTAAAAGAGCGAGGCGATGACGACTAAATGCGATGAAAGACCGAGATGAGCGGCGGCGGCAGCAGCAGACCCCCTGCTGCTGGGCAACGTTCCCAAAACCCACCCTGACCTCAGCCACTCGGCAGAAACAGCCTCCGTTCCACCCACCGGAACGCCCGGTGGAGAACCACCATGACCGCCAGTGTCAGGATGCTACAAAGAGATGGCTGAATACTTTTTCGGAGAGCCCCCTCTTCCCCTACCGCTACCGTCTGGGTGAAGGTCAGAGCGTGGGCTCTCCCTTCGGGCTTCCACTCCTCTGCACCCCTCAGGTCACGTCGGTTGGAGTGTGCAAACGAGCGCAGCTCTGTAAATGCCATGAAAGATTGTCTTAACCTGTACAGGCTTATTGCTTCTTGCCCTAATTTTTCCTGCAACTGAGCTCCGATAAGGGTAATTTAGAATTTATTTTAAGCATGCTGATAAATATTTCACTGCAATAGTTCTTTCATTTCCGCTGTAACGCCAGAGTTACACATTCGCCGTTTGGAGAGCGGGCCTGTTGGCTAATTTGGTGAAACAATTCTGCTTATTTATAGAATCTTCCAACTAATCATTTGATTCACAACCTGTCTGGCCTGTAATATTTCAGAAAATAAAAATTTTGATAGAAAGTTTGATTTAAAAAATTTAAACGTATGAAATTTTGAGTGGGAAGAGTAAAGAAGCCTTGATATATATTTTGTTATTCCGACTTAGAAAACGAATAAATAAATCACATTAATTCTAATGATTTAGTAAATACGAATTATTTTCTTGTTAAAAACCAACCGACAGCTGAATGAAAGTCTCTTAATTTGTGTTACTTGGAAAGAATATAAGAGAAATATGGAATTTTCTGTAACACTGACACTGGTTTTATCTGAGTTATGGCTTTGGCCAGCACGGGTTTCAACATGCACAAACCACAGCTTAATGTTCCACTCTTTTGTTTTGTTTTGTTTTTTTACCTGCATGACAACAATGAAATGAAATCAGCTAAAATCCACAATCAAAGTCAAGTCACTCGAAAGCGTGTTTTCTAAAATGACTCCGCACCAGAAGCACGCCCAGACATTTTCCTCTCCACAGCCTCGACGCTGTTGAAGGTGTGATCAGATCACTCTAATCCGTCTAATAAAGAAGCACCTGTACGGTCACATGACGTCGTGTGAGGGAAGTGTTTAGGGGGTGCTTCTGGACCGAGCGGGCTACCTCAGGGAGCGAAACCTCCTCTTTTCGACCGCCATCCTTCGGCTACAGGTGCAGGTCCTGCAGGAGGGGCTGCGACATCTCCCTGCGTCTGTGTGTCAGCGTGGGCAGCTGTTTGAGGGTCACTTGTTTGACGAAGACAACCAGGAAGCCCACCACCATCGCCACGCCCAGCAGAGCCCCGACCAGGGGCGCGTAGGAGTCCCGTCCGGCAGGCGGCCGGGTGCTCGGCGGGGTCGGAGTCGGCTCTCGCGACAGCAGGTCCTTAACGTTGGAGAGCGAGCCGTTGTTGGGTAAAGCCGGGATGGCCAGGATGTGGCACATCAGAGGGTAAAGGTCAACGGAGCGCATGAACGTCTTGACGTAATTCTGGCGAAAGGCTGGCCCACGGGCTATGAACACGGGATGCATGCTGGGTAGGGTGTTATCGTTCCCATGGTTCCCCACTGGAGAGAAAAGGGCAAATTAAAATCTTACAGCTGTGTTTTGAATATTTTTGGGGGGGAAAGACACTGAGAAACAGCAGGGTTTCCAGGTCATGTGACCATCAACCTGAGGAATTATCAGCACGCTGTGATGTCACGTTCGAAGTCTGCCTGTGCTGCGGTTTTGGGAGGTCTAATGGAAATTGGGAATGTCTGCAACCGGAACATGCATGATTTAAAATAAAATGAGAAAAACTAGAGACGCGCTGTACTTGGAGGCAGAACAAACCACCCAAAACACACACACACACACACACACAAACACACACACACACACACGCGCGCGCAGACAGGCACAGATACAGGCCTCCTGCTGTTTTTAAGGAAAGCAGGTCTGGATTTCTTTGTTAATTAAAGCTGGTAGCAGATGTATGACTCAAGGAAAATCTCCAGGGAGGCTAATAATAGAGAAGACAAATCCTCCTGCTTAAATTAAAAAAATAAAATAGTCGGCTTTATTATAAAGACTTAAATACTTACACATAAAGGTTTCGGATCTGTTCTGCGTGATGGTCCAGCCCTCCTTGGCCTCCAGCAGGATAGGCATGATCCTGGGGTTGTGCTGATAATGAAAATGTGCAGGAATGTTTTCCTTCTTATACACCATCATGTTGGGGTTTGCATCCACCAGCTTGCTGTACACCTCATCCAGCTTCCCTGCAAAACAGCATAGACGGGACGTCCATGGGTACAAATGTTTGCATTCTGAATGTGGTGCAGCTTCCTGGCACGTGACAAGCAGTTTGGCTTCTTAAAGTTTCATTTTTTGTCAGTATTTGGAGGAAATACTATGTTATGAGCACAATTCATGGGCGCAGCTGCCACGTTTGCAGATTTACCACCGGACAGTTTCAGGTTAGCTGGTTCTTCCGTCTGGTTCTGTTACTTTTGAACTTGTTAGCATGTTGTTAAAATGCTAAACCGGCCCTGAAACCATCTGAACTGACGGAACTGATCGAAGCATCGTTTCCAGTGGTACCTTCTTTGGGCCGGATTCCCACCACTGGACTCTTGTCCACCCAGGTGTACAGGTCCCTGCTCACGTACTCGTCCAGTTCTATGATGTGATCGGGGGACAGCTGGACCATCCCGTGGTCACTGGTCACGATAAGGTTGACTTTCTCGTAGATCCCAGCTTTCTTCAGCTCGTTTATGAGGAAGCCGAGTTTTTCGTCGATCCCGGCAATGACGGCGTCCATGAGGGGACTCTGAGGGCCCAGGAGGTGTCCGCTCTCGTCTGGCTCCTCCCAGTACAGAACGCCAAAATCCACTGCCTCCGCCTTGGGTGCGGAGAACCACTGGATAATCCTCTCAACCCTGGTTTCAAAGGGGACTGAAGCGTTATACTGCAGGAACTGATTTGGGAACTGGCCGCGGATCTTCACGTCAGATCCCGGCCACATAGCGGCTCCGCTCCGCCCTCCAGCGTTCTGGATGCTGACCCACAGAGGCACCGCCTCGTCCCACCACTGCGGCTCGTACCTACTGTCTGTGTCGACGGAGAAGGACCGGTTCAGAACCGGATCGTACATCTCGTTGGCCACCACGCCGTGCGTCTCCGCGTACAGACCCGTTACCAAGGTGTAGTGGTTGGGGAAAGTTTTGGTGATGTATATGTTTTCCACCTGCTTCACCATCACCCCGTCCTCCATGACGGTGTCGAAGTTAGGCATCGGGACGCGATCGATGTAATCCCAACGGAAGCCATCGAAAGACACCAGCAGCAGCTTGGGGCGGCCCTCCACGGCCGCGTCCCCGCGCCCGTGTTGGTTCAGGCGATGTAGGGACGCCATGGGCAGCAGCAGGGCCCAGAGGCCCACCAGAGGTCTGCAGCCTCCTGGGAGCAAACGCCTCAGCATCGCGCCGCACGTGCAGGCAACCTAGAAAGACCGACAGTCAACGTGAAACTGGGTGAGCACGGCATTTCCATGTTTTTGGGTCAACATGCCGGCTATGTTTCAAACCAGTCTTAGTTGCTATTAGAACCAGGTGATTTGTTGCTGTGTTGCTGAAAAAAAACCCAAAACCCTGGTATCAACTTGAGACAGGGACAGAAAACATAGGATTTATATATGGTCACAGTCATAGAGGGAATATTTGTTATTTTAGTAGCTGTTAAACTATGGGCTGGTCAGGATATTACAGTAGTATGAGCTTGTTGTGTGCAGTAACAGAGTTATTATGTGTTACAAACCCCGACCTTTCCAGGCTGTATTAAGAAATGTGAACAAATATTAAATTCATTCGATTTTGCACAGATTAGTACAGAATCAGGGATTACAGTCATCATAGTCATTAATAGGGGAGGAATGATGTCATTGCAAAAGATATTAAATGCTTGAAACAAACCGATTATACAGTATTAGGCAGAGCCATCATCTCTGAAGACCTGATTGATTGTTGTGTTTTAGCGTCTGCGCTGCACAAATAAACGAAAAACAGACTTCTAATCGACAGGGAGGCGGAAGTAAAAGCAAATATTACGCTGTCGAGCTGTCAACAAGCCTACCTTGTTTCCAGATAGTGCACAGGCTCGCCTCCGGCTTGCACGCCGAGATAAACAAGAATTCTGTCCGTGCGCCCGGAGGAAGTCCCGCCTATCAACGCGACACGCTGATTTTAGCCTTTAGTGTGTTTTACTAAAGCATACTGACACGAACGAAAGCCTCCAGAGAGGAAAAGATGCCCGGCGTCACCGATGAGGAGATTCTGCGCGCAGAGCTGCAACCCCGAAATTCAGCGTCAATGACGTAATGTGGAATGCGGATGGCTGGAGGGAGGGGTGGGGGGTGGGGGGGGGGGAGAAGGACTTCCTGGTGCAAGAAATGCACGCCGTCATGCATGTTCGACACCAGCGTGTCTGCCAGAAGGACAAGCTTAGTTAGAACCTCGCGGTGTTTTCTTAAAAACACAAGTTCGAGCGGAAAGGCGTTAATTCTGCAAACTTTGAAGCCTTATATTTGAATGTAATTTATGAATACAAATAGAAGTGCCTAAGTGTTCTTACCCCCCCCCCCCCAAAAAAAAACACACGATGATTTTTTTTTTGATAATTCGAGAAACACCAATTCTACAAGTTACATGTGTTGGCCACAAGGTGTCAGTAAAGTCCCGAGGAGAATGAGGCTGAACAAGCGTGTGTGTGTGTGTGTGTGTGTGTGTGTGTGTGTGTGTGAGATATGTTGCCGTTTTCAAATACAGACATACTCATGAATGGCCTATAAAGAGCCCATAGTTGTAGCCTGTTAATTAAACTTTAGAAAACTGTATGATTTTAGGGCTGAAGATGAATATGTGACCACAAAAGCCAAGAAAAGGAAAGAACTTGAGCTGATTTTTTCTGAGTATATAATTATTTATGAGCTGTACTAAAAGTTTTAATCTCTATTCTACTCTATATATCTATTAATATTACTACCTGCATTTAATTACTAATTTGGTTGTCATTGCACGATATGGATGGGTTTTTTTAACCACTGAAAATCAAATAATTGCTTTTGATTCATTTTTTTCAAATAATATGAAACAATAATCAAATGGCTACAACAGACTGTGGATCTTTCTTTAGTTTGACAGATTTAATGCATCCGAGTACCACTGTTTTCAGCATCACATTGGTGGGTTGTGTGTCCTTGTATGTGCTCATTGTGTGCTCACTGACAGTGGGACCTCATGTGGGAACATTCATGGAGCTGCTTGCCGGTCCTGCTCCTGTGTGTTCTAGGTGGACACCTGAAACACTGCTTTCACACCCACAGCGGGATTGTTGGCTCGGACAGGAAAGCTCTGCCCAATCCTCTCGCTCTCTCTTATTCATATGTAACGGTACCGAAGTCTATAGTTTCCAAGGAATTCTAGAGTACCGTTAGGCTTAAAGGGCAGAAATAAAAATTACATTTAAAATTCTGAGGTCGTCCGTGGTGACCTTGGCTGGTAAACGGCTCATTTATATCATTTAACCGATTTAAAAATAACAAAAATGACAAAAATGTGTCTTTTTCTTCCTTCAGTCTCAGCTGTTTTTGTCCTGAAAAGAAAAAAGCAAATACATTTATTAAGGGTATTTAAGAATTTAGATCAACACATTGGTATTAATTGGTATAATTAATTGGTAGGCTTATTTACTACTGTAAGGGCTGTAACCAAGCAAGCTAAAAAGCAGTTATTATGAAAATAAAATGCAATTTATGAAATGCAATTCTATCTATCATGCATGTACCTATAAACACACCGAGGATGTGATTCTGAGTCCTCTTCTCCAAAACAAAGACATAAAACTGGTAACCTAGAGTCCAATGTGGCACCGGCGGACCTTTTACCGGGTCCCCCTGTTTGCTTTGCCTCGTTCCGGGGTCGCTGGTGCGCGACTGCTCTGGGTCTTTACCGCAGCGGACAGGCCGACGCGACACAAAGCCCGGCCGCGCTTCTGGAGCTCGTCTATGGCCGACATTGTGCCATTGTGTCCATTTTTCTGGTCCTTTGTGTTTTATTTACAACGTTCTCTCCGGCATCCTACATTACCCAGATCCGCCGAGGCCCGGCCTCGCTCTTCATTGGCTCGTCTCCGCTTTCCCTCTCAGCCGCCGTCGTCTGCGCACAAAGAGCGCGCAGCCAATCCCGCCCTTCCTCTGATAAAGCTCCACCAATCAGAGAAGCCCTTCCATTTACATGGAGACGGAACCGGCCAATCAGAAGTCAGCTACTGATAGGATTCTGACCCCTCTACCCAATGGCGGTGGGAGGTATAGAGTTTTGGGGAGTGCATATAATCAACATATTATCGAAGGTGCTCAGATATTGATCCTGTATTCCGAGGTAGTTTAAATTCCTCTCCTGGACTTTCGCCTTTGGCCCCACGTTTTTCGCCCTCGGTGAAGAATAATTCACGCTTAAAATGCCGAAGAGAAAGGTGAGTGGCGGTCTGCCCCGCCGGTTTCACTTCACTGTCTTTTTTTGGGGGGGGCTTTTGCTCTTGCTTTGGAAGGCGGAAAAAAAACCAAAACAAAACTGCGATCGGTTTGTCTGGCGACGTCGAGGCAGGTGAGGCGACGCCAAAGTTTTTCAGGCGCTTCGGGCTCTTCGCCTTCGCCCGGTGCCTTTATTGACACGACTCGCGTTTCTTTTCCTTCTATAACATACGCGCGCCCGTCTCCGTCCCAATGGCCGGTCGTGCAGCCGTTTTCCACGCCACTTCCCCTCCGCGCGCCCTGCTGCCTGTCAGCGGGATCCGCCGGCTGGATGCGTGCGTAAATCCCCGGAGGCGCGCTCGATCCGACCCGCGAGTGCGTTTCGCGAATCGATTAGAGCCGTCGCGAGTGAAAAATGTGCGAAATAGTGAATAAAAATTGAAGAAAAAGAAAAAGAAAAAAAAAAAAACCCGCCCCGCTGCAGCGTGAACGTCCCGAGGTGATAAAACAACCGCCGCCGCCAAGCCGATTTAGCAAATCCATACCCGGATGGAGAGAAAGGAATAAAGAAAGAGGGGATCAGATACAATGGGCAGGTTAACAAGAGGCCGTGACACTGACTAAATAACGCCGCTCCGGTGCTTTGTATCGGTGCATACGTGGAAACTCGCTTCTCCACAGTCCCCAACTGCCATTGTCTGCGCAGCTCCGTCCGTGAGGACAGAATGGGAGGCCTCCAGGGGCGGAGGTCGCCCACATGCAAATGATGCGCTGATGAGGACGCCAACCTGCAGGCTCGCCAGCAAGTCTCCCTCTTTCCCCCCGTCGTTGCGGTTATGGTGGCTTTTCCTCTGCGCTGCCTTCACCCACCTACGAAAAGAATATTACGAGCTCACCTGCTGCTAGGATGGCAGCTCGCAAGTCTCCCAGTCTGCTTTTAAACCCCTTCAAAATTCTTATTTTTTAAAAATGATTCCGAGATCAGATAATGTACCATTTAAAATATAATGTTTTTAAACGCAACTTAAGCATTTAGCACCAAGTAAATAAAAAAAAGAATTAGGAACAAAAAATATTTGGTTTATTGCTGCTTCTACATTCTGTATCTAAATACATTTTAATTATTTGCTAAAATGGATCTCCTAATAATTTCCCCTGTGGTTATACCTGTTATAAACTATAAGCAGTGAATTTTATGGTTTCTTATAATGACAAATAAAAGCAAATTAAAATTAAATGAAAAAAAAACCTCAAAAAAGTTTTAGAGGTGTAAATCTTGGTGCACTCTGTGCACACATGGTGAAAGTCTTTCTTCCTTGTTGCTTTTCCAGCAATCTCCAGAGGGTTCTGAGGGCAAGGAGACCTCTAAAGTGACAAAACAAGAGGTAAATGATTTGATTGTGTAGTGTGTGTTTGGTGCAGTTTGTGTGCTGTGTTTTAAGCGTGTGTTTTTGGGTGTGTGTGTGTGTGTGAGGGACTAGCTTTATGAAAGATCAATGAATAGAACACTAACCGATTAGATCAGGTGAAGATCAGCTTGAAGAGGTATAACTGATATGTGTGTCTGTCTCTCTCTCTCCCTCACTGTGACTGTCTCTCTCTCTCTTGCTCTCACTGATCATCTTTTCCTCCGGTAGCCCATCAGAAGGTCCGTGAGACTGTCGGCGGTAAGTTCCGCTCTTTTCTTCCCTGTCTTCACCTCTGTTGCTGTCCTCTTCTTCCTCGGACTCGTTTGGGTTGTGCATGTATTTATGCCTGTTGTCCTTGTTGGTCTGGATTATTATTCAAACACCTTGTTGGCTGCATGATACCCGACAGTCAAGCTTTTTTTTCCAAACATGAGTTCCTAACACAGTCTTCATAGAAAATGTCATATTTGCAATTCTGATCATATTTTGGCCCCCATTTCTGTGGGTAAATAGTAATTTTATCATGCTCTCTGCCAACAAGGCGATGTCTGTTTATCTGTGTTGAGCCATCTTTATTGGATGTTTGTCTGTGCTTTTGCGTGTCATCTGCTACGGAGTAGTTTAATATTTTGGGAGACAAAAAGATAATAATAATAAATTTTGTTACCTGTCACACAATTCATTTGGATTTTGAAAATAAATTTGTCCAGATTTTCATTCTTTGCAGCATCTACAAAAGACATGATTTTGCTCACTTCCCTCATATTTGGTCTAGTTAAAAACAGTTTTTGATCCCATGTTGTTGTGTATTTCAGATGTACACGGAGATTACTGCTCCCTCTCAGTAAAATATAAATTTAAACGTGTGTCTGCTATGACAACGAGCTGTTATAGTTTAATTGCTAAACACAAGTATGATTCCAGTAGCCAGCTACTAGTTAACTTACTAAGGACTCTTGGAAACAGTCAGGAAGCCACTGTTGCTTGCTGTTTCCATTTTCTTTCTGACCAAGATCACTTTTTGACTCCATTGGTGCTTCCCAAAATGTTAAACTGGCAACAATTTCCAAAAGTACATCTATCATGTCGACTTTTGCCTGATTTCCACCTTGTTACTTTCATTGCCCCTTGAATGCTCTATGTCAAAGATTCAACTGTTTTTGTGGAACAGATTTTTCAAAAGTGGCTGTAGATTTATAGCTATATATAAATCTATCTCTCTCTCTATATATATATGTGTGTGTTTTTGCCACAAAGACAGATATTCTGAGAGACTCATATCATCCTCCCTTCAGGGTGATGTGGTGACGTGCACGAGCATTAAAATCTCTGTTCACACAGAAAAGCCAGAATCCAAATCCCCATCAGATATAATCGTTAATCTGGGTTCAGGAATATCACAAGATAAGATATTATATATTAGAGTTGATGGTATCACACCAAGCCTTAACTTCCCTGCTGTCAGGTCTGATACATTTTTACGTAAGTATGGACATTTTAATATGTGTATCAAGGTGGTTCTTACACTAAAACTAACTGACCTCTGGCAAATTTGCAGAAACCTGCTCCACCAAAGGCTGAGCCCAAACCCAAGAAGCCAGTGGGCAAGGTAGAGCACCGACACACACAATTGTGTCCACACACACACACACAGACAAAACAAGCAGAAAACTTTTTGAAAAGCATAGGGTTTTTTTTGCTATTGCCCTTCAAAATGTTCACAAATAAGGGTGACTGAGCTTGCGCTATGTTTGGTAATGCAGCTGCGTACTTTACATATTGTCAATGCAGAGCGAGGATAAGGGGGCAAAGGTAAAGAAAAGCGCTGCCAAGGGCAAAAAAGATGCCAACGCTGCCCAGAATGGAGAGACCAAGAATGAGGTATGGGGGCTGGGGGAAAATATATGTTTGTTGTTGAGAAAAAGAGAATAACCCATTTTTCCTTTTACATCACTGTGTTATGAATATGAAACCACACTTTCTTACACCTGCATGCTAACACACACACACACACACACACACACACAGATCTACGTGTCTCGTCCATCTGTTAGCGTGTCGTCCATCAGAAGCATGGCTCCCTCCTTGATGTCAGTGAGAGGGCAGAGTGAAACAGTCAGAGTTAAGGGTATGATGGTGTGTTTCTAACCCGTCTGCTGAGTGTGAGTTTGGCCACTAATTTATGGCTTTCATAGAAATCTTTTACCTAGTGTGCTTCGGTGTGCGGTGTTTTGTAACATTGTAGACTGAAAAAGACTTTATAGCTTTTTTAATACCTACATGTCCTCGTCCTCATTTAGCATTCACCACATTCATTCAGAACAGCTCCCAATTATTAATCCATCCCACAGGTACTTTTCATTATAGAAAATACCACCAGCAGCACGCAGCACTATAGGTAATTGCTCTAAAAAATTAGAGATGTACTCATTTGTATGTTTCCAGACAAAAACTGTTGAAAAAAACGAAGCAACTTATAATTAGGTCCAAAAAGAATGATGACTAAAAACCTTAAATATGCTGATGTGCAACCAGTGGTTACAAACATGACCACAGAGACTATGTTTGCACCTCCAATGATTGTAATTAAACTGTTTGCATGGACTATCAGTTTGTCTCACAATATGACACAAAACACTGAGTGTGTGCGTGTCACTCACATTCCATTTATTTCCCCTTCCTGAGCTAATGCCAGTGACAGCAAAATAACAGAGGACCTGAGATTCCAGGTGCTTTTCAGTGAAATATGCCTGAGCTTTCGAAGGTCCTCAATCAATTTTTTGCCCAGAGTTTGACAGAGAATCGATAGTAGGATATAATCAGATCAATGTTAATGTCTCGCACTGGTAAACATTGTTAGCTACAGAGTCTCTGTCTTCAGATACCCGCTCTCTTGCTTATTAATAGCACAAAAAACATCCGTAATATGCCGCCTTCAATCATTCCAACAAATATTGCAATATGATGCATGATAGCCTGACATCACACAACCCTGTTCTATCACATATTTTACCCTCATCCTCAAAAGTTATTCAGAGGAGGTACAGAACAAAAGGCAGAACAATCCATCCAGAGCTCACACGACGTTTCACCTGTTTAAACTTTCAGCCTGATAAGCAAAGAGTGTGGTTTGCTGCGTGGGGCCCGCCGAGCTGCGGTCCGTGTCTGACGAGCATCCGGCTCTTCTTTTCCCCAGGTAACTGAGGCAGCGGAGGAGGCGAGCGAGGAGCAGGCGTAAAGCCGCGGCACGCCCCTGCCTCATCACTTCCCTTGGACACCATGGCAGCAGAGCATCTTTTTTACTGAGGATTTTTGTACATTGCTGAATTTTTTTTAGACTTGTGATAGCTCAGACAACAAGAAGTTCCCTCAGCTCCCGTACCTGTTTTGGCTCAATTTCTCCCCCTCCTACGCTTTGTGTCACCAGCAAGCGAGAGAAAATGGCGCGCTTTCCATTAAAATCCAACAGCTGCAGATCTTCTCCATCACGCCTCAACAACACCACACGGTTCTGATTATTATTGGCAGTCTGGATTTCTTCCTGACAGTTTGTAGCAGAGGTTTACGGTCGTCATGGAGAACATCTGCAGGTTTTCCTTGAGGAAGGTTTGTGTTAGTACCACCTCAGTTTTTCCCTTCGCTCCTTTTGTAAACTCGTGCGCAAGAGCGAGTGTGTCTGCGTGTGAATGAGTTGAGTTCCACCTACACCCCCACTGTTTTCGTTTTCTCCATTTAACCATCTTCTTGTCCTGCAGCAGAGTGACATAGCAATAATGAGTGGTGCTTCTGTTCTAGACGGCTCTATTGGCTTTGGGCCCTCTTCACCCTGTTGGGAGACTATTTTGAAATAAAAGATAAAGTTGATGTCACCTGATAGTTTTATTTATTGGTGTATAAACTGGTGTTTTTCTGTAGAGAACGATCAATACAAGTATTTGAACCATTAAGTCATTTTTAAAAAAATCTGAGACAAAATGTAATTTTACACAGGCACAGCTCATAATACCTAAAATCAATTGCGCAGTATAATCATTTTGCGATAGGCTTTTTATCAAATGTTACACTCCAAATACAATCTGGTTTAATATAGAAATTACCTTACATCCCTGGTCATTTAAAAAACCACAGAAGACACAAAGCCAGCCCTGTGCTTATCTGTGAGGTCACAAGGGACACGTGGATGTGTTAAATACAACTGCTGTGTCAGGAAGTGAAAGGTCAGCATTCGGCAGGCTGGTGGGACTGATGAAACTGTGCCGTCTCTTCACTGAGGAACAAGCAGTCGTTCATACCCACAGGCTGCCGGTGTGGACCTAAAGGACATGAACGTGTGGGGTTCTAGGCACCAGGGCAAAGCAGGCTTTTTAAATGTACCGTCGCTGCCTATTGCGATAATATTGGACAAAGGTTCACCACAGGCATTCAAAAAAATAGTAATTTAAGAGTTATGACTGCACAACGGGTTAAAGTGGTGTTGACCTTTGACCCTGGATCGCTGCAACAAAATTAGCTTATGATTTCATTCAAGCAAATGTTCTGCTCGTCAATCCAAAAACATAGCATTCACAAAAAAAGACTGCAATGACCAAACCTGTGGCTAAGGGCATCACAAGCTTAATCAGCTGATATATGTATGGACTTGACCTAAACATGAACGCACTGATCCTGGTGATCAAAGAAAATACATTGATCAAAGCTAGACAACAGCTGACAACATTTTGAGGATGTTCATAGACGGTGAAGCTGAATGGAAGATCATACCTCCACCAATATTCCCAACCTTTGACTCCTGCATGTGCATGAAAGTTCAGCAGGGTGAGGTTGCCTCCTTGTGGTAGAGTCAGCCAGCACAGCAAAGCCAACTTTTCAAGCAGGTGGAATAAATAAAGATGGCACTTATGTTATTGACGGACAGGGCTTTTAATACATTACTTCCAGCATGTGATACTGTGTCTGGATAAGTCATTGGAACACATTTGGACACCGTATGGCGGTTTTATACAAAGGATATCAATTATTTGAACTTTAGGTTTTGCTAAAAACACCTAGACAGCAAACTGCCTATGTTTGCAAAGCAGATTGTTCAATATAACAAACAAAAAACATAATCACTTTCCTGTTTTTAGGAATTTTTATTAAAAAGGTGTTACATGAGTTTTTTTTTAGGTTCCTATTAATGTATTTTCAATGGATTTTGAATTATTGCTCTTTGTTCAAACACATTTAACTGCTTTTATGTAGAAAAAAAATTGATTTATCACATATGATAATGGTATTGGACAGATTTCTGCAGACACTTATACTATGGTTAAAAAAATGGAGGTAAATGTGTTCAATGTTAGTTTTAAACAGTGAATTACCATGTAATGTTCCGGGATCTAAAGATGTGCAAGATGTGCAAACACTCTTGCATTTCTATATTTACAAGCCTCACTGAATAGTCATACTTACTTACTTTTAATCAAATTGCTACAGGTGGATTAAAAGAAACAAAGAGTGTTATTTTCATGATCTGTATCGACTTTGTTGGAGTTTAACTGTGAACCCTCTTTCAGAACTTTCATTAAGCACAGAGCAAGATTGCATTTTTCAACAACCTGCTCAAATGCTCAAATGTAAAGGTTGCCGTTAAATTCCCGTAACACACGAGGTTTCATTCATTAAGCTGCATTCCCCTTCGTCTCCAACCCTTCCCCCATTTTACTGCCTGGCAGTATTAGGAGGAGAAATGGACGACTTTCCCACCAAACGGCTCTCAGCGAGAGTGGGTGTGTTAACGAGACATCTTGTTACACAATATGGTCGGCGCAATAACAAGAAACAGCAAAAAAAAGGACACGAAATTAACTCGAGTTTTTAATAAAAAGTAGCTGAAACGCTTAGGTCGGTTGTAAATCCCTCTCACACGGGAGACATATTGTCCCTCCGCTCTGCGTACAAAAAACGTCGTATTAAATGGCGTGATATTAAACCGCAATTAACCCCAACTATGTTTCTATAAACTACTCGTTGTTTGAATTTGGTAGATCTATATGATACAAGTGGCACGCTGCAGCAAACCTCTTTCGCAGGCTGCCATTTCTACCTCCCTCTACAGTGGCTTGCGTGAAACAAACTACGTGTATTCTTCCGCGGAAGGCTTGCGCCTTTTCGTTTTAGGGGGAGGGGGATTTCATCAAATATGTCTCTGAGTGGGGACAGCGGTTGCTAAAATCCCCCTCGACACAGACATTATCCATTAACACCTTTACCTTTTGTTCTTTGCCGGAGAAAGGCGCTGTTTTGCGAGGTAAAACGTTCGGCGTGCACTACTTGTCACTCCGTGGAGGAATACTCGACGCAGCCGGGACTTTTTGAGAGTAGAGCTGAATGGAGGCAGCCTCTTCCTGGTGGATAAACAGTGACAGCTACAGGGCAGCCACCTAGACCCGCCACACAGGCTCTGGCGCTGCCCTGGCAAACAACACCAAAATGGCTTCAGACAGTACACACATCGCGCAGTTGACTTCTGGTGAGTAAAGGAGATTGTAACATGTGTCACGGTCGTTTTAATAGCCCCACAATTTCCTCGGTGCCCTGTTCTAACGCAGCTCCTGTCCTCCTCTCCCCCTTCAACCATACCAGAACTGTACTTCCTAATAGCCCGATTTCTAGAAGCTGGACCGTGTCAAAAAGCAGCCGAGGTCGGTGTTTTCGCATTTCGGGATTATTTAGAACATATCCGAATTCGTCATGAGTGGTAAATTTGTATTTTTATTCTATTTTCAGACCCTGATAAGGGAGGTGGAGGAGAAGGAGGTAAGCAGCCAGCAACACGAGAGAGATGCTTCTCTGTACTGTACTTCCAGCTGCTTCACCCAGATTTACCATTTAGGTTTTTAAAATATTACATCTTTTTGAGCTGCATGATCATAACCGATACTGTTTTTCTACCTCAGCTGCTACCCAAAAGGCTGGACTGGACGGGGCAGGAACACCCCGGGACGTACGAGAATTTGGTAAGGGAGCTCTATAACTGAGGAAAAAGTTTTTAGAGAGCAAAATAAAAATTGAATTTCCCGCAATTTTTAAATCAGGTGGCAGCGAAAAACCCGAAAAGGGCTTTGCAGGGGGGACTGGTTTAGACCCAGGGCCGTTTCAGGGGCACCGAGGGGTCTTGTCCCGGTGTCCCGTGGGGGTATTGCGCGGGTCTGAGGGCACGGACGTCCTAAAGGTTTTAATAGTTGTTGGGAAAATGTGTGTGAAATGTTGATACGTCATGAGTGTTGTGGTGTAGGAGCGCCTGGATCCGGAGGAGGGACTCCCTGCGCCACACAGAGCGATGGAGGCGCTCTTGTCCTGCAAGAACTATCATTTGTGCGCATGGGTTGGAAACACATGGGTCCAGAGTTAGAAAACAGCACGTTTCTGAAGGGGAATTGAAACGCTATGTCGAGTAAATCAGAAGTTGAAGCTTGTGACAGACGCGAGGCTGGCGCCCGGGCTGCCGTGGAGCCATTTTTTGGAGAGTTGTTTTTTGCTGGACGAGATGACGGTTGGAGCCCGGAAGAGAAAAGGCAGCCAAGTTTCTGCGAAGACGCGAGGTAACAACTGCTCCCGTCCTATTATCGGCGTTATTAACGTGTTAATTATCAGGTAAACAAACGAGAGGGGGGTGGGGGCAGCTCGGACGCGTCTTTACGCAGGGGGGCGTGGAGAGAATCCATCACGGCGATTGTATTTCTCTCTTTGTTGATCCGTGCGCGTAAATGCGCAACGCACGATTTTATACACTTTATTGGTTTTAATTTTAGTAATGCAAATATATCATGACGCCCGCCCCATTTACCTCAACGTGTTTTTAAGCGTCCCCTCCTCTCGTACGTGCAGCACAGGCGAACAGCATCCGAGGCCAGGTCGCCTAAAGTGCAGATTTTCCAGAAGGTGAATCTATACGTTTGAGAAATTATAGAGAGCCTATTTTTGTTGGGCTGACCCTTTTTGCCTCTCTCTCTCTTCCTGCTCGTCGTTTCCTCTCCTCCTACTCTCGTCGTGCAGCCTGCCTCCTGTCTATTGTGCATATTTTCCTCTATTGGAGGAAAAAAAAATATACTGCGGAGGGTTTTTAATGATCTAAACGGAAAAGGTTTATTTCGAGATGGTTGATCGCAGCGTGGAGGTGGTTTTTAACTGCTTTGTGCAGGCTGTTCTTGAGGCGTGCAGAGGAGGGGCTTCAGGCAGCAACGGGCAATGATGCTACTAAAATAATCGGATATAATAAATAAGCCAAATTAATTATTAATTATGGCGTTTTAATTAGACGTATGGCTGATATGCATATATTTTAAACGTGCAAAGAAAGACGATCTGCACAGTCGTCTGTCTGCGTGGAAAGTAGGATCACTTTTATTCATACATACTGATAGTTATATTTTTTATTGTTATTTACATAAACGGGTTTATGCTTTTACCTAAAAATGCCAATTTTGATGTAGGCCTCCTATGAAATGGACGCTAATCCTATACAAATGTGTGATATTTGTTGATCTTTTTTTAAATTCCAGAATTATTGTGAAGTTGGAGCAGCTGACGTTTAGATTGGTGCTGTGGTCACCAAGAGGCTGCTATGTATTTTCATTTCGAACGTTCTCCAGTGGAACTTTGCTCTGCCCAGCAGGCGTTTGTGTGTTGATATGGGACTGTATTGTTCCCTGATATGTGCTTAGATACACTGATCACGTCTCAGAATTGAAAGGATCTGAAAGCAATTAAGGGGTCATTAACTGTGCCTGTCTGCCTGCCCACATTAGATATTCCATTTTGCTCTTACTTGATCCCAGATATTTAAATCAGATGTGTGTGTGACACAAAGATGACCGTGGCAGATGTCTGATTTAAATGAGGGCGTTTAGAATAAGGCATTGCGGTGTGTTGCTGGCACACACCCCCACCAGTCTGGGGTCTGTCACCGCTTGTCCGACCATGTGTTTTTTAAAGGGTGGGCCTGTGCAGGGGATGTCCTCCTTGTGTCAGAGTTACGGTCTGTTTATGTAAGTGTAGCTCTCATTTCACCTCAGGCTGCTCTCCACAACTCCTTTCTCCGCTTTTACATTGTATTTACAGAACAGGGTTATTTTAGCATTTTCATTGTACGTTTCTGCCAGTAAATAATAATCATAAAACATTTTTATCCACTAGCTTTTGGCATTGATATTTTTGTTTCATTGATGAAAGCCTCAACATTTAAACTGCATTTGTGCATTTACATTGTTGTTTTTTTTATATTAGGAGATACATTCAGCAGTTGTCGGGCTACGGGCAGGATTTTTATTGCCAGACCATGTTTTAGGTGTTTGAGTCCAAATGACTGGACTGGAATGTATGTTTTTAAAGATATTTAACATCTAAGAGCCTCGGACTCTTAGGAGCCTCGTTTAGATCGTAAAACTCCAGTTGTCATCCATTAGGCTCCTAAATCAGTGCAGCCATGCTGACACAATCGCAGAAGGCTGAGTCACACAAATGCACTCCCATACTACCCTCTGACAGATTTGTTATTCACCCCGGTGTGAGTACGAGCTGAGCCGAGTGTGTTTGTTCAGGTGAAACTATACCGGCATGTCAGCGCAGACCACCTGCTGCAGGTCTGTTCCAAAGTTTGCCCGTTGCTGGAGCGGGAAGTTCCTGCCAGCGTGCCCGGTCTCACTAGCCTGCTGGGGGCAGGAAGGCAGAATCTCCTCCGCACCAGCAAGAGTGAGTATTCTAACGGTACAATTTAATGCACAGAGTTTACATCATGCATAGAGTGTCACAGTGGTACAAGCTGTTTATCGTGTCTTGCCGGTTTACTGTTGATCATCTGTGTCCAGGTTGCAAACATGTTGTGTGGAAGGGCTCAGCGCTGGCTGCACTGCACTGCGGGCGACCGCCTGAGCCGCCCGTCATCTATGGCAGCCCACCCAATATCGGTAAACACACTTTATAAAGAACTACATATATAATTTCTATGAATGTTCCAGATGTTGATGACAGTGATGAAACCTCCTCCATATTAATTGTAGTTGAGACCAGCTTCAGCCGCCGACTGAACGGCTCGTACCGTCTGCGGCAGCTAGTGCCCACGGCTGTGTATCAGCACATGAAGATGCACAAGAGGATTCTGGGACACCTGTCGTCTGTGTACTGCGTCACCTTTGACAGGACAGGAAGACGTATTTTCACGGTAAACGCTGAGACGTGTGTGTGTAATTGTGAACTGTAGCATAAATCTAACGTATTTAAATGAACATTTTGACACATCTGCAGACTGACTCACACTCTTGCTGGCATTTTTATGACACAGGGTCATGACTGGTTTGACCTTTGGGTTACCCTCATATACTTTAGCTTACTCTTTAACTACTAGATAATGTTGATTTAGTGTTGTCTACCTGTCTGCGTCTCAGACACTGTCCGCTGCAGCACCATTTTCAGTGATTAGTTCTTAAATCTCAAAAATGGCTGGCTGCTGGGGGGGTGGGGGTAGATTGACTCTCTCCCCCTCGTTTTCTCTCTCTTCATCCTGGATTTACCATTTATATGCTTGCTGTGTTTTTTTCTTTCTCCCTTACCGCTCCTTCTACTCCATCCCTCCCTATGTCCTTTTTTCTTACCTTTCTCTCCTGTCCCTCCTCAACATAACAGAGAAAATGTTTCCTCTGAGACATTGGCTAAGTGCCAGAATTAAAATTCATTCTTGGTCTCTCTCACAATTTCCATTCCCTTTTTCTCTGCTTGTTTTTCTACTCTTTAGTGTCGCTTTTCATTACAAGAAGAAAAAAAAAAAAATCATTTTTGGGTCTCCTTTGACTGTGCTGCAGTGCAGAGGGAGACTGAACAATCGCGTACTCTTCTGAAAACTACCATGTGATCATTAACAAGTGCAGGCTATATTGTTAAACAGATGATTGCCAAAGAGCAGTTTTGTTTTGTAGGATTTGGCTGAAGAATAATTAATTTTTATAATTTTGAAGAAGGATATTTGAAAGTGGTCCTGAAAAGGGGCTTTAAGGTGACATTTTTTTTAAATTCTCCACATGCACTGATGTGGATCTTTGCTGATATCTCATTTTTTAGTCATTTCATATTCATTTGGTACAAAAATGACAGGGACTATTAGTTTTTCTTTCAAAGTGACAGCATGCGTTGGTATCATGTTGTGCTTTTTATCTGTCGACTGAGCTCTCCTGCTGGTTTTGATGATTTTTGTCAATTGTAATCATGTTTGGCATCACGTTAAATTACAAGTTCACTCCATTTTAAACTGCATCGCTGACAGAAATTGTCATCTGTTTGCATGTCTTGATTAAATTGAACATTTTTTTGCACGCACTTAGGTACACAATCTGTCAAACAGCGAATATTCCAGGTACCTTAGTCTCTATGTACTTTTAACTGGCATGTATCTTATTTAGTTACTCACGTGAACGGTTAAAAACATTGCCAGTGCAAGGAAGCTATATGCACATATATAATTTAGACATACCCAGTCACTGTCACTGTTGTTTAAAATCTGTCTAAGAAGCTGAGGAGCCGCTTGTCAGGCTTTATAAAATCCTAGTTTTTAGTGACACTCTGTTGGTGTTTTGTTTTCCAGGGCTCAGATGACTGCCTCGTTAAGATTTGGGGGACAGATGATGGACGGCTGCTGGCGACGCTTCGCGGCCACGCTGCTGAGATCTCTGATATGGCCGTCAGCTATGAGAACACAATGATCGCTGCCGGCTCCTGTGACAAAACTATCCGAGTGTGGTGCTTGCAGACCTGTGCCCCCCTGGCTGTTCTGGAGGGCCATGCAGCTTCTATCACCTCGTTGCAGGTATGGTGCGGTGTTGAAATGGATGCTTGTTTTTTTTTTATTTTGACTTATCAAAGATTTGGGGGTTAAGAAATGATATGCACTAGATTGCATTTTATGGTAGAAAATGCATCAGATTGTGCTCTCCAAACTTAAGCTACTATCTGGATAATAATGCATTCTTTTCTAATAGAGTTTTTATTGGGGTCAGTTTAACCTCATGAATATTCTCAGTTTACCTGCCATAAACAGTATATCAAGTTTATTGTTTTGTTTAATTTAATTATTATACACTGTATATGTATGTTGGTAAATTCTTTCTGCCCAGTAGACACACTCAGAGTTCATTTTTAATGTTGCTCATCTACAGTTATCTCTAACTGAATCTTTTTGCAGTTTTCTCCCCTGTGCAGTGGATCCAAGCGCTACCTTTCATCAACTGGTGCTGATGGCACTATCTGCTTCTGGCAGTGGGATTCACGTACCCTCAAATTTGGGTGAGAATCATTAAAAGCAACATGCACCAACCAGCTCAAACGCTAGCTCAGATGTTTAAACTTTGCTTTGATTCTTATGCTGTAGGTAATCCTGTTTTTTAACCTATTTCACAACATTCATGTATACAATATTGAGTTAAACTTTAAAAATAGTTTTTTTCTTGGCTAGCATTTATTTCATCTTATTCTTTATCTGTATCTAATTTTTGTTTCCCTCAGACTTTCATGTAATGTGAAAAAAGACTATCTCAGCCTGTAGCTTTTAACTGTAATACAGAGAAATACTGCCGACTGTCAGGTTGTTTCATTCTAAATATCCCTGTGTGTGTCTAGTCAAAGACCCAGTAAATTCACGGAGCGTTCCAGGCCAGGCGTACAGATGATCTGCTCCTCCTTCAGTGCAGGTGAGACACAGCTCTGTCTTGAATTTTCATCCATGGAAATGGCATCGTATGACAAACAATAGCTGGTCATTAGATTAAATTCAATTTTACTGTCATTACATATGTATGAATACAGAGTAACAAAATATAGTTAAATAAGATCAAGTATGTAATAAGTCAAAGCTTTATTCTGTGATTGAGTTAGGAGAATCTGCTACTTTCCCTTAAATGTCATCTTCTTACAGTCACCGGCTTCATATATATTTTACCTTTCCCAGGTTATATAATAGATTTAGATTTTTTATGACATTATATTTAGGCTATTTATAAATATGTTGAGGTGTCTTTAAATGCAAGTGTTTGTGTGTCCAGGTGGTATGTTCTTGGCTACAGGAAGCACAGATCATATCATCAGAGTTTACTATTTTGGGTCTGGCCAACCAGAGAAGATCTCAGAGCTTGAATCTCATACAGTAAGTCTCTTTTAAATGACTGGGGTTCTCGGTAAATGCATAATATTCATTGAAGCCTAAATTCGTTTTTTTTTTTTTGTCAAAAAAATATTTTTTAAATACTATATTTTATGTAATTCTAAAGATTGGAATTCAAATTGGGGTGTTTTCGCTGTTCTTTATATACTTTTTCTCCTCATCTAGGACAAAGTTGACAGCATCCAGTTTTCACATTGCAGTGACAGGTATGTGTGATTGTGAGTTATAGTGAGGTGTGGTGCAGTGAATGTGCAGCAATACTATCTGTTTTAAATTTTAAAGCTAAACTCATAAAAAACATATAATGCATTCCCCCATTGTATTTTGTATTCCTTTGCATGCTCAATCTGTGATTTTTTTGTAGGTTTGTAAGTGGCAGCAGAGATGGTACAGCTCGAATCTGGCAGCTGCAGCCTCAGGGATGGAGGAGCATTCTGCTGGACATGCAGACCAAATTACCAGGGTATGTCTGAAGTTCTGATTTATCAGCAGATGTGCTGTGTTAAAAGCCACATGTAAAGATATTCACATTTGATGCCTTTCTTTTCAAATTTCATTCCCTACCAGGAAGTACAACCCTCCTCCTTTAGAAGACAAAGTGACAAAGCTGAAGGTTACCATGGTAGCATGGGATCGCCACGACAGCACAGTGATAACAGCGGCCAACAATCTGACACTGAAAGTGTGGAATTCCACCACTGGCAACCTCATCCATGTCCTCATGGTATTTTACCACATTCAGATTCAACATAACACAACAGTGGTTTAATCTAAATCATATGGAGCTACTAGAGGAACATTGTACTTTATGAACTATATCTCAATGTTTCCTCCTTGAATCATCCCAGTGTTTTAATGTTTATGTATATTTTGTTCTTGTACAGGGTCATGAGGATGAAGTGTTTGTTCTGGAGTCCCACCCCTTTGATCCCAGAATCCTTTTCTCGGCAGGACATGATGGGAATTGCATAGTGTGGGACTTGGCCAGAGGAGTCAAAATCCGCTCCTATTTCAACATGGTGAGTATTTTGACTAAGTCATGTGTTTTTGATTCAGTGATAGTAACAGTCAGTTAACTGTATTAAAATCTTTAAAGACTTTTTTTTCCTCTTTGCTGTCACATCTCCCAAAATTGGTGTGCAGCTGCCACCGGACGCATTCACTCATTGTGCTGATCGCTGTATTCGCTCTTGAATTGCCAGCTTGTCGCTGTGGTTACCGAGCACACTGTAAATCATAGTTCTGGAACAAGTGAGTCACCCTGTGACTAGTCAGCCAAATCTTAGTGTTGATAACAGCTCCGGAATGGCCTGAATTCAATTGGAAAACTTTCAATACTAACTTTTGCAAAATCAGAATCTATTTTGCAAGTGTAGAGAAGATTGGGTACATAATAAAATTTAGTACATAAAGAAGCACGAGGCGAAAGGGCCAATAATGGCGGTAAGGTACCTTTGCACTGTCACACGAGGCGTGATGGTCTAGGTGAGGAAATAAATCTTTAACTAGACGGTCAGCAACAAGAAAAATAGAATTCAGTAGAGCTTCTTGACTTGAGGGACATGGTGGACATAGACTGGAATCAGTGTTCACTTTACAACCGAAGAAGGATTTTTTCTGTTAAAGTTAATGTGTCTGTAAGTGTTTGTTTGTTTAGGAGTGCTTGGAAAAGATCATTTTCCATAAATCTTTCTGCAACTAGTTATGTGTCTTGTGTATCAGTTTAAGATTTTGAGATTATCTTTCTGTCTTCTGGAGAACGGTGTTTAAACTTGACTGTGTAGAAGGTAAATTAGTGTACAAAATGATTCATAATAGACCTGCAGCTATATCTTTAAGACAAAATGTTGCTTTTAGGAAGACTTTTTGCACAATCTACTAAAAATGATGCATGCGAGATAATCATTACAACACAGCAAACATTTCCATGTGATGCTGCTGTTCATTCTGTGCTAATATGACACGGTCCCATCTAATTTTCTTTGTGGGCAGATTGAGGGCCAGGGTCACGGAGCATTGTTTGACTGCAAATGCAGTCCTGATGGTCAGCATTTTGCTGCCACAGACTCGCATGGACACCTGCTCATCTTTGGTTTTGGCTCCAGCAGCAAGTATGACAAGGTAAAGAAAATGTCTTTTTTAAACTACTTATGAGACTGTTGGCTTTAAAATGTATGCTGCTGATAATAAATGAACCATTTCAGATAGCAGACCAAATGTTCTTCCACACCGACTACCGACCGCTCATCCGTGACGCCAACAACTACGTGTTGGATGAACAAACCCAGCAGGCGCCTCACCTGATGCCCCCTCCCTTTTTGGTGGATGTGGACGGAAACCCCCACCCTCCTCGATATCAGCGGCTGGTGCCTGGCCGGGAGGGCTGCAGGGATGAGCAGCTTATCCCACAGATGGGAGTCACTTCCTCAGGTCTGAAGACAAAGCTTCCTTGTACACTTCAAAGCAGGACTTTGGCTTAAGCTGACATGTGTATAATTGTAAATCTGACTCTTCCTGTGTTTGCCAGGCCTGAACCAGGTGGTGAGTGAACAGGCAGTAGATGGTCCCAGCCCCCTGGATACTATGATTCAAAGACTGCAGCAGGAACAGGACCAAAGACTGGGAACAGGCGACACCTCTGGCGCTGCTCTAGCAAACACCCGAGCTGGCAGAGGTGAGGTTTTATCATGAGTTTAATCTGCTGTTGTAGTTAGGAAAGCGTCTCAAGGGGCCATATTGTTGCCTCCTTCAGGATCTTTGAGCTGTCCCAGCCTCAGTAAATAACCTCTGTAATAATTCAAATTATTATTAAACTGTTTTATTTTGGTTTAGTAATCTGAATTCTGGATTTAAGATATGCGCATGAGATCATTGTTTTCTGTATGAGCAGCATGATCAAGTTTACCTCTTTTACACAATGTTGAGCACTCTTTCTGTGTTTTTAAAAGGTTCAGTAGGCTCTTCTCCAGAGGTGCACTCTCCCCCAAATGTGGGTCTGCGTCGCAGTGGGCAAATTGAAGGCGTCCGTCAGATGCACAGCAATGCCCCCCGCAGCCAGATGGCCACTGAGGGAGATCTGGTGGCCTGGAGCCGCAGGGTGCTGGTCCCTGAGCTGGAGGATGCATCTGTTAGGTACCAAGTGATTTCACAGACATTAGAATCTTGCAGGGGATGATAGTATTAAAGCATGCATGTCAACAGGATTATTTACACCTATTGTGCAGGAGGCAGGTGAACTGGCGTGAGGCTAAAGGGGAGGAGGAAATCAACATCTATCAGTCAGAGAGGAGGCGACGTACTATCCACTCACTACCAAAGGAGAGCAGGGTAAATTAAATAATTATTCCTCCTGACATAACATCATTCTTAACTTTTTCACCAGCATTTTCTCAATTATTTTCCTTTCCTTCCATTTACAGGTTCATTTGACATCTGAGGCTTTGGTAGATGAGGGGAGGAGGAGTCAGGGTAACCATGGTTATCACACTCGTGCCGCCATGGAGGAGACCAGCCGCCAAAGTGCCGAGGCTGCCGACGATGATGATAGCACCTCAGAGGTAGTCGGAGCCTGAATGTCTAATTGCTTGAAATTTAATGCAATTCCAAAGCAGTGCAAGAGTGTGATAAACATCCATGAGATTCTGTCAATGCTTTTTAAAGTATCTTGAAATGGTAAATACTGTAGTTCAGGGGTGCTCACACTTTTTCAGCTTGCGAGCTACTTTTAAAATGACCAAGTCAAAGTGATCTACCTGCTACAAAAATGTAAAACATCAATCAACAAACAATTATTTTCAACTTTATTGAGAATTGACAAAACACACATAATAATTAACTATTTACATTTTTTGTAATAACCTGAGTTTAATTTGATGACTTGCGCTGAATTGAATCAGCCAGGGATGCATAGTGGGCTAAAAATCGGACGTAATACGCTGATTAGCTTAGCACTTAGCGTCGTTGGTAACACGTTGCATGAGCGGTGACGTAAAGCGGTGACGCGATCGACCAGTAGCACCTCCGCGATCGACCGGTCGATCGCGATCGACGTAATGAGCACCCTGCTGTAGTTACACTCAAGCATCACAGAGTCCTAAAACCGTGAGAATTTTTAATACTTTTGCTTGTTTGTCTGTGTTTTATACCTCAAAATAATGTGTTTTCAGGGTGAGGTGGAAATCCGGCAAATCAATGGTCATTCTTCAGAGGAGGAGAAGGAGGATGAAGAAAAGGAGCCCTGGCCAGATGACCACAGTAGTTCAAGGTGGAGTATATATATTACACATAAATGTGATTTTCTGAAAAATAAATGAATAAATCCAACCAGAACACAAGCACTTACTGTGAAGAGAGTATTTAGTTTTTCTTCTATGATTTGGTTACAGCGACTATTCAAGCGATTACTCTGACTGGACAGCGGATGCCGGGATCAACCTTGAACCACCCAAAAAGAGTGTGAAGGTGAAAAAGAAAAACAGTAGCTCTGATGAGGGTGGAGAAAAGAAGAGAGATGGCAAGAAAGAAAGGAAAAAGGAGAAAGCTGACAAAGACCACTCTATACCAAAGAAGAAGCCAAAGGAGAAAAGCAAGGTTGGTTAATAGTAATTGAGTTTGATATTTGACAGGTTTTTTCTTTTTCTGTTGCTTGTGTTATTTGGAATAATGTGCCAAATTTAATTTAAAAAAGTAGAGTATATATGATTACTGTTAAACCTTTAAATGTTAACTGGGTTTTGATTTCAGCGGGCAGAGCTTCAAGAGCAGGGGCTCACTCTGGAAGAATGGCTTCCCTCTGCCTGGATCACAGACACGGTCCCTCGCAGGAGTCCTTACATACCCCAGATGGGGGACGAAGTACGCACATTCTTTTTCACTGTTGTGGTGTCCTTGATGGCAGAGCATGCGTTCGTTTGTACCAAAACACGCTTGTGTTTTACATAGTAACAAGGCTAAAAGTCTGCACTAAATTTAGCTGCCGTGTGTGTGTGTGTGTGTGTGTGTGTGTGTGTGTGTGTGTGTGTGTGTGTGTGTGTGTGTGTCCATATTAATTAATACAAGCCCATGAAACCTATGTGGCGATGGCAAACAAAAAAAGATTTACAGCATCAACCCTAAAAAGCAGCCCTGGCAACAAATGGAGTTGCGGGCAAGGAAAATATTGGACAGAGATAAATCCTACTCCCCAAGGGATATTTCTCTAATGTCAAAAGAATAATGTCACCAGTTTCAGTACTTATTGTATTAAACTGTTAGTAAATAACAAATTAAAAGTAAGATCTTATTGCACAGGACCTTTATTTTTGTGGAGGTAAAAAGAAGCAATCTGTGCAGACTGTGGTTTCTGATGTACTGCAGGAACAGAGGGGATCTTTGAATATATTGCCAGAAGTGTGTTCTTTAACTACAGTCACTAAAGTGATAGATTCTTTAGAAAATCCAGAAAAAATCCCTCAAGCAGGGCTGGCAGCCTGAGTACAATTGTAAATTTCATTAGCTGTCCTGTTTTTCTGTGGCACTCAGGAGCAGGAACTGATGAAAATAGTCGGCATCAAATATGAGGTTGGCCTGCCTACTCTGTGCTGTCTGAAGCTGGCTTTCCTGGACCCCGACACAGGGAAACTAACCGGTGGATCCTTCTCAATGAAGTAAGCATTCCAGTGAACGATTTATCCTGTAGCTTACCAAACTAAACTGCTACTTTTAGGTTTCTGTTCTGTGTCTAACCATGTGTGCCTTTGCAGATACCACGACATGCCTGATGTCATTGACTTTCTTGTGTTGAGGCAGCAGTTTGACAATGCCAGAAGGAGACAGTGGAGCATAGGTAGGCTTCCTTTGTTGTCCTGCACAACAATAATTATGGATGTCATATAACAAGGTCGTGTTTTAACATTTTTCGTTATTTATGCGTAGGTGATCGGTTCCGATCAGTCATTGATGATGCCTGGTGGTTTGGTACCATTGAGAGCCAGGAACCATATCAGCCTCAGTACCCTGATAGTCTGTTCCTTTGCTACAATGTCTGGTATGATCAGTTTAGATTTACTCCTAATCACAGTTTCCTTTATTAAATTTGCTGCATATTTGTTTGTGATTAGTTTTTGTATCAGAGAGAGAAAAAAAAGAAATGAACATGGTGCAAAATGAAGAAACACACTAATGTCTCTGTTTGTCAGCTGTAATCAGCAGATATGTGCAGCAGTATTAATTATAAGAGAAGCCACTATAAAAAGAAACGTCACACAAATTTAATTAAAGTTCCATAATTTTAGAAGAAAGTTTGTTCATAGAATGCTTAGTGAGTCCTGTGACTGAAAGAATTTGAGCTTTGTAAGTGTTAATTTTAGATGGGTTACATGTAATGGGGATTTGTTTTCTTCCAAACAAAAGCAGTATTCACAGTACTCATTAACTGCACAAACACGTCACAGCTGGGATCGCTCAAAAATATGATGAAGTAGTTCCGACTAACACTTTGAGTTAGATTTACAGCCATGGCAACGTGGTTATTATCAAATCCCTACTTCTTTCTTAGCTGGGATAATGGTGACACAGAGAAAATGAGTCCATGGGATATGGAGCCTGTTCCTGATGATGGTAGGTCACGATAATATCAAACCTTTTTCCTCACTGATGTCACTTGCGATATCGGTGAAATATTGACACTCCTTTGGCATAGCCACGTTCCCTGATGAGTTGGGCACAAGTGTTCCACTGACTGAAGACGAGCAGAAAGAGCTGCTGTATGTCCCGCTGGAGGGTGAATGGGGCTGCCAGTCACGTGCAGAGGAGTGTGAACGCATCATCAAAGCCATTGATCAGCTCTGTACACTTGGTATGTGATCATATAACCTTTAAAATATTTCATGTATAACACATGGTTGCTAAGGCAGCAGCGGCTTGTTCACTAGTTATGACGTCATTTATATGAGCCCAGCATGGCCACGTGTGAATGAAAAAAAAAAGTATTATTAACATGAACCACATTTTAGGTGTCTGTTTAAATTCTTGTTAATGGATGTAATGTCCCTATAGGCTTTGGCTGTGCAGTGGGAGGACTCCTCCTAGTGGCCGTTTAACATTCAAACAACAGAAATGACACTAACGTTCTTCTGCATGTTTTTGTTACTACTCCTTCTGTTGGCTGATAGAACTAGATTTACGTCATACATTTCTTGCAAATGAATATATTATTGGTTGAGTTGTTCAGACCAACAACTGGCATCTTTAACTATGGGATATTTCAGATGTTGCAGCCCCATTTGCATTTCCTGTGGACCTACAAGCTTACCCCACTTACTGCACAGTCGTGGCCTACGTCACTGATCTCAGTACTATACGTCAGAGGCTCGTCAACCGCTTCTACAGGTACCTTAGTTGATATATTTTTTGGGAGAGCAGCAATGAATACGTTATCCCTACATCTTCTTATCCTTTTTTCAGACGTCTGTCGTCATTGATGTGGGAAGTTCGTTATATTGAACACAACACCCAAACATTCAACGAGCCAAGGTCCTTCATTGTCACCACAGCCAAGTTTGTCTCTGACCTCATGCTGCAGTTTATTAAGTGAGTATGTTTTCATCAATCCAAAAGGTGTGCCCTTTGAAATGTGCTTAATACCTGCTAACATTGTGATTATTTGTGTATTTTAAAACAACTCATGAGTCAGATTCAGTAAAACTCAAAAGGTTTAATTCTTCTAATAATCCTTCATTATTGCATACATGTTCTTTGACAATGGGGGTTGCTTCTTTCTTAGGGACCAAAGTCTCACAGATCTCATGCCTCTTTACAAAACTATGAAGAAGGCTACATTTTCTGATTCAGAGGATGAGGTATCTTTACACGTGTACATGTTCACACCGCTGCTTGGTTGAAAAATTGCAAAAACTTTATTTATTTTTTTGCTTTTAAGGATGATGAGGAAGAAGCAGACGATGATGAAGATGAAGACTCAAACACACCTGGAACATCCACAAGAAACCACAGGGTAACATACCTTCAGAGTACAGTCCACTTGTGAAGCCAAACCAGCTTTTAAACATCATGCTTTCTCCTGTGGATGTATTCTTTGTAGAATCCACAACCAATGCAACGCCGACTGCGGACTCGGCCACATTCATACAATCCACAAGCATGGAGAGGACGCTGTAAGGAGCTGCTCGATCTCATTTTTCAATGTGAAGACTCTGAGCCCTTTAGAGAGCCTGTGGACCTGCAGGAGTACCCGGTACCCTTGCCGCTTTCTCTATTTCAAATGATTTTTCACTTACCTCTATCATCTGTTTTTAATTTGTTGTCTCTGAAATGTCCCAAATTTCCCGTCTCTCTCAGGACTATCTGGAAATAGTTGAGTCACCGATGGACTTTGGTACAGTTCTCAGCACACTAACGGAAGGAAAGTACCAGTCTCCCATTGAGCTCTGCAAAGACGTCCGCCTCATTTTCAGTAATTCCAAAGCTTATACGCCCAGTAAGAAATCTCGGGTGAGGCAAACGCACACAAATGATTACAATTCTAAAGTAGTCAACTCAGATGTTTTCTTAGTGATTTTTGTGTGGCTGATCCTTTATCTTGATCTCTGTTTCTTATGTAGATCTACAGCATGAGTCTGAGGCTCTCTGCGCTGTTTGAAGAGCACGTCGGTCCTATCCTGGCCGATTACAGAGCAATCCACGGCCTGACAGGCAAACTGAGCAGACAGAGCACTGACAGACAAACACGACACACAACTGACAGACAGACACGGCACGCCATGAAGAGGAGGAGGAGGAGGAGTGAATCACCAGCTAGCAGCACTGCATCCAGGTACAGAGCCTCAAATTCTTGGTTTAGTGATCTTCCCGTCATCACAGTTGTGTAATCGTTTCTTACATTTCCTCCGGCTGTAGCCCGGAGAGAAAGAGACGCATGTCATCCAGAGTGCTGACGAAAAAGGAGTCTTCTCCAGCTCCTTCACGACCCCCCTCGTTGAGGCAGAGTATTCCCACCAAGCAGGCCCCTCAGCTGGTCAACGGTAAAGCAGAAGCACTGGCTGGAGGCCGCACACGGAGTGCAGCACGCAACTCTACACACACTCCACCTGTCGCATCCTCTACGCAAAGTGCAACAAGCAACACGCAGACCACCGCAGGTAGCGCCACGTTTGCATGTAGATTCATGTTTACAGCAACACTGAGAGTAAATAAAAGAATAATTGTAACTTTTCATTTTTGTTCAGAATCAACACGCTTACTGAGGGGCCACAGCTCAAATTCAACTCCACCAGCCGCTGAAAAAGTAACACCTTCCCCAACGATGGAGACTAATAGTGGAGGAAGCACCCGGCGGAAACTAAAACCTCCTGTGCGACATTCTCCCGGTAAGGAACTGTGTCGTGCAGACCGATAGGAGATCGAAATTAAAACGTTTTTAAATATCACAAATCTCTTTTTCCGCTCAGGCTCTCCGGATAGCCCATCATCTCATAACACTGTCCACCTAAATGGTCACAGTAGTCATGTGACCCTGGGTGAGGGGAAGAAGGGCCGAAAATCACGAGTGGACGCACCAGCAAGTCCCCCAGAAGCCACAACTCCCGGGAGCCCTTCCAGACCTCGAGGGCGGCCTCCTGGCAAGAAAAGAGGCAGGAAGAGCAAGCAGGAGATGGAGGAGTTGAGAGGGAGCAGCATTCCTGATGATGATCTTGATCAGTCAACGGGCGATGAATGCGGGCCCTCGTCTGCCCAGGAAACAGCTGTGATGTCAGACTCGGGTGTGGCCTCACCACCCAGACGGCGCGGCCGACCGCGAACTACACGAACTGACGAAGCTGCTCCTCCAGCTGAATCCCCTGAGCCCTCACCGCTGAGGAGGAGCAGCAGGAGAACAAACGAGGAGGTCACGCCTCCTCCGCAGCTCACCCAGAGTAAGTCCAGTCGGAAGGAGTCTCCTAAGGAGGACGCGGGAGATGCTGCCGGAGGGTCCATGCGTACGCGGAATCAGGGGCGGCGCTCGGCGTGGTACATGGAGGAGGACTCTGAAGAGGAGCAGAGGCAGCTGCTGTTCGAGGACTCATCCATCACATTTGGCACCTCGTCCAAAGGACGGGTCCGCAAGCTGACTGAAAAGGCCAAAGCCAACCTGATAGGCTGGTAACGGACGGGGACGCAGGCACACACAGGGTGTGTGTTCGGCTGAGAGGTTCCCCTGTTGGAGGAGAGTAAAGAAGTGTTGCTGTGTGTTGTGTGCATGTTCATCTGCAGTTGCTTGCCCAGCTGCTTCTATTCAACGCCGAGAAAGTGGAGTGAGGCACCCTCACAGCTGTGCGTCTACTCCTCGCTCCTTCTGGGCCTGCTGCTCCTCCCATTCCTGCTCCTCCAACATTATTGGTCCATGTTGGATCTCACACAGGAGCTCAGCGACTCTGGTGACTGTCCTCTTGTCCAACGAGCCACTCCCTGGCTGCTGTCTGGCCGACCCGGCAGACTGGCAGACTTAAATACAGCTTCAGTACTTGAAAGGGGAGCTGGATGTATCTTCTAAGACTCTAATTTGAGGAGTTTTGGAGTCTCAGCTGGGTAGATCAACGACGCCCAATGAGCTGAAACTGGCCCAACAGTGTCGTCCTCTCCCTGCTCCGTCGCTCATTTTTTTACTATGCCCTCTCTTGCTTTTTCTAAGATTTACCTGTCAGTCCAGCTTTGTTTTCTGAAGTCTTACACATCAGTTGACTTGAGCGTGTCTGCGCTAAAATACCAAAAGGTGTACCTTTGTCGGTACTGTTGATCTGTAGCCCTCGTTTACTGTTGGTGTGTCTGGGTGCTCTCTTGGTTTGTGCATGTTATTTTTAATGAGGAGGACTAAACCGATGGATGGGTGTAGGGGCATCATTTACTTGTCTAGGTAAGTTATCTTTCCACACGTCCTCGACATTAGCAATACCTTGTGCCTTTATGTTGTGTGTGTGCGTGCCTGCCTTCTTCCTGCGAGGTACATGTTTCTGTGTGTGTGGAAACGGCGTTGTGAATGAGAGTGTGTATCACTGAAGGAGCGTGTGTGTGAGTGTGTTCAGTTTGGTTTTTTTTAACACAGATGAGTGTGTCATTCACTTTTGGCGTACAAACAGTGGCATACGTTTGATTATAGTGAACCCTCTCAAAGAAATGTATTTATAGGTGTTGAAAAAAAGACTTAACTGTTGTTTAACCATTTTTCATGTTAGTATATCATCATCTTATAACCAACCTATTGTCAGTTTCTACCTAAGGTACAGCCGGGGTGGCTTTGGGCTGACGAGCTTTGAGATTCACCTATCACACATTGGTTGTTGATGCAGTCCCAGGTAGTTTAAATTCCAAACATACAAAGAGAGACCTTCTAAATGTTGAGATGTTTCTATGGTGACTACGCACATCTACGCATACACACAGAATCCTGTCTTGCTAGCACTTTCTCATGTCTGGAGCAGACAGGACGGAGCCAGTTTAAACTGGATCGGACTGAATTTGTACAGAAAGCTGATTCAACTCTTTCGTGCATCTCTCTGGTTGTGTGCCTTTCCTAATCTGGCATACTGAATCTTCGTTTTTTTTTGCTCGTGGGGCCTTTTTGCTGTTTTCTTTTTCGATTCCTTGCTTGTCCTTTGGAACTGGACCTGATAAGCCAGCGGGCTTACAAAAGAGAAGTAAGAAGACAGGAGAGAAACACTCGTTGCCCCTCAGCAACTGAAGGCCAAATCTGCCTGCTTGACTAAGGAGAACTGGACAGTAGCATCAACACCCACCTGGTTCTTTTTATAGTTCCTTGTTGTTTTAGGACGTACTATTTCACCTGTTTATCACTGTGTTGGTTTTTATTGTCAATGCCAAAATACTGTCTTAGGGCACTGAAGTTTTAGAATAAGGCTTTTGAATGTGTTTTATTTTCTGCAGCGTTTTCCAGCATCTACAGGTCACTTACACGAATCATGTCAACTGTGTTCCGGACAATATTTCAGTGGATAGATCCATGGAGTTGGAGTGGTGTTGAGTTAGATTCACATTTATAGATTTTTTTTTTTCTCTCTCTGTCTGGCTTGTATTTACTTCACAACAATATCATGTTTATGGAAGTTTTTATTTCAGGTTGAAATGGCATGACTGACACTTTCCCTTTACCAGTGGTATAAAAAGAGCTTTTGTTTCAGTTGCTGGTCAGAAATCTGCATCTAGAGTGCATAAAAACTGGCCTCAGTCGCCGATACCTTTCAAAAATGGAAATGCTGACATTAGCAGACAAATACAAATTAGTTGGTCTATTTTCCAATTATTCCATTTCAAAGAGGGTATTTTACGTGTTCCTTCATTCCCAACCATCTCCTGTGCTCCACTGGCCGATTTAAGGAAACTTTATTTCAAAGTGATCTACCACCTGTGTCCACATGGAGCCCATCAGCCCTCCGTGTGTCAGGATTTAGTCAGAAGGTCAAAGATCAGTGTTGGTTTCAAACGATTTGCACGTGAGCTCTTAGAAACCACTCCTGGGGTCATTTAAATTTTTAAGACAAACAACAACAGGGGGAAGATGGATCTGTTTGATATAAACTGATGCGGATGTTCTTGTTAGTTTGGATACCTTTTTTATATAAAGGAATTATTGCAGAACAAAAGAAATATACTAAAGTGAGAATGTACAGTACATGTAGGGGAGTACTGCTGTCCTGTTAGTTCATACCAATATTTTAAAATAAACAGTTGTGTTTCCATAATTTATGCATTTTTTTTTTCCTATTTAATATACATTAATGTAATTATTAAGCTGAAGTATTTGGGGAAAAAATGTACTCTTTTAAGGTGATTTGTTTCATAAAATAAAATACTGGTTAAAGTACGTTATACAGCATAAAATTACCCAAAAGTAATAAACAATCTTCCATTTGTATTGAAACCTGTGCTTGTTTCCACCGGCGACACTAGCGTGACGTCACGACAGTGAAGGCGCGTATCCGGCGCCACAGCGCCACCGCGTGGAGCGCGTCTTCACGGCCGGGCCCAAACCCCGGCGGCCCTTCCTGACGTGGCGACCCGGTACAGGGCCTCCAGCTCCTCCGTGGGCGGCGGTGATTGGACACGGCACCTGTTTGACTTCAGCCAGGCGTGTAAATACCACAGGTGGCAGCCGCGTGGAACAACAAGTGCGTTTGACTTATGTAAATAAAACAGAAGCGAAACCGGGTCACGCACTTCTGGTTTCAAGGCACGAACGGAGCCTCAGAGGTAACGTTTGACAAGTAAAGACAAACCTCTTCATGACTGCTGATGAAGAGAAGTTTTGGTTGAGTTTTGTCTTCTTTTCCCCCTGAATTTTGGCAACGCGTTACGCGTCGATCTGGATCCAGGTCGCAGCTTGCGTAAACAGGCGCGCGTTTCCTCCGCAGACATGGCTCTCCCGCCGCGTTCGGGCTGACTCTCTGGGCTCTCCGCATCCACCTGTCGCGCTCATGCCTCAGCTGGGCACAGCCGCGGTGCTGCAGCTCGTCCTGCTGCTGTCCGCGGTGCCGGCGCAGTACCTCCTCAGCCGCTGGAGCGGCTCCACGGCGGCGCAGCGCTACCACGCCACCACACGGTAGGACCGGCGGCGCGTTGGCGCGCTCTCCACCACACCGTCTGGAGGCGCCAGACTCTTATCTGCTACCATAAATTGTAGTGCCACTGTAATCATTTAGTTATTTTAAGTTTGGAGCCTGATCGATGGCCGTTGCCTTGCCTTAATACGAGCGCTCTTTCAGGCTGCTAAGAATTTGGAGAGACTGGAGGAAGTCCTTCCTCAACGAGACCGTGTGGATGGACTGGGCAAATCAGCAGATCTCCAAAGTCAAGTATGCATTTAAAAAAAATCACTGATCATCTTATTCCCATGCCACTGAGCACTGTTTTTTTTTTTAGCATGCATCTATTTCTAATACACAGGTCTCTGGTTGGCTTAGAGGACGTGCAAATGGCCCAAGAATCGCCGGCCCTCGAGGCCATGATCTTCGACAACGACCAGGGTTTCTTTGGAGGTTCGTAGGCACGTTACTACAGCTGCTCTCCATCTCTGACCGCTCGTGTTGGCCTTCCTGCAGCCTCCAAAGCGGTGCGCAGTCCTCGTCCTCCCTTCGTGTTTCTGCGAGTTGGAGAGGTGGTGATGGAGACCAAGGGCCACATGGTTGGGGTGGTGGTGAGCTGGGACCCGGAGCTGAGAGCCCCCCAGGAGTGGATTGACAGAGTCTACTCCATCTCTGAGGTCAGCAGCTGCTGCTTGCTTCTTCAGGGTTGTTGTTGTTGTTGTTTTTTTTTTTTTTGGTGCTTCATAAATGTATTTCCTAATTAAAACCAGGGTGTAAAGCTCCGGTTCTGTCCCTGCTCACATGCACACACAGGGCCCTAAAGCAGAGAACACCCCTCATTATAAAGTGCTGTTCAGCGGGCCCGGACAGTCCTCCGTGATTATCGGATATTTGCCTCAAACGCAACTGGAGCGCATCTCTGGGATGAGGGTACGTAGCGAAAGAAATCCCGAGGCATCGGCGAACATGTTTAATGTGTGTGTGTGTGTGTTGGATGTTGTAGCCGGACATTCCCACTCTGGAAAATTACTTCACCCATTACGACGGGGAGCGGTTCGTCATGCAGCCCTGGCTCAGGGAGCTGTTTCCCGAGGATGCCGTTGAAGACGATGAGCCGTTCCCTTGGTAACGGAATGGTTCCTAAAGGGTCCTTTTATTTTAAACTGCACATTTGCAGTCATGTTAACAATACGTTTTAAATAAATGTGCCAATGATTAAAAAACAAAGATGCTTTTCAAGTTTGTAGCTTTTTTAACTTGGAATTCTTGTGTTGCTCAACCTTACAAAGTGCACTTTAATTCAGGAAGCAATAAAACACTTCAAACCGTGGCCGTCCGCTCCTTGCTGTCCTGAGCCGGATACTTTGATCGGCTTTTTCCTGCTCTTGTCTCTGAAGCTGAAAGACACGGACACCCGTGAGGACACGGCGACCGCGGGCATGCACGTGTGGCGAGGCAGAGGAGCAACGCGTAGACTCCTGCCCGCCTCCTCTTCATCCTCGTTCCTCCACTCTTTGGTCTCCTCCTCTCTGACCAGCAGGGGCGGTCCGAGCATGTGCCCCAGGAGCTGACCGATATCTCGGGCCTTCTGATGGGCATTCTCAACGGCGGCCGCACAGGCGCGCTGCCTAAAGTTCACACACACGTCGTTTCATTTGGAGGAATCCGACCGATGTGTTAGAAAGCCTCGGACGTGACTTATTGATTTACCTCATCTGAGTCAGGCATTCCGTGCTGTGGTAAAAGTGTGGCGTTCCCACACAAACACTCCTGTCCAGCTTCTCCAGTAGGAGAGTGCTTACGCGCTCCATTATCTCAAAATCAGAGAAAACGACCAGGACCTGTGGGAATATCGGATTACATTATGATGCAAACACAGCAGCATCTGCAAAGTCTCGCTGTCTTCCAAACACGCCACCTCCGCGTCCATGTGGAACTTTTCTCCTTCCCTCTGCAGAAACTTCCTCACCGAAGTGTCTTTGTCAGCGACACCATGTTGTCTGTTCAAACAAAGAAATCAAACAGGTGACATCGCCTTGCTGACTCAAACAATCAGGTGCACTTTAATACTGCAGCAAAGATCTACTGCAATCAAAACACAAACCTTAAATTAAATAACCTTGTGTACAAATAGAATTAAATGTCATTTGGAGTTTGTGTGACTAGATCTTTTTTTATGCTAATGATATTGGTTCTTTTCAAAAAGGAAAAAGGATAAGACAAGTGAACGCGTCATGGCGGATGTTTGTCCGTTCTGGGCCACCGTAGAATGCTGGAGGGAGTCGAGTTTTGCTACTCAGGTAAATGTTGGAAACGAAATGAACGCGTTTAAAATGGAAATGTAGTAAACTCCACAGAAGCATGTGTGTGTATAATGTCCAACTATCGTTTGACTGAAGCGAAATAAAACATCACACACCGATTGGACCTTTGGTGAAAAGTTCACCGTAGTTTTTTGCACTACTACGGTGTCATCATAGCACGAATGCAGAGTTTGTTGGGTAGCATTTTTTTTTTCACCTGATGGATTGTAAAATGTACTCCAGGCGCCTTTGAACACTGGTGGTGGCTTCATTAACCGACTCTTTGCTGCTGCCTACACTGACCCTCAGCGACACTCGGTCCGCCGGACAACAAACCTCTGCTTCTCCCGTCACCTGCACCTCCCGGGCCCGCTGACTGTGACTCCGAGGACTCATTTCTTGTCCCTGAACTTTTTCGTTGATAACAAACTGACCGACAGGAGCTGATGGAATCAGAGCGAAGAGACTTTGGTTGTCCATAATGCTAGCTGCGGGCATAGGCCACGAGCTTCCTGCTGCTATGGCAATGGGCGCAAGGCCCGATGGGATATGTAGGCCGTTCCAAAAGGAGGCGGTCTCGCAATTTAAAAAATAAAATCTGATTATCTGCATGTCACAGGGAATTGCACTTGCCACAGACGCTACATTTTCCTTAATTTTAACATTTTGTTTAAAGTCCAATACGGGATACTTCACTCTGAATAGTCATTGGTTGTTTAGTCAGGAGAGGGCAGCAAAGTCTTTTAAACGGCATTGTATAAACGTTCAGATTGAACGTTAAAACAAAGGAACGCATTGCGTTTGTTATCATTAAGTAAATGCAAAGTGAATAAAAAATGTATCAAAACTTTTTGCGATGGTAAACCACGCAGTTTAGAATGATCGTGCAAAAGACTCTTAATTAAAATGTCCCTGCAGCACAGTTGTGTCCTTCATTTTTCTAAAAGTCATTCAGGACAAAACTCTGATTTAATCTAATATTGCCTGCTGCTTTCTTTAAACACCAGAGTTTGTTTTGTTTTCCTGGAGTATTAAACTGTGAAATATGATTTATAATCACAATCTTAAATTTCAAGGCTGTATTTATTGTTCATATCTCAGATTTCACCGGTTTCCCTGGTAGCCTTCGTTCCTTGTGACTCTAAATGTGATGTCCATCTCCGGCCTGGAATGCTGGTCAAGATATTTTCCGAATGAAGAAACCCTTTGCAGCTCTGACAGGAGGTAAGGACACTTTCTCCTAAAATAAATACTGTATGCTGCACATCTTGTGATGAGGGGACGTGCATTTAAATTCTTCGCTCGTGTAGTTTCCATCTAAACAATAATAAGTTTATTCTGGCCATAAATTTGTGGAAGAAGAAAAAACGGTAGCTTTGAATGGACAGCTTCCTTAGCTGACGACTAGACAGTATATTATCAGAGGTATTTTCTCATGCAGTCGTTCAGCTCTACGGAGTCAACATCTGTAAACAGCTGGTACTCAAATAAACAGCCCTGTTTGCAGACGTTCATGTTCCCAGCACTGACTGGAACTGTGTGTGTGCTGATAATCTGACGTCACAGGAGGAAAAGCACAGGTGAAATCGTATTATATTATTGGGAGTCTTTGATTCACATGTTAGGCTGGCACACGTGCACATAGAACTACTGAACCAAGGCTAAAGGCCACAAAAAGACCCAACATCATTGGTTGCAGCGATGTCTGGGCTCAGCAGATGACGTTACTGTTATATCCAAGAAAAAGAACACTGTGCGGAAATGATCTGCATGTGCCGTCTCATCTTTGCGTCCCTTTTCCTTCATTTTGGGAGCGTGAACGGTGACATCGACTTCTTTGCCTGCGTTTCTTTGCTGCAGATGCTGCCGTGTTTTTAAGGCCTGGTTGAGTTTTCAGCTCTATTAAAAGTTCAAAGGCAGCGTTTACTACTGTAACTGGAGCTAGTCTGCACTGAGGCTTTTCACTAATGAGTGCACATCACGCACGCACACACACACACACACGCACGCACGCTCAAACAGCAACACATATTTCCCTTGTGAGATCTTCAGTGACGTTCCCGTAAAAATCATTGTTATGATCGTAATCGTGTCTTTTTTAAGAGCCAAAGATTTATCATACTTTAACAACCTTTTCATCACTCTGTCTTTCGCTTTCTCTCGCCTCCTTTCAAAACAATAAACCAAGCCGCCATTCTGACCGGTTTGATTTATAAGAACTCCGTTTCATTTCCTTCACGGCTCCGGGGCCTTTGGTCAAGATCCTTTTTTCTTTAGTCAACAAGCTTTTGGAAAATCTTTTACGCAACTTTTGACAGATATGTTGAGTATATATGAGCAAATAGTAAAACGGATTCATCTCTGCAGTCACGGGCGTTAAAATATAAATATCTTGCGTTTCCTGACGTGTTCCCATCTGACCTAAAGTGCACGCGGGTGCCGACGTGAAGTGCTCACCTTAAATTTGTGTGTCCGTGTTGTCAAATGCATGAAAAAAAAAAATCAAAATAACTCATTCCTGGGGTCACTGCTCTGGTCCACGCAAACAGAAACCTTTTATAACAAAATAAAATTCGACCATGTTTGTTGAGTCTTCGGATCTCTGCGAATTTGACCTTCCCGGGACGTCTGGCATTCCAAAGTAAACACAAAAACAAACAAAACAGGCTGCGAGGGCTGGGATTAGATGGATGGCAAAGACACACTCCACCATGCCAACGTGTGTGTGTGTGTGTGAGTGGAAGATTTCTTATTTGCTTCCTTAGCAATATTTGACCCCAAAAGATCATCCTACTACTCCAACGACCTTTTTTCCCTGTACATTTGGAATTTAGCTTTGTGACGGACAACAAAGCGGCCCCAACATGACAACCACTCAGCCCCCCCAACGAAAAATACGCCTCTTTATTTTATCGCCTCGGAGTATCTGACTCTGAGAGTAACGGCTGTGTTGTCCTACAGGAGCTTCAATTGGTGCAGTCAGGACAGAAAGCCCGGGGACGTGGGGGTCAGAAACCCAAAACGCCAAACGTTTATTATTACCCAGTTAGCGGAGGACTTGCCTCCAAGCGAGAATCTCCGACAGTGACCCTTGGCCCTACCGTTCGACTCCCTCCGTGCTGTAACTTCTGTCCGTCTCCCGTTTCACATTTGTGGTCAGGAAATGTTGAAAGCAGAATAAAAGAGCACAAAAGAATACTATGTGAACAGCGGCTGGGAAGCCAGGAATGGTGGAGGCTTCCAAAGCAATATTCCCGCTTTGGCCCTTGTCGTGTTTACTGTATGTCAGAGATTGACAGACGAGTGAAAAATACACTTCACAGCTATTTGTCGTCCAATGACCCACCCACGGTCCTGAACTCGGGCTCCAAACTTCTTTCGTCGGTCCTTCCATATTTTTTCATTTTTTCTTTCTTCCCCCCTTTCTCCTCCTCGCTGCAGTCATTCCTCTTACCTCATGGGAGCAGTGCTAGTTTGCTGCCCGTTGGCACCGTGGATAATAAACACCCCCGCCGCGCCCCCAGCGCTGCGCCGCGGGGCCCTCGCTCGCGCGCACCTGCACCCACGGCAATGACAACAAGGACCATCTGTCCATCAAACCTGCCTCTGAAAGAACCTGTTCTGAGAGATAAACACACGGACTCGCTTGCAGCCGCAGAGCGGACCCGGGTCAAAGGTTAAAGAACCTCGTTTCCTGTCCAGACAGACGGGGGCTCAACGCCACCTCCTTACTTCCACCCTCTTTCTTCTTTTCTTTATTTGCTGAGAGGCAGGGAATGGCTTTTCTGATGGATAGCTGTGTTTATGGCAGCTTCTTAGCTGCCATAGCTCATCTTGGTGCCCATTAATTGTATTTTTTTTTCCTCACGTTCTGGAACTCTAAACTGAAGGCCAGCCTGTTTTCATAGGAAATGACAGCGTAAAATAATCTCTTTAAGTTGCCACACATATATAATTTTTTAAGCCTGCTCTCCAGAGCTTTGGTAAAAGGGCACGACCTCACCTGGCTGATTTAAAAATGCTTCGGCGAAAGACTCTTATTAGTCGCTGTTGAATCTGGCGCTTTGAAAATAATTTAATGTACTGGTAATGCTAATGTAAGTGAAAAAGAGTCTAAGAAGAATATTTTCTAGCTTTTTTTAACACAGGCAACCAAATTAACCCATTCTAATTCTGCTTATGTGCAGTATAGCTGAGCTATATGTATATTATTCTCCTAAAAAACTGGATACATTCTTCTCAAACACGAGAGCAATCAGAGACTATTTGACTCCTTTTCTGCCCACGTCTGCAGCGCCGCCGCGGTGCGGGGCTGCCTCGGTAATAGCCCAGCGCTCTGCTGCTCAGAGATTAATGTGAAGACTTATTGATGTAATGACGGAGCCATGAAAGAGAACTCTGAGCTGCAGTCTGAGCCCAACACGTGAGGCTAATGGACAGAGTGTGTGTGTATGCACACATGTGTTATGTGTTTGTGTGTGAATGTAGTTTCTGGGGGAAAAAAAAAAAAAAACAGATGACATTGATTGAGAAAGAGGGACTTTTAAAATGGACTCCCTTAAGATTTCATTGTGCATAGAAAATACCTGATTTTGGATCCATGCGGAAAACTGTGTGATCTTACATGTCCCCTGAATTGCTGTATAGGCATATATCTGTCTGTGTGTGTGTGTGTGTGTGTGTGAAAGAGAGAGCTCTGTTTTTGTGGTTCCCACCTGCTTTTGTCAGTTGAAGGTTGGAGCGGCTCATATGGACAGAGTGTCTGAAGCCTTTTAGGAGAGGTTGAGAAAATAAGGCTAAAATCAAAATGGAACCACAGTTCTAGTACCCTGCAGTGCCTGCGCCTGTATGTGATGTACGTGTGTTTGTGTGCGTGTGCACGCGCACGTCTCCATAGATTCTCTGTTGAGGCCCAGCAGGTGCTGACAGGAACCCCCCTCCTCCATCTTGTCACTCCTTGTACAAACCCTATGCATGTGTGTGTGTGTGTGTGTCTGTGTGTGTGTGTGTGTGTGTGTGTGTGTGTGTGTGTGTGTAAGAGAAGGCCCTGTGTGTCTAATGTTAAAGTGATTGACAGCCAGACAGTCACCAGGGTGATTGGGAGCAGTTGTGGGAAGAGCGGGACCTTACAGCCTCCTATAGTTTTAGGCCCTGAGGGTGAGAGAGAATCCTAACAAGATTTGAGAAGATTTTTTAAATTCCTTTTGGTACAGCTAAAGTGCCTGATTTTGCAGCAGCTTTGTGAGGAAAGAAAATTGTTGGATTTGCACTACAAATAAAAAATGACACAGAAGGGTTTCTTTTTCTGTACCTGTAACTTTTTCTTTCTTAAATTCAAGTTTAGACACAGACCTGAAACTCAGCAGGCCTAATTTGGTCGACTTTGCATGAGTTAGAACCAAGAATTGGTTATTTGTATCACTCCCAACCTCTTTAACGGTTACTAGGAGATTGAAATTGATTAATCATAGACTAACTGCTAGCATTTAGCTGTATTTTTGTTTGTTTTAGCACAGGAGGGTTTTTGGGGGTGATCTTTAAATGACAAAGGTGTAAATCTACCGCCTGTGTGCCTGAGGGAACGTCAGTTTCTTTCTGGCCCTGAGACCTGCTCGCAGATCAATAAAGTTAACTCAAAACATTCACACTCTGCCATCTGAAATCAACCATTTAATGAGTTGCTGTTCCTGTAAAAGAGGAAAAGGCCCCTTCAGATTTATTAGAACGGAGAGAGCGGAATTCCAGAGAGGCCGAGCCGAAGTGTTTTTCCCCTTTTTGAATCCATCTGAGGGTTAAGTATTTAGAATCACATGTGTTGCATTTTTAATGCAACACACAAATAAACAATAAAAATGGCATCGGCTTTTTATGAGCGTGCATTCTTAACGACTGAAGCAATGGCAAGTCAGAATATTACATATCTGTTTTCGCAAGTCCTTTCTCCTCCAGCAACATGGCTCCTCAACAAACCACTAAAAAGGCTCAGAAACGAGACCAAACGTCGAGTTAAAAAAAAAAGGCCAGGCTGCCATCAACGGCTCCTCGGTGTCCGGCTCGCTCCTGATGATGTGTGAAACATTTTCTGGCAAAACGTGAACGCAGAGACTTTTAAGGCGCAGCCCTCATTGCTTGTCTTGGTTTAACGAGCGGTAAGTGTAGAAAACAGATACTCCTGATGTGATTTCTATTATTTGAATGAAATCGAGCCAGACTGTACGGCTGACCGACGTGTGCAGGCTGGGTGAAATGTGTTGAGGAAGCATCAGCTACGGCCCATCAGCACATGCAGTGGCGTTCTTCCAAACAGTGTTGCCCACCTGACCATCGACGCACAATTGGTTGATGTTGATGAAGTGTTCATCTACTGTCTGCTTCCGTTAATCTCTCATCCTCCACTACTGGGCGAGCAGCCCTGAGGGCCACACAGGAAGAGGAAGGAAGACGGTTGAAATTGTCCTTTTTATGGCGATCTTACTTTTGGGATTATACTCGCAGCTTTATAAGAAAAATCCCTGGAGCAAATGCCAGATGCAGAAAGTTCCTTTTTTTTTTTTTCTTTTTTGTGGCTGCTAAGAAAACAGCACATGCTAACAGAGGCATGGAAAGAATTAAGGCTGTGGACAAAGCGCGGTCCCCATGTGTCATCAGGTGTGGTGCTCCGGGGCTAAACTTGGGCAGCACAGGTCAGGAACACTGGCTGTTTTAGGGCCGTCTGTAACCTGAAGACCTGTTAGCTTGGTGTGCACAAAGGTAAAAAAAAAGAATTTTAGGAGCCTGTGACACACAGTGGAGAGAGTTTAAGCGGTTGAGCGTCTTTAATGGCCTGTTTTTACATGTGAGCTGCGTGTTTATGTTTCTAATGGGCTTTTAATTTGATAAGCAGTTGGCGGATTTGGGTTTTCAGCTGGGATGGACAGATTTAGCACTGTATATTTTGGATAAACATTGAAAGAAGAAAGACTTTGGGGTTTTATGTGTGTATCCTACTAGATTGGCACGTCTTCTCCACATTAAAACCCCCCTTTTCTGGGGAAAAGGGTCTTTTTGGAGAGTTAGTAATGACCTTAACACCTGGGACACGGATGTTGGACAGCCTGTCTGCTGCAGCGTGACCTCGGCAGGTAACGAGGAATCATGGAAATCAGTGGACTGAATCTGATTCAGATGTCACGCCGGCACTGATGCTCATCTGTTTTTGTCTGCTGGATTTCCTCCCACACTCGGCCTTCCATGCAGTAAAAATATATAGGATTGTTTCCTCTGGATCGACCGCTCTGGTGGTTGGGGAGATCGGGGAGTTTCTGGGTGTTCGCATTTGCATCTCTCTAGTACTTTGACCAGGACTGTTAGCATAAAATGTATCTGTTAAGGCTGTTTCCTTGATCTGAAATGGTAACCCAACTGGAGATTGTATATTTTCCCGATTCCACCCAGTTGCTTCCTTCCTGTCTGTTTGTATTTTAACATGTCAATTAACTCTTCTGGATCAGTTTAGAAAATAATAAAGGGGTCTGCAAGACAATTATGTAATACCTTTAGCTGATAAACACGAATGAAAGCTAAAAGGAGTGGTTTCTGACCTTGTTCATATGGCCGGGGTGCCGGGCCTGTGGTGAGGCTGTTCTATGGGACACATATGGAGGAAGGTGGTGATGGGGGCTGTAATGTAGTCACAACAGAGGGTTCAGAGCCAAAGGAAATAAGGATCTTTTGCTCTTTCCTAAACAGGATATGTGGACCAGACCACACGCATGACATTCTTTATTTGTATCTTCATATAGATCAAATGGGCTCGCACTTTTGGTCACGTTGGATTCTTTTTACACTGTTATTAGTTGATCCTGAAGAGCCTTTGCCTGCGTGTTTTTCAAACACACACGCTGTTCCTATCTGCACTCTGCGTTCCCCGAAGAGCATGCTTCATGAATGGCTCCACTGTCTCTGTCATATCTTTTTATTCCTTCTCCTCCTCCTCTTCCTCCTCCAGCTGACAAGGAAGTTAACAGACATGCTGTGCTAACATCCAGCTCTTCTTACACTCGAAAACTGTGGCTGTGAGCTTTTTGCTAAGAAAGGCACAAGTGAAAATTCCCATTTTTTTCCATTTATACTGATAATATCCCATAATAAGGCCTCACACCTTCGATGTGTGCAGGGGGAAGAATTTCTATGTTTTCACAAACAACAGATTTTCACATATTTCTCAGAAAGTAATAAAAATAAAGAAGCAATAAAAATTTCTAAAGGTAGTGATAATTGATGCCTCTAATGGTGTAAAAGCAGTTTGTAAGTATGAAAAGAGGTGAAAACTGATTGACTGGCTAATAAAAAGGATGCTTTTGTTCTCTACCAGCCTGCTGTAGGTACACTGACCTCAACAGTCCAACAGTCCCCTTTGACCTCTAACCTGCAGCTGAAGGAGCCATTCGCCACTCCTCTTTAGCTTCTGGTGACCTTCTGGGCCCACGTTTACCACCACACATGGAGGCTCCCTGATAAGCCCTAAAATGGCCCTTTTACAGCGCCGGTGCTTGTCACCCACAGCAGCGTTCGTCCCTAACCGCTCTTTGAGTTCCACCCTGGAATCTGCAGAAGCAGGTTAATAAGGAAACTCTGCCGGCAAACACAACAGTTGAGGCGGTGGTGTGTTAAACATATCACCTTTGAGATGGCCAGACGATAGCTTACCTCAACATTGCACACCCTGAGCCTTTGAAATGTGCGCAGGCCTACACACACACACACACACACACCGGCTGTCAGCAGGCAGTGGTGTTGCAGAGGATATAGAGAGCGCCGAAGCTCACCGAGACTCCAGGAAACCTTCTGAACTCACTTCCACCTTCAGGAGGATGAAAGGAGCTCAGGGAGCTCGAGTTCCACTCCCTACGGTGTGTTACTGTGTGTGTATCAACGAGTGTGTGGGAGTGTTACGTAGCTCCGCTGCCCCTATCTCCTCGTCTTTAGCTGTCCCAGAATAAGCACATTACAAATTCACACATCCCCCCCACCCACACCCCCACATCTGATACAATCACAACATGGCTACAAAGAGGCGGCTGGGCGGGGGGCACCGGCTTCTGAGTGTGTGGCTCTTCAGCTCTGTTCAGGAGCCAGGACGGTGAGAAATCCTCTCCAAAAGGGTTTTGGACGCTCAGGAACACTCTGATGCTTTGGTCCCTTTAAAAACCTTGAAACAGGAAAAGGAAATTTGACTGTACCCCCTTTTTTAAAAAAAAAATATCCGAGAATGTCAGAGGGCATCGAGCCAGACTGGTGTTAAAACAACGACCCATCCTGCCCGAAGCCGCAGCTTTCAGATCAAATAATCCGAACATAAAGTTATTTTCATACCGGCTAGCTTACCCGTTTGGATGCAGAGTTTGGGCGCTATCAAACTACTCTCAATTCCACAAATACACACACTGCCTGCATGCCGCGTCCATGCCTGTGTGAGATTGACACTCGGTTAAGTTTTACAGGTGTGCTGAAGCGGATAATTAGCCTGTTAGCTGCCACTAATGAAACCTCCACTGCTGTGGCCTCCACTGCTGTCGGGGCAGAGGCCACTTTCCTGTTTGGATAGGCAACACTTTAAAGCAGAGCCGAGGGGAGTGTGTGTGTGTGTGTGTGTGTGTGTGTGTGTGTGTGTGTGTGTGTGTGTGTGTGTGTGTGTGTGTGATACGTTTGTTCAGCAAAATAGTGAACAAAAAGTGGAAAGGCCAGTTTAATAAGCAAACGCAGGAGGAAAGGAACAGGTGGAAATTGCATTTGACAGCTTTCAGTGACTTTTATTTTCCTGAAAGCACACACCATGTCAGCTTTTCAGTTTCAAAGCAAAATGCTTGTGCTGAAGAAATTTCTACAAATGTATTCAAATTTATTCCATATTTATCCAGCCTTGGGGTAGCGAGACACTTAGTTGGAGACGAAAACCACCACTGTTCTGTCTAGTTTTCAAAAAGTTTTCAAACTTTTTCTGTAAGTTCCTCCATCCTGCGACCCTGGTGTCACTTCAATAGAAGGAATGTGCGTGCCATCACATGCACGCTCTTTCTAATTTGGGATATTTGTCACTGCCCTGTGTGGTGGTTTGGGAGGCAAACGCAGATCTGCGTCATTCTGTTGGTGTCAGAGGTCAACGAGCTGGCAAGATGCTGCCTCAGAGGTGGCTTACAGCCAGCGTGTGTGTGTGTCCTTGTGTCACCCAGTGAGGTGTGTTCTGCTTTAGTCATCACCTTTGTGAAACAGAAATCTCTTTTCTGATTCGCTCCTTCTGCAGCATCCTGGTCCGTACTGTCTGGAGCGGTTCTTTCTCCTCTCCTTCGTCATCTTCCTGCCATCTTCTAACCCCGTGTCCATGAGTCTGATGTGCGGACCCTCGGATACTCTGTTCTTGCACAACAGGATATTTCTGCTTTTGATCTGCTATTTGGGGTGAAGAATAAAAAATTTACCATCTTTGTTCTTGGATGGAGCCTTAAGGGGACAAACTTCAAACTAGCTGAAAGTTTTATTGACACCCCCCTTAAATAAAGCTATGCACATACATTTCCAGGGAGTAAGAGAATAGTGTGTGACCTACAGATGAAAGAAAGCAGAGAAAGAAAGAGGAACAAAAGAGAAAAAAGGCTGATGATGACGGTGGTGGTGGTGGTGGTGGGCTTTACGATGTTCTGATGGGAATTTCAGATGCTTGGACTAAAAGGAACAAAGCAGATGTACTGTGTGTGTGTGTGTGTGTGTGTGTGTGTGTATGTGGGAGAGAGAGTGAGAGAAAGAGCATTTTTTTTTTTTGTGAATTTTAAAAATTTTTTTTTAAATAAAAAAAAAAAATTTTTTTTTTTTTAAAATAAAAAAAAAAAAAAAATTATTAATTTTGTTTGTTTATTATATATCTATCTCTATTTTTTTTTTTTTTTAATTTTAAAAAAAAAAAATTAAAAAAAAAAAAAATTTAAAAAAAAAAAAAATTTTTAAAATTTTTTTTTTTTTAATTTTTTTTTTTTTAAAACCCATTTTAAGAAATTTTAAATATTTTTTTTTTTTTTTAATTTTTAACCCCCCCCCCCCCCCCCCCCCCACACACACACACACACACACACTTCAGTCCTTCATCTGTGTGGACCAATGAAGATGTCACACAGAGAAACTGTCATCACACTTCTCAAAATCTTGCACATCTGGACACATTCGGAGGTCAGCTCACGTCACAGCCTCCTGGCTGTCTTTCATTCAGTGTTAAAGACTTTTTTACATTTTTCATATTAAAAATAGTCCAACTTACTTTCAAAAGAATTAATCTTTTATTATTTCACACTTAATAGTACAAAAATACTTAAATGAAATCACCGTTCTTGGCTTTTTACAGCCAACATGTCCCAGAAATTAGAACAAGAATAAAGATCCTTCTGATAATAATCAGACTAAATGCACTTTATACACATTAAACCCAATGAAACATGTGAACCTGAACATTAACCGTGTGTACCTACCATCAATATCTCTAATTAAAATATAAACTATTGCAGACCTCATTAACGTCTCACTGTGTTTCTAAAGATTTCCCCATTTTAGTCTAATTCAGTAAATAAACCGTGAAGGAGATTCATAAGACTTGATGGCTGCTGACTGTGGTTTTCTGTTGTCGTTCAGAAAGGCGCAGTAACGAGCCAAGGTATTTAAAGCTCTCTCTTAATTAAATTCAACAGAGAGCTAACCTTCTTTGAAGAGGGCCGTTAAAATGTTTGGGATATTTCGTCCGCTTTTGATTCAAAAAATATCCAGACCCCGAGACCACAGTTGAAAAAGTTTCATTTAAAAGCATTCAGAAGAGGAGACACGGAGGGAAACAATCAGGACGAATGCGAAACCCACATGCACGTCCACACGAGTGGCGTTTTGAACTTTGTGTGCGTGCACGTCGGGCAACCATGAGCAGAGAAAATAAACCGAATGCTATTTTGATTGTCGGCACATTTCAACATGTCCCTTCTCAGTGAGGAAACATTAGCAGATGCTTCGTATAATGGATCCTAAAAGGGCGGCGGAATGACTTAATAGTTATTATTTCATGTGGTTAGTGGATGTGATGATTTTCACTTTGTAGCTTTGTCAACTTTAGAAATGTTTACTTTGTGGACTCAGTTTCCCAAGAGTTAAACAAAGGTTCTGCGGGCAATCCCTCTGCGTACACCAGCATCTTGGACACAGGTGAACATAATATTCCGGAGTAAAGAAATACAGCAGGAGAAAATGGAACGACGTTTATGTCCTGCTTTATGTTTACAACTCATATGGTACCACTATTGGCATCAAGTAGCAAAAGCTACATTTCAGCGCTGCGAATGGCTCTTCATCTCCCTCCAACCTTTGGATCTCCTGCTTCTGTGTGAGAAAGGGTTTATTAGGTTCACTACCGCTTGTTCCAAAGACACATTTGACATTTCTCCTTGTAATTTGGTGCTGGTTAGTTTCTGTTTGGAATAATAAATCTGGTTAGTCTGTAGTAGGGCTCACTTCAGCATCTGTGAGCAGATTAGGAATTTGACCTTTTTCCATAAAAAAGTGCTCTCTTGGATGCAGCCGCCCCGGACTGTTTTCCTGGTCTTAACCTCCCGTTATGTCTGCAATGGGACAGTGAAAGCGGAGCTGCTGAAACAGTTGGAAATCAATACCCTCTCATTTGGGTCCCGGACCGGGAGAAACGAAAAAAGTTTATATGTTTTGATTTCTCGCTGTATTTTTTCAATAAAACATGTGAAAAGTAGGATATTTGAGCAGGAGGGTAAGAAATGTCACATCAGGCTTCTAATTTAGGGCCACGCCAACATGAAGTCGACATTTAATTGCTGTTTAATGGAGCTGGGAAGAAAGTAGATATCATCAAGGCTAACTTGGGGCTTTCATTGTATTAGAATTATTAGATCCTGGGGCATTTCCCAGGTAAAAGTCTGAAATTATAGTTTTTGTGTTGATTTTTCATGGCACAACTTTAGCAGCAAAGGTGCCCTAAAGAAAGAGTAGGGAAGTGTTTGATTATTTCGAGGAAAAACAGTCTTTTCTCCTCCCCAGGTCGATCAGTGCAGATATGTGGTTATTTATCCAACTGCAACAGTGATTTTTGGTTTTTCATCCAAAATCCTGTAAGATTCCCTTTGATCCCAGAACCAGCAACCTAAAAGAGTTGTTTTGCTCATTTTTCACACATGTGGCGTTCTTGATGAGTCAACAAGTTATCAGCTGGGATAACCCGATAACCGTGTTGATAAGAGGTCAGCCAAATCTCCTCTGGCTGGGCCGAAACGACAACTGACAATTCTTGTGATCTTCACAAACCCACGGTGCATTAAAACAGTTGTTAGCTTATGCATATGACGTGTGTTTACTTCAACACACTCCGGTCCATCAAGTACTTTGGACCAAGCTTCTTGTGTTCAGTTTTGTGCTTTCGTTTCTCTGTTTCCAGTAAGTAATTATGTCAGAATGTGTCATAGTATACTGTGTGCCTTCCCTGTGGATGTAATTAAAACACACCCGTGCACAGACTCGCACTTGCAGGACCACGCTATGTCAAAGGCACGTCTCCTCCCAGTGCTGCTGAGAAGAACCAGATTATTTTATCTGGAGATACCGGCTCCTTTAGACATGGCGGCGATGGAGCGAGCTCTCCACTACCCTGTCTCCATCTGTCTGCCTCCTTCTGACTCTATCTCACCCTCTTTTTCTACACCCACTCCCACTTGGTGTTATAAAAATTAAGGGTGTGTTTGTTAAAACCATGTATTGTGTCGAGAGAAGCGTTTTTATTGTTAATCAAAGTGTTGATTTGTAGGTCAGGGGTCAGAAGGTCACTGTCCACCAGGCCATTTGGCTAAAAATTATTTTTTTCCTCTGTGTTTTTGGACACGTCAATAGATGAACACTAAGATTTAAATGGGAACTCAAATATCCCTTGGTATCCCTCCCTCGTGCTCCCTGGAAACGTCCCATTCTTTTTTCTTCTTGGCTACTTGTTGTCTTTTATCATTTTTTGTTCATTTTTCTCCCCCTCTACATTTAATGTCTTTCCTGTTTTTGTGTCTTTTGTGGCGATAAGGGTGAAGACAGGAGAAGCTAACGTACATATGGAGACAGCGTTATTATCACAACAGTGAAGAGGCTCATTATCAAATTTATGAGTCTCTGAACGCCATCATTCTGCTGCTATGAGACAAGTAGTGAAAGAAAAAGTTGAGGGAGGAGAGTGAAGGACATTAGAATGAACAGAAAGGAAGGATGAGATGGGGGGTGCGTATGTGATAAAGGAAATATTAATGGTTTTCTTCTTTTTTTTGCCCTTTCCTCCGGTGTTTTCTTTAGAAACTGATACTCCTACACTTCAAAGAACTGAAATGAGGTTTTGCCATGTAAATCCAGTCTCACACACACACACACACTCACTTTTCCTCTGTGGTTTTCCTCTCAGTGGTCATTCATCCTGTCTCTGAGCACAAAAAAAACAATCATTCTCGTGCTTGATAACGCACAAATGCAAATACAACGACGCCTAAGCAACCACAGGCTCTTTTTGTTGCATCTCCAGAAGAGAGCAAGAAAACATCTCTCAAACCTCCGCTGTCCGAAGTGCTTTCATCGGCGGCCTGCGACCGCTGCTGCTGGGAAGGAAGGAAGGAAGAAGTTTGTGGATATGGATGATAGTAAAAGTGCTCTATGATGTGTTGGTGAGCTTGTGCAAATAACATCCAAGTTTGAGGATGTAGAAGGTCTTCCTGCCTTCTTTGGTGTCTTTTTTTATATTAATTTTAAACTCGCAGAAAATAAATCCAGCTGAAGTCTTTTAATGTAGAAACAGTGAGTATTCCCTTAAAGTAAAGGATAAGAAATAGAAATAGAGAATATCTACACTTCTAGCTGTATTTAGGACTCAGGGAATCTAACATTGAACAATTTAGAGTCTTCTCAGGCTTGATAATCATTGTGGTTTGGACAGAAAGGTTGACTGGGAGTATGCATGTGGATAAACACAAGTGTGCAATTGCTTGTAACGGTGTTTTCACTAACGAGTGACGCTGTTGGCTGTTATCAAGCCTGATTCCGCGGTTGTGTCAGAGACAAATGGCAGAGACTCCGTTCGTCTTTTCTCACCCTCTCCAGCGCTTGTGGCCTCGATAAGAGCACGCAGTCCTGCCGCGCACAGACGTGAGAGATGACATCTGACGTTCACACTCACTCGCACCGCCGTGGCTTTTAGGAGGTTGGTCAGGTGGGACGGTGGCAACCGTCGCTCACACCTCCGCATCAGCGGGACGGTAAAGGGTACCAGACCTGTCACATGACCAAAGTAGGAAGCAGCGTTGCATCTTCTGCCTCCGAAGGTCTTGTTCACGTTCACAGAAAGTGACATGTGATTTCGTGGGTTAGAGTTGACCTGAAACATCCATCCACCCGTAGCCAATCAGCGTCAGACACAGCGAGGCCACACCTGTCCATCCTCCAAACGCCGTAGGAATTTGGCCCGTTTCCGCCCTGAGCGCTACAGCTCTGTGGTACCGGTCCGCTCATGTGAGTGTTATCTGATGAACAGCTGATGGTGCTTATAGGCTACCCTACCCTTTAGGAACTTTTCCTGCAGACTGTAAATCTCACTAATAGGGGCCGCGCTGCTTGGCCAGTCTCCTCCATGTTACTGCCGGGTGATAAATAACCGCGGCCTCACTGATCCGACAGCGGCCGGAGAGAGCTCGCTGACTACAAAGAGTCTGATCCCAAAGGCTGGGAACCCACTTTTTGATATCGAGTAAAGGAGATGATAAATGTGTGTGTTTTGCTCTGTAATTGGGAGTGATTCAAAGGTCAGGGACAGGATAAATATTGTAATAAGGAAGGTGGAAGGTTGTCTGCACTCTCTGCAACTTTGTGTTTGTTTTAAATGAGATCTGGTTCTGGTTCTTTTCTGTGTTCCTGAAGTTTTCACTGATTGTGGACGGAGACGGCGGTCTGACGGGACGCCCCCACCCACGCAACCTCATTAATTACCCACACATGCGCATATTCACTTATCTTGTCTGTCGAGGAAGGCTGAGGTGATAATCGCACAGGGTGGGAGCGGAGGGGGAGGACAGATGGAAGGAGGGAGGCCAGGAGGAGTCAGGATGAGGGAACTGGTGAGTGGCTGGTATTAATGGTTCCCAAGGTGAGAGGAAGTGACACGGGGTCAGTGTCAGGACCACTGGTGGAAAACACCAACGAATTTTAAAAGGAGCCGGTTCGTCACAACTGATGGTGCCACTTTGGAAAATGATACTTTATTTCGGAAAAGATAAACTCAATAATTAATCGCAATGACGTTTTCTGGGCTTTGGAAGCTGAACCTGAGCTTCATCTCTGATTCCTTTGTATTTCTCATAAAACTGTGGGAATGAGCTTGTTTTTCTTGGGGTGTGGTGAGCCGAACCTAAACAGCATGAAACACCTTCATATTCACTTTAGGTCTGTGGCACAAACATGTCAGCCTCAAATCTTTCTTTCTGATGACTCATAGTTCCTGATTTTATTCACACGCTTTCTTCTCTGTGTGTCTCATAGTTCTGCTGCTAAAGGAGGCACACACACACACACACACACACATATGCAATGACGCAGGTGTGAATAATAGGGTGTTAATTCTGGAGGTGTCGCTAACATGCTGCACTGACACACAGCTCTGGGAAAGACTTGCTCATTTCCGCTACTTTTCCTGCTCTCTTTTAAGTATCTAGGTGATTTGGTCTTTCCTGCCACATTAAAGCAAGTGGCACACACACACACACACACACACACACACACACACACACACACACACACACACCATGACAGAAACACTGTTGTATCTGATTGTTGTTGTGCTTGTGTGATCCTGATAATGTGGCGTCACCTCCATGCCTCACTGGATGCTGCTGCTACGTGCACACATGCACACGCCCTGACCTGTGATCACGCCGCTCGTACGCTCGGTGGTGGCGAGCAGGTTACGGGGTGTTGGTTTTCACTTGTGTCAGTGCGCCTCTCCTCCTTCCGATACAGATGTCTAGGATTTGGGGCTTTCTCCTTTCAACACCTTCTTCTCTCGCTCTTACTGATGACCACAGATAACACCTCCCTCTGTCTCTTTCTCTCTCTTTTCTTCTTTCATTCCCGCCTCCCCCCTTTTTGCCCTGCTGTTGCTGCCATAAAGTTATGTGAATGTTTACCTCTAGATAACTTTATTTTGACTGCTTGGATACCCCTCTGCCAGGAGTGCTGGTGTTTGTGTGTGTGTGTGTGTGTGTGTGTGTGTGTGTGTGTGTGTGTGTGTGTGTGTGTAGATGGGGCTGCTGACAGACACAGACAACAGGGGGACACGGAGGGCTAATCTGGGGGCTTGTGTAGGTGCATAGCTGTTGTTTACGGGCTGCTGTGGACCGCTTTTGATCCCTCCGTTAGCACCTCTGTGTGCTCAGAAAGGTTGTCCACAAAGACGTGTGCTCTCTGAACTTGCTAATGAGATACTTTTTTCACTGTGCGGTTACAGACGCAAATAGAAATTTCCCACACATGCTTTCATTTTGGGCATCTATTTTAGTCTTTATGGTACTAATTGTAAAGAACCTATTTGGAGGGACAGCTTTAAAGGCATTGCATGTAGCCCAGTTATGTTACCCACAATGCATCTGTTTCCTGTGATCTTCCTGGGTGGATGTGTTTCCACAGCACTTTATCTTTACGTGTTAACTATGTAAAGGAAGCCCTTTGCCTTTTATTAGCTTCTGTGTGGTATATCCGATTTAGTATTTCCATCCCCACATCCAAAATTAGCTCCGCTGTGATGAAGCTCGTTCCCAGAAGTTTGCACTAAAATAAGATTCCCATTAGAAACATTCTCTGGTTTCCACTGGCTTGGCTCCCTTTTGTTCAGTTCTAATCTGCTAATCACAAGCAGATCGACAGCCTACTATGTTTAGTGTTTAAAAGACTCAAACGCAAACTAATTTAGAGCTATTTTTTTTCCTTTCACATCGGCAGAAGGATATAAGATACGCACATCAGACAACAAACATACACTCAGCTTGTGTAACTGGAGGTATTCTATGGCTGGATGCTCACTATTGAAGTAAAACGAAGTTTATTTTGATTGACAGTCCTGCCCTGCTCAGTTCTTAGGGGTGTTGCTAGTCTGAGTAGAAGCTCAGAGGTGGAGATCTCTAAAAAAAACCCTTTACCTCTGCACATGTTAGGCCTCATGTCGTTGCATAGCGTGACGGCTGCAGTGGTCCAGGCAGTTGTAGCCATGCTCCAAGATTATATACAACCCTCACAGGAGAAAATGCGCACGGCCACACACACCCACACAACTGACACGAGCTCTGCTATCATAAGACAAAAGCCTCTGCAATCGATACCATTGAGCATACCCTAGACAAACATGCTGCCATGTCTGCTTGGGTCATGTAGTCATACAAACATACATGCACTTGAACACACCCATCATAACACTGTGTGTGTGTGTTTAAAAGTGTCTCTTCTGTTTGGGTTAAGACTAGCTCACTGGATTTATCAGTTAGCACTCAGAGGTCATTGCACATGGCATCCAAACACGCTGAAATTATGATAGCTAAAGGTCACGGTCGGGAGCATACAGTGTGTATTCTGCATGGATGTCTGTGTGTGCTGCAGGGCTGATTAAACTGTCTGGATAGGGAGGGTGTGCACCATGCATGGCTCATCAGGCATGTGATGGAAGGTGTTCACGAGGAATTTAGTTTAACGCGGAGAGAAAACAACTGTGAGGGGTGACGCGGTGAGTGGGGAGGGACGTGGAAACTGCACGGTGAGCTGAGAACATCAGATTGATTCAGGAGACTACCATCTAGGCATCCCTTAATTGTTAGCAACTCAGTTCCAGATACTTAAGCTGTCTGGTCGGCTCCTCCGAAACTTTAATTACACTTTCCTGATCCCACTGCCCTAAAGTAAAGCACACAAAATCCTCCGAATGAAAAATAGTGAGTTCCGTTTACTCAGCCAATGTCAAATCATGTGGAAGGATGGTCAGACGGATGGAGAGAAACTCTTTTCAAGAAGTGGGGTTTAATAACGCGTCACCGGGCTATAACCTCGGTCACAGTTTTGTTTCAATTACAGACGCTAGGCCTCGTACATCGAAACATGTGTCTGCACACACTGGGACGGAGTGTGAGCTGTTTATTTGGTCATGGGTTTAAACCGGATGGTGAGGTGTGGGTAATAACAGCACTGGGACACATTATTGTGTATGTACATGCATGTGCGGCGGTCAGTAGCACATGCTAACTGGAAAAGGAACTCATGCTACATTGGTATCCGGATGGCGTGTCCTTCCCTGCAGCAGTTCCAGCAGTGGGTTGGTTGTGGGAATGGAGTGGGCTTGGATCAGGCAGCCGACAGGCAGGTCTGATTCTAAAGCACACAGCGGTTCAAAGCCTGGAAGAGCTAATGCTAACAGTTGCTAACTCTCATTCTCTTTTACCACAAAGCTTACACTGCTGCTATGGCTAAATAAATTAGAAAAAAATGATGATTACAATGGTTACAGATGTGAGTAAAGTTTTTTTTCCCCCATCTGAGCCGGTCCCATCACGCCGTTGTTGATGTTAAGATCCCAAGTCAGATAGTCTCGCCTCACTGCAGGTGTGAGTGTTAGCTTGCGAGTTGCTGGAAGGAAGCTGGAAACAAACACGGGAAGGTGAGCAGATTAAAGAAAAGAGACAGAGATGGGTGAGAAGATTGAGCACGTCCCTGGCGCCTGTCTGTGGTTGCAGTAAACTAATGTGTCACCCGGATCCTGAGGGTGCTGACAGCAGAGCAGGGAAGAGGCCGTTGGCGCTAACTCAAGTTATCCTGATTTTATGTGTTGTATTTTGCACACAGACAGACCTAGAAATGCTCTGATTCCCTTTCTTTCCTCCTCGCTTCAAACTTTGGTTCCATCACCTGTGAAATGTGCACATGATTAGCAGAACGGCATGCATGTGTGCGTCTGTGTGAGAGTGTGTGTGCGTTCCTCAGTGACATACACATGGTTTTCCCATAGATCTTTTACAGCCTTTTGCTGTGTAACTCTGACCAGTGTCTAACCATCTGTCCTCCTCTCTGGACGCCTGTAATAACCAGGAACTCCCCTGCTCTGACAGCTAGGACCCTCATCAGTGTCCACGCACAAACGGCAACTTTTAAAGGACTCAAACTTCATCACCAGTCTGAAATAACCGGTACTGTTGAACAAGGAATCACAGATGGTACCGAATTTAGTCCTCCGTGATGTGAAAATGTGAGACCAGACGGTGTTTGTGGCACTCTTTCTGTCTGACACACATTTAAAATGCACTTTTGCACACACACGCAGGGGTTAGGGTTAGGGTTTGTAGGCAGCAGATTTGATATCTCCCACACCTTCACTCCTGCAGAGCCTGGCCTTGGTTCACCCAAATACATAGATTCATATGCTTCCTATACAGTAAGAAGACAAAGGCGTACATTTAGGAACCTGGACTTATCACAACCAGTCTGACAGCAAAGTCTTCCAGCTGCAGGGAGGAACACAACAGAGTGAGTCTGGGAAAGGATTAAAAGGAAAAAAAAAACCCCTACAGACAGAACAGGGTTTCCTGCATGTTGCTGTGACAGATTACGTGACGGTTAAAACGTGTTTTAAATGGTGCAATTGGGTCGTTCCAGGCTGTGCACGTGTTTTATGTTAATGGGATTATTTCAGAGGACTTCGGCGAGGATGTTTTTATCCATGTGGAAATCCAGTCTGCTTCCTCCCTACAACCCCCCGGGTCAAAATAGGCTTGTTTAGGCTGGGCAGGGATTACACGGGGGTAGTTGGAGCGAGACGAGAATTGGTAGTGTGGGTTGGGATGACGTTCTATTCAGGTATCTGACCTGAGTAAAGACAGATACAATCTCAGCTGTTTAACAAACCTTAAACAAAGAAGAAAATCCCAAAACAAAACAAGACTTGCAAATACAGCAGGCAGGAGGCGGTTGCACTGTTGGTGTCGCTGCTTTTTCACCCCGAGGAGTGTGCTGAGGGGTTAATTAGGCATATCAGACACTAATCCCTCTCCAGGGTCATCCGTGGGGGTCAGGCCTAAAAAGATGGAGGTCACAGCAACATCCGGCCAGTGCATTAATGACAGAATCATACACAGAGTTTGGTGTGTGCGGGTATGTGTGTGTGTGTGTGTTTGGATGATCACTGATGTTAAAAACAATAGTCTGGGTTCTTTAAACCAAGTCAACAGAGGAGCTTTAGTGATGTGGTGCCTGAATGTGTGTTTATTTGCGTGGTGCAAAGGGCAGCAGGTGGAGCGTTATTGACGACCAGCCTCCGATTTCTGCTATTGATCAGCCATTACAGTGAAAAGTCTTTACTGTATTCGGGGGAGCTACTGTAGCCCACAGGGGGCAAACTGGGAGTTGTGTGCACAGTGGTGTGTGTGACCACCAAGCAAGGACAAGGATTAACACAGCACACAAACACACACACACACACACACACACACACACACACACACACACACACACACAACACAGAACCACATAAAGGTATCAGCCTCATTTTAAATGAATTTCCAGCTCTGGACCCACATTGTTGATGTATTTCTGATATTTGATTTATTTTTGTCTCCTTTCTGTCACACATTTGACAGAAAGGTCTTTGAACAGCTTTGATACATTTCCTTCATGTCCCTCTAAATCTCTGCACAGCCAAGTGTCCGTTTTGTGACCGCGGTTTTACCAAATTTGTCTTAATATTCCAGCCTTTACGCGAAATCTCTGCGTGACCACCATTATCGCCATGATCAGACAATCGGTAATTTATTGTGCTTGGCTGGAAGCTGGTGTGATTGGCAGCTCTAACTGGGTGGTAGGAGGCAGCGACACTCCGTAGCTGTGGAAACAAACAGCGAGATGGTCAGCCAATCAGGAGAGGGAGAGAGCCTCGGGGATTCATCTAACACATGCTAAAGATTTCCTCAGGACGAAAACACACATAAACACACAGGAGACCCACGTTTTCTATGCATCGCGTTAGTTTGCTACATATTTGGGTGTATATGTGTTAATGTTTATTTGTGCGCGTGTGCATGTGTGTATATGCACGTGTGCCTGAATGTTTTGTGGAGTTACCGTGTGTGTGTGTGCGCTCCGCATGTGGTGGGGTCCTCTGTCGACGCTGTCTCCGGGTCGTTGACGTAGTTGTCATGGGAGAGTGCTCTCTTACACACACACGCTCACGAGAACAAGGGTCAGCTTGTATTAAAAGAGCAAATAAACGAAGCTTTCCACACCCGCCGTCCAGACAAGACGAGCAGACAGGATCCGAGCGTGTGACCCGGAGGAAACGTGGGTGGTGGGTGAGGCGAGATCAGGATTAGGAATTACCTGGTAGATACGGGGACAGCCGGGGAGATGGTGTCGTTAGCTCACCTGACATTTGACCTTATGTGGCACTGGGAAGCTGAGGTTTTATTTTGATGGTTTTTGCAAATCAGAACTGGTTTCTATGTGAAAATTAGCATTTATCCAATATTATCTACAAGTTAGTCTTCCGTTTCCTCTCAGTCCGCTGCCATGTTCTCTCTTTGTCTCCATTCCCTCTATTTTTCTTTCTTTCTTCCCCTATTTTTGCTTTCTTTTCCACATCTCATTTCAGCTCCACCGTCTGCGCTCCTTTGTATATTTATCTCGTTCTCTCTCCCGCTTTCTCTTTGATGTCTCCACCCCCTCAGCCCTTTCTTCCTCGTTCTCCTGTGATCCAGCTGTCGTAAATCGCCGTCTCGTTGGCCGCTGAAGTGTGAGGAATGGCAGATGTAACGCTCGCACACAGCTGTTGAGGCTTTCCCAGGTTGGGCCTCGCCGTGCTGCCCTCTGCGGCGCTCGCTGTCAGCCCTACCGGCAAAATATACAGACCAGGAATACTCTTGAAAACATCTCAGCCGCTTTGATGTCGGCTCGATTCACCTCAGAGAGTCGATAATGAGTCAACACACCTCATGAGCTCACAGGATGAATCGGGCCGAGACATCAGTGACAATACGAAGACTATGCAATCTCACATGCAGTGATTGGCGTTTTTTGCAGCCAACCCCATTTTAAACATCTACATGCTTGTTTTTACCATATTTTGGCATTTATTTTACATTAGGAATAGATTTCGGATGTGAGTTTGTGGGATCACTCGGTGAGTTGGAGGTCTAGTTTGCTAGTTATCTTCTTGCCACCCCACCTAAAGACACCTCCCCACCCCACTGCTCTCTCTCTCTCTCTCTCTCTCTCTCTATATATATCTCTCTCTCTCTCCCTCCCACCTTGGCCTAGTCAGCAGGTTCTACGTGACCTCAGATGAACACAGACAGAAGAGCTGAGTGATCACATCATTATTATCACCTACCAGGATAAACAACTTGCGACCTCTCTCTTTCTCACCCCATCCTTCTTCCCCAACTCCCTCCCTCTTCACTTTCACTCCCTCTGCGCTTCCTCCGCTCCTCCGTCTCTCTTCTCTTCAGCCCCCCAGATGAGTAAATAGTGATCATGACTGGGATTTCATCAGCTCTTTGCGCGTCTCCCCTCTATTAAGATTGATGGGCTGCCCTTCTATAAATGAGCCTGCTAAGACTTAGACGAAGCCATGGCCTCTCAAGGGCTGCAGCCACACAAACACACTAATGTACGGACACACAATGCCCCCGCTAGTGTCAGAAAGTCAGGAATGGGGCACTATTTTTGTTTCATGGGAGCAAATCTGCGCACACAAGCCCTCGCCCCCCTCCCCCACCGCCGCTGGTGTGACCCTGTCACTCGTCTTCAACGGCATGCGCTGCGGATCGGTGACCTCCACATTGCTGACCAGTAACTAGTGTTATGCTAGTGTGTAAGAGCAAAGATTCCACAACTCCACCATTGTAATTAAAGTTAAAGGTGCGCTAACATTGTGACGAGTAAATTGGGCTGCGTTTTGTGCATTTCCATTTAATATTGCAAATGTCTTGCAATTGACATTAATATTGCATGGTATAGTACAGCGATCCACACCCTTCCCAGTGAAAACATGCTTTTTTTCCTTGGGTATTTCATTCTTGGCAGGTGCTGGGGCCGAGTGTACATTCAAGACCCCCCACCCAAAAGAAAAATTTCTGAACCTTTGCAACTGTCCACACGGGGCAGCTGTGAATAACTGATGTGCTGCTCTTGGTTATAAGTTCGCCGGTGGGCTCATAAGGGCCTTGTCCACATGGATGGCCCCAGAATTGATAGACATTTATGAGACGCTGAAGAGTGTATCCTTGGAATTTGGCTGGCAATCGTGTTGTCGACTGCGTTTCTTTGTCAACCTAAAGGAGATGTTGAAGGAGCTCGCTGCTGGCTGAAAGAAAGTATTGTGCGATGATGATTTCTCAACATGTTCTGCATAGATCAGAGTTCACCAGGGGGGTCTAATAAAGGAGTGCTGGGAACCATCTCCCACAGAGCCCACTAATAAATCAACCGAGCCAAAGAGATTTGATGACAAAGATTTAACGGTGAAAGGACACCCTGAGCCTCAGATTCTTGCAACTGTCATCAAATACCCGCTGGACCATTAACAGGTCACGCAGGAGGAGCTGAGCTGAGCCTGTAACATCATCAACTCGCCCACCCTCCTCTTGTCACCAGCTAAAGGCGTCCCAAAGCACAGGTGCACTCGGGGTAAAGCGGGAGTGACACCAAAGCCTCTGAGCTCCGGTCCTCCCTGCTATCGTCTACTCACCATAAATCTTCGTCTCCTTAAATTGAGAAATGCTGAAACCCACCTGATTAAAGTGACCCCTGAAATGACTCCCGAAATACCATAGCTGTGACACGTATTTCAGGATTGTTAGAAAAAGCTTACACTTTTTCCTTTCAATTCCAAAACGTATTTATACGATAGGCTCATGTTTCACACACAACCCTGAACCTTTGCTGGCGAGGCTGTTGGCTCTTACTCTTCTTGTTGTAGCGGCTGCAGATTTGGTTGTACATTTTTGGGAACGTATCTTTGTGGTTGCGTGTTTTCAGCCGCTACAAACAAAGCCCTTTTCTTCTGACAGTTTAGAGTTTCTGAGCCAGACTTTTTTTTGTACCCTTGTCAGCACCCGGCGTGACCTCACCTGTGCTCCGTATGCCTAGCCACGTACCACAGGCCACAAACTGTCCTCTGAGCGCGCTCGACCGCGTGGTCGCGTCATGGACCCGTATGTAAATACACGGCTCAATCACACAGGACGCTAAAACCACATAACTGGCCTCTATGCAAATTCTGAGTTCTGTGTTGAGAGCTGTGTGTAACCGCTGCCCTGGGGGAAGAAACGGAGGCGTGGGTGCAGAAGAAAGATATTCTAAAAAGGTTTATTTTACTTTTGCCAGCGACCAGAGGATGCCAAATTTTCTGCATACAGGAAACCTTTGAAACGTTTACCAAATTCCCATCTTGGCTTTTGTTTGTGTGCGGTCACTGCATTTTTTTTTTTCAATATCTGATGCATTTTGGGCCAGTCTGTGAGAGAAAGGGTGAAAATTCAACCATGTGGATATATTTTCAGGGGTTTTACAGACCATGAAAAACGTTTTTCAACTGATATATTGGTGAGTAATAATACTGCTGTAGTTTTAGCACCCCACACAAACCTGCGATTATTTTAAAATACAGCTTTTGGGAACCAGTCAGTTCTAAATATTCTTTCTTCTCACTCTGAAAATTATAAATAACCATGTCCTAGCTGGCATTAATACACACACACACACACACACACACACACACACACACACACACACACACACACTTGGAGCGCAGAAATGCAGGCTGATGTCAGCTTTGATTTGATGCTTTGGGAATATTAAGTATCAGGATGAGACGGTAACAGAACACACAGTATTTATGTGGGACTAATGTTAACAGTAAATCACAGCGCTCTGCTTTTAATAAGAATAAACATTTAAAGAGAGATACATTTAACATCTATCATCTCATGCACTGTGAAATATGTCCTGATGATATATTGAGACCACATGATAAACAATAAACTTTAGTTTTGGGGGTTGTGCAAGTCTAATAGTAAGGGATATTTTATTGGTATGTCCTAGTTTTGATTTTAAATAATGATATCAGATTATATAATTTTGTGATAATCTAGATTTTTCTCACAAAATTTTAAATCAGTTTAGAGAAAATTAGTTGGTTAAAGACTGACCATGTCTTTTTATCCATTTATTCCTAAAACATTTGGTCTGTATTTCAGCTCTCGCGTCACGGATGTTTAATGCTGTGAGTTGTTTTTTTTTCCTCTAACATGATCCCCCTGACTGTGGTGAAGACCTGCACGCTGTCCTCGTCTTCCCCTCCTGCCCCTCCTCCCCTCCGGGGCGGATAAAGTGACAGATCTGTCACGTCGGCACCTGCTCGTACACAAGTGTTAATGTCCCCACCTCAGCGAGAATCACCACGCCTCTGACACCCACTCAGGAGCGAGTCCGGCTCAGTTAGCAGCCGTGGCCGCTCAAGTTGGTTTCCTAGCTTTGAGTTCCAATTGTGTTTTTTAAAGGCTGAATACATTTACATTTATATATTTGCTCTGTTCGTGTGTGTGTGTGTGTGTGTGTGTGGTATGGCTGCACCAGGCGGGGGTCGCATCCCCTGTCACTCAGAAACAACAAGCCAATCATTCCTACGGTCTAAAATAAGCAGCCCCCCTGCCCCCTCCTCCCCCCCCCCACGCTCTTCCATCTCACATGTGCTCTTCTCATCAGCACTTCTCACCTTCAGAATGACAGGAGACCACTGTGGGAGGGGGTGCAGACGGGAATCAGCCAGTCAGCAAGTTATGGGATGCAATTTCAGCTCAGATGGTGAAAAATCAATTGAGAGCTACAAAAATACACAGCATGGCAGCAATTTCCTCTACCTTCCAAAAAAACATGCTCTAATGACGGATATCATAGGAAATGGTAAACAGAAAATATTAATTTCAGGTAAAATGCCTTGTGTTTATCCACAGAAAAACAGGACAAATTTGGGCCATCATTGAGTTTGGTCATGACATGAACCCACTGCGCAGTTTCGGTTATCTAAAGCTCATAAAGCAGTATTTTATATGTTTTGGTCAAAGACACAATATATGGATTTTATTTGTCTTTCCCAAAATTTATTTTGTTGTTTGAATTCTCAAAATCTTTGATTGCTTATTCAGGTGTTAACTTGGACTGAGTTCACGAAGCTTCAGTGACAGCTAACAACTAAAATAATACCACAGCTGGCGATCACAGTTTAACTTTATAGGAGGCAGTGGTGGGGGGGGGTCGGGTCTCAAGGATCTGTGTGAACTTTAAAACTGTGAGGTCACACACTCGCTGACAACTCAGCGCACCTTTTTTCCTCACAAATACAAATATGCGCACGCACACACATACATCCCTTCACACCCATTCAGAGCACACCTTGCCTTAAGTTGTACTCATTTGTTTGCAAGGCTGTGAAAGATTTGCCTGCCTGTTTACTATGTTGTGAGGAGAAAAAAAAAACCTATTTCAACTGCAAAGTGAGGGCATTTTGTTATGGATTTAGGAGTAAAAACTAAGGCATGCACTGGTATTTAAAGGCCTCACATAGTAAGAAACACAAGCATGTGTGAATTTAATTTCTCTGGCAGTATCTTAAGCTCTCTCCTACTTACACACACTAACAAAAGCATCAAAACCTGCATTTGCTTTTCCATGTGAAAATATATTGTAGGGTTGTGAAACCTTAGATAAAACTGTGAAAAGAAAGCACAACTGCCATAATATAAAATCAGTTAAATTAGTAAGCTATCAATTACATTTTAACGTGGTGACACAAATAGATATTATTTATTTGGCTCAAAAGGTCACAGAATGTCCTCTGAAGAAAGCACGTGTTGCCAAAAAAAAAAGATGTTTTTGGAGAAGTTCATGGTTGGCTCTTAAGTACCTGACCCGGTCTAAAGAACAGAAGCAGGTGCATTTGGTTTAAGTGCGAAGGGTCACACAGCCTTTTATATACAAGGCGTGCCCCCCACCCACCCACCCGATCCCTGCTATATACAGACATGTGTCACATAAGCAAAGATGTACTTCAGTTTGACATTCAAACGGCTGCATCGTGTTAGCATCTGTCAAACCAGACACACTATGTAAATCAGTCCATCATCCATCATTTTCCCACAGCTTTCAGCCTCATTAGTCCAAAACCGTCACTGGGATCTCCCGCTGCCCTCGTCGCTGCGATGATGTCATCAAAGATGTGACATGTGACACTGATAAAGCAGTCAGAGTGGTGAAACAGACCTGAATGTACTGACGTTGCCTAAATATTCCACAGACTTGAGCGGGTTAGAGAGAACTAACTGGCCTATGTAGAAGGACGTCTGGTGACACAGTTGTAGCTGTGTGGCCTTCTGAAGTGCTTGCTTTAGAAGCCTGGGCCAGCCCAGTTTCTCTCCACTTCTGATTCTATCCCAGTTTAGTCACCGTCTCCAAATTTGATGGATTCCTTATTTGAAACGCCGTGAGCTTCTACCGACGAGTGACGTGTTTTTGAGGACATAGGACAAAAAATAGGAAGCTGAAATCCATTTATCCATTTAGCTTCATGCTCACACACAATGGCTCCATCTTTCATTCCTGTTTTTTTCCAATGTTCAGCACTTGGATGATCAATTTGTCCTGAAGAGAGAACAACTTACACCCTTTCCAGGGTGTCGTTTTGTTTGTCGTGACAACCGTGCATGTCTGGTTTCAAATTCAGCCCATGTGGGCCGTAACCTGCGAGGCCCCACCTCCAGGCTGGCTACCTGCCAGTCCTAAAGTCCGAGAGTCGAACAAGAAGCCCGGCTGTCCCCCGCCGAGCATGCCCAAGCTGTCCGTGAGAGTCCCACTGGGAGAAGTGCCAAGGAAGTGACTCTGGTGAGTGGCAGTGGCAGCAGCAGCAGCCATTTTTTCAGGACTGGCAGCAAGACGAGGTGAAGAGGGGAATGTATAACCATACAGGCTGTAGGGAGGTGTGTGCAGCCGAAGCCCGGCATAACCCTGATGGGTGGGGCTGGATAGATAGCCAAGCTGAGTGGTCGAGAGAGGCAGAGAACATAGTCCTTCGCTGTCATACACCGGGTGGCCCCTGGGGGAGGGGAAGGACTCCGGGGGGTTACTGTAGCGGTGGAGAGCATGGGTGGGTCGGCTGCAGGTGTAATCGTTTGGGCTGAGGGCACAGACCTGAAAGGGCGAAGAGCAGGGAGATGAGGGTGAGCAGGTGAGTGTGGTGCTCCTATGCCTCCATGAGCTCCGGGTACCCCTGCAGAAACAGAGGAGCATAAAGACTTGTTCATCCTTCATGTTTTTACAGAAGTTACACATGAAAACTGATGCATCTTGCTGACAGCCTCCCCAGATAGGCGCCAGATTGGTATTAAAAGACAGCCAGTGCATGTGGAAACTCTTTAAAGTCGCAAACTCTGTGGCTCACCAAGAAGTTGCTGCATCCAATTCGGTTTCTAGAAAGCTAAATGTGATGACAAATTGGAATCGTCCAATCAGACTGTTAGTTTACTGGCTTTCCAATCACAGAATGAAATTGTTTTACCCTTTTGTGTTTTGTTGATGCAGCAGTTTTAGGACCACTTTAAATCTTTCATTTCAGCAGTGTTGGAAAAATCATTAGGAGACTTATAAGTTGTGGGTGGGAAGCCATTAAGGATTTTAATCAGGAATGAAAACTCCTGTGGGTTCTGTACCTTGTTTGGCTATGCCGGGGATGTCTTCAAATGTAAGTGTTCGCAAAGAAGGCCGCCAGAAGGCGTATGATTCGACCAGCGCCTCGAGGCCCATCCTGTAAACCACAAATGCAGATGTTGGGACACACATCACCACAGGAAGATGAGATAAATCATCGCGTAATTGCCCAGAGCAGCTGCGGCCATTCCTTCCACCACCTAGTGGTGGTGCATTTCCCAAATCACCTGGCGGCCGTCTTAGACACTCACGGGGGCCTCTTGCACTGTTTCCATGGACACTGCAGGTAATGAGGGGCATAAACGCCATGTCGCGATTGGCTGCTGCCAGCCGGGCGCTCGGAGGTAATTGCTTTCACACGACTTTTACGGGCGAATCAGTACGAAGAAGCAGGAAGCCACAGCAAGGATTTATTAGGTGGGACTCCCCTTTCCCTCCACCCCAATCTGTAGCTACCTCCTCCTATAGGTGGGGCAGAGGGTTGCTGTGGCAGGGTAATGCAAGTGATCTGTTACCCCTCGTTAGCGTGGGGATAAAGTCCTCCCCCCCGCCGGGCTGTAGCCACGGTGATAATTTAGACAAGCTGTCTGGAGTGGTTCTGTGTGCTCCACAGCACCCTATCATGGCAGAAGTTTATTTAGCAAACTGGTTAACTCTTCCTGTAATATTTAAGAGGTTTTTTTTCCAGCCTTCCTGAGCTGAACTTTAATAGGGTCAGCTGTCAGGGTTATCCCATTTGCCATTTTCCACCTTCCTTCCTCCCCAATTTTGCATCTGCCGCTTTCTTTTTCCTCCTCTTCCTCCAGCTCTCCTCTCCCTCCCCTCTAATGATTTGTGCGAGGCCTCAGGGGAGCGGCTGTTTGGAGACTGTTGGAGTTTTACTGCCGTGTTGTTTTAATGCCATGTTTATATATGTTTAGAGATGTGTTTATACAGATTTTTTTCCAGGAGGCTTTTGACTCATTATTTTGCTGTTGATATTTATGTTCCTGAGGCTGGCTGAAACCTGACACTGCATTCAGGAGCATCCGAGGTTACATTTTTCCTTCTCTCAGTGTGTGGCTGTATGCGCATTCTTCTGAAATAATTAGGCCTTTAAAGTTTGCACTTTCAAATCAAAATTTACTACCAATTATCTATCCTTTCTTGACTACCGCTAAGCTGGTATCTAAAGGCTATTCTCGCACTTTGCTTTCAAATGATTAATTGCATAACACTGCGCCTAACAAAGTCAACTGCGACCATTTAATATGCAGCCATGCATCCGATAAAACCCTTAATTTACTATAATTTGGGTAAAGGACCTTACCGGTTTCTTCCAGAGTCTCTGAAGCCTTTTGCAAATGGGTTTCTATCAATTTTAAGCCTTGTAATCTGCAAATAAAAAATAAAGCTTTAATTTTTTCCAATACATAAATCAATAAATGTACTTTAGGATGAGTATATCAAGTATTAGGTTTATGGGTTTGTTGTTTAAGTGCGGTGAGCGTGTGCACGGTGGCTGGTTTGTGTGAGGCTGCTACACAAGTGCCCAGGCTGTGTACGAGACCCAGCCCTGTGACCCGCATCCAAAGACTTTTATAGACATCACCACCATGTTCATCCAGCATCGCTTATTACCATCTTTATTATTACCATGTCAGCTTTATTATGAGTTAAAACCAACAAATCTAAGAACCACAATATTACTTTTCCTCTTTAAAGGACATTTGGATTCACTATTTATAATTAAATAAAATAAAGGCAAATTTTTGAAAAGACAAAATATAAGATGTGTAATTGTTAAAAACAATTAAACACAAATCTATGAAATGCGGGTATACAAAGGAGGGATTTACTTTTATGTGCAGACTTTTCCTTATTTAAACTTCATCTTTGTCTTTTCTAATTGAACAGAGATGTTTTTACACTCTGACGTAATAGTGTCTGTTGTGATGAGTGCATCACAGTTGTGTTATTTGGTGTTGTTTACAAGCAAGAGTGTGTACCTGTTGATTCTGGTAGGCAGTGACAGTGGTGAACACGGTCTCTGGGAAGGTGAAAGTGTTGGTGCCTTCCCCAACAGGGACTGCCCTGACGGGGGATAACTCCTCTCCACACTCCTTGCGGATTACGTGGACTCTTGGCTGGTACTTGTGCATGGAGTGTAGAATAATCTAAACGAGAAAGGAATAAGTTATTCACAAGATGTCTACTCAAATATAACCTAAAACAGGTATTTGGGTGTCTGAAATTATTTTTTTGCAGCGTTTCTTATTTAACTGTGTAAAACAAACAAATAATAATAGATTATTCATAATTGCACTATAAAAAAGCATCACTTGTAAGTACATTTTTACGTATTTACTGTGACACGTACGTGGCCCTGGTCGTCCAGTTCGTTGTTGGTCAGTTTCAGCTTGTCAAAGCTGACCACCTGACGCATCCACGTCTCCCCCGAGGCCGGGGAGTCCGGGTGGATGTAGACTCGGGGCGGCACAGGAGAGTCCGCGTTCCCCGCCACCATCCACTTGGAGCTGTGGTACACGTACCTTCGGAAGTCAAAGAGGGAGAAGCATTATTTCCTTTAAAAACGCATCTCATGTGCGCGAAAATGGAAACTCCTTTTTCAGAAAGCCTCAGTCGTCAGTCAGGTTTTAAGAATCGAGCCTGACCTGAGCTCAGAACAGATCATCGGTCCAATCAGATGACATCAGGACGGACGTGGCCGTTTGGATTTTAGACCAGATACTCATAAAACCTCCCAGCCTAAAATATTCCACGTAGTTAGAGATTTAATACAGCCTGCAGCTATAAAAACGACTAATTGGTTGGTCGTTTGGATAAAAATGACTATTATCACAGCCCTTAAACGTAGATTTTGGCGGCGCCAAAATAATAATAATAATAATAATAATAATAATAATAATAATAATAATAATAATAATAATAATAATAATAATAATAATAATAATCGCTTCTGGCAGATCACTAAAAAGTGTCCATCTGAACAAGCCTTGAATGTTTAGGGTGATGTAGCACGCAGTGCTCGGTGGTTTGGCTGCGTGGTGGCCGCAGCCCTTTACCGGCATTTGCTGCTTGACCTTGCGGGGTGGAGAGGTTAGACATCCAAAAGGCCGATTCCAAAAGGGACGACTACACCTCCGTGACAAAACACTGGTGGGAAGCGCCATTTGTGGACAACGAGCCCGGGCTGCACAATTTTGGGGAAAAAAACGTCTTCTTGGGTCTAAATTAGACTGCGCGTTAACAAAAATAAACGTAAAGGGCGTGTTTAAATGTGACAGCTGTAGAATCATGGGGCAATCACAGGCATATTTATATTAACATTTTTAAATTCGGTGTATGTTTCCCACGGATCCCTGTTCTTGTTTAGCTTTGCGCGTTTTGACTGCGTGCGTCTTACCTGTATCGTTTGTTGTCCACGGGGATTATATCCATGGCGATGTAATACTGCTGGTGTGGGTCCAACCCCGTCATTTTGACGCGCATAGCGGGGAACATCCTCCTAAAAGGAAAACCCAAATAAATGATCTGCACCGGGGCTGATGGACACAGTCACTGTTGTAAAATAAAATAGAATATTTATTTATCAGGTCAATAATATCAGGTCATTTCAAGTTTCTTTTTAATTAGCGTCTTTTAGGCGTATTTGGAAATGCCGCAACCGTCGCTGTCGTTAAAATGTGTCATAATTTCCTCTGTGGTTTTTTTTTTTTCCCCCCAACAAACTGCTGTTTACCTTCCAGCTTTGGTAATTATCATTTCCGTGCCGATGTCATGGAAGCGTTTCCACAGGTCTGATCCTTGGAGGTCCACGCGTGTCTCCTCCGCGGCCCCGCCGACGGGAGCCGCGCACGGCGCTGCGGGTCGCGGGCTCTCCAGCAGCGCGTCCTCGCTCTCGGCTGCAGCACAAACGGCGAGATGCGAAGATTCAAACGGGAAAGAGTCAACAATATTCGCCTTTGAGTACTTTTTATCGAATTCATTTACAGAAAAAAGCCAAAACCAAACCACAGAGTAGGAAATATCTCATTGGCACATTTTAAATACTTAAAATTTTATTCATTCCTTTACCCTAAAAATAATTTGCAATCTCTAGATATTTTTGCAAATCTACCTTTGTAAACAACCCAACGATCTATATATATTTCATTTTTTTAAAAAAATAATGACTTCAAACGTTCATTATTCAGTTTTACAACAACTAGTACGCACTATAATATAAAGCACAACGTTTTAATAAAATAAAATATAAATCTCAAATATGAAGTAACATTTCTGGTTACAAATGTTAAATGTTGTAAATTATTACGGAAAAAAACCAGCTTCAGCGTTATTCCCAATTTTCCCCAAAAGCAGGCATTACAAAGCTTTGCGGTTTGAAGATTTATTGTGACTAAATACAGTCCCAGCAAGCCAGATTTGAAATTTGTTCCACGCTTGAAGTGACGCTTCGTGAGGGCTGCTTCGGTCGGCGCATTTCGCAGAGCTTTCAGCATTGTTTGCAGTTTGTCTTTACACGCTGCTAATTGGCATGTTTATGATTGCAACACAACCCATAAAATGTTTCACATTAGTCACACTCACACCACTCATAATAACTAGATCAGGGACGTGATAGGATATCAGGGTCCGGTAGCATGGCCTCCTCTCGGGGAATATTTTTATTTATATTATTACTGGAAGAAAGTCAGAACAATAAAATAGTAAAATATAATATATAAATATATCCATCATATTCAACAGGAAACACCACTGTAAGTAAACGTTTCCTTCACATAATGCAATATTTTACGCACAGCTCATCATTTGTATATGTAAAATCCAACAGCAAGTGGAATGTTTCGGTAGTCCTTGAATAATTATTAGTAAAATCCTTATTATTAAGATGGTTGTTATTAGCTTAACTTACGGGAGCCCACGCTTGCACACTCGCTGCCTCGGTCACTGGCGCACGCCGCGTCAACCCTCGACCCCGGGTTCTCGCTCAGCTCGGACGCATCAGTTCCTTCGTCGTAGCCGGGAGAAGCAGCATCCTCTCCGGCTGTCCTGCGTCTCTTTTCCGTTCCGATCAGCGCCTCCACGGAGAAAGCGTGCGCCTTGACGCTCAGCGCGCAGGGGGACCGTCGCTTCTCTGCCATTTCTCCAAGAGCGCGAGCGAGAGGACGAGGCGCGTTGAAAGTAGAGAAGGTCCCAGCAGAAGAGGTCCAAAACCAGAGTCCAGACCGGTGGAGGTCTCCTCGCAGCGCCCGTCCCCGCTGAGCGGACAGGATGAACGGGGCCGAGCTACGGGAACGTCTCCGTTATCCGTGAGGGCTGTGCGGACTTTTGGAGAGTGTCAACAACCGGAGCTGCCTGCACAGCCAGAGAGAGCGGCCTGTCAGTCACAGGGCAGAGCAGCCAATCACCACCGATCACGGCCCCTCGGAACTTTTCTTTGTGGTCCCACCCTCTGTGGGGGCTGCCGGAGCCGCCATATGTGGTAAAAGCTGAGCCGGTGATTGACCATTTCTTCATGCTTATAGAAGCTCCGGGGGCGGCTCTCTGGGGGCATTAAAGCGCATTTGCACACAGCGGCCCGGCGTGGTTTGCATATCTGCCCATTAGTGGGCTGCCTCCTGCGTGGTGGCAACCTGTTTCATCCTGAAAAAGGATTCTGAAAGCGCCCTGGAAATGTCTCAAATGTCTCCAAAGAATCACTGCAGACAGGTGTGTGCGTTTGTTTAAAACAAAAAACACATTTTGAGAGTAATTCTTTATTATAATGAGCGAAAGGCATTCATTTCAAACGTACAGTATAATATCTTAAATGCGTCGTTTAAAATAAATCAGCATTTAAAAAAATAAACCCAGTCCAACAATGGCGTTTGGGGCCTATCCAATAGCCTTTTTTCCTTTTTCGGTCCCAGAATTTCTGCGGTGGGCCATGATTACAAGCATGAAGGGCCAAGGTAAATATTCCCAAACCTTCGGAGTTTACACGGTCAACCGAGCAAACAGAAGGAAAATGTTTTTATTTGTTTTTGTGTCTTTTGTGCCCTCTAAAGACAGCACTATTCTGCAGCAGCGCCCAACACCAACAGACACGGTGATTATGGTAAAATCTAAGCAGAGCCGACTAGAAACAAACTACCCGATTCTTCAATTAAATGCAATCTTTTGTGGTGAACTTTTTTCGATGTAAAGCCAGTTGTCCAAAGGAAAATATTTCGTATCGTATTAAAAAAAACCTATCGCTTAAATAGTTGGTCTGTTGTCCTAAGGTCTGTTTAGGAATAAATATGACGCAAATGGTTTAATAAAACAATAAAAACAGATCATCTGTTTTTAGATTTAAAAAGTCTTGTTTTTTCACACGCGTAAAAGTAATAATCTCCAGTAACGGTGCGTAAAGGTCCTTTTTGTGGCGTTTACAACTTCAGAAGTGGCTCTAAATAAACACGGTTCCGTGAACGCACAAGCGGCGCTGGCGTGCGCATGTTTGTGATTAGTTTCGTGCATTAGTGTAGCTTTTACTCAATTTTGTGGCTCTGTATCTTTTCTTCGGGGCTGCAGCGCCTTTCTTCTGGTTATTGCTGTCAGTGACATCATGACAGAATTCCTTTTCCACTTGTCTGTTGGGGTCAGGGAGCTTCCTTCCCCAACATCACCGCAGAGCTGGAGGCCTCCGAGCTGAGCTGCTCAAATAAACAACACGTCGTCCTGGTTTATTGACATACATTTAGTGTAAACGACAGAAGACGTCGAACAGAAGGTTCGCATCCATATCGTCCTCTATAATCAGCGTTTGTCATCCCGGGAGCATTTAAAAATGTTCCAATTACTCTGCGAGAATTAAATGCTTTAACAAAAGTGGGCACGCACATCTTCATAAATCAGGAGTATGTGTTGAAAACCGACAAAAAAAGGAAAGAAAAAATAGAGTCAAAATGTCGCTATATTCTGCGCATCAATATTTATCCTTTAATAACAGAATTCAAATATTATTTAGAATAGCTATTTATTTAAAAACGATGGCAGAGTAAGCTATCCAAACAATAACTGATAAAAACAATAGTGACTAGTCGTATTTTTAATTATTATTATTTACTTTTAAACACATTTATCGGATATTTAAAATTTGTGCTTTTCGTATTTTTTATTTTTACTCTAAATTTTGTGATCTCTTCTGACAGATCGATGCATTAAACAGTTCCAGTACAGTCTAATATTTATTGAAATTATACTAGGAGCAAAGGATGATCAGATGTATCTTTGAAAATCGAACCCAGTTTCCGAACTCTTTAACCAAAACTCATCTTGCTCATCATTTTAAAATCTAGGTTTGCGGCGGGGTTTTTTTTTTTTGAATTTTAATATATGTTATGACACCCCTGCAAGCACGTTTTACTTGTTAATTAAAAAACATGTGACTTATAATTACCTCATTCTAATCCTCGTGTTTATTGTGATGCAGCGACTGTTTTCCAACTCGTCTACATTTAATTTGACCGTTGAGACCTTGAATTTGACACCTGCAGGTGCGCTCTCACCTGGTCAATCATGGCTGCGCTGGTGTACCTCAGCCAATCAGAGCGCGGCGCGGCCCTGCGTCATTTTGGGGGGCTGTGGACGTGGGCGTGCGCCACTGCGCGCTGAATAGGCTGTTTATTAAAAAACCTTCCACGTAATTACCTGCCAGCTTTGAACTAACCCGGGTAAGCAGAGGTGTCGGACCAGGGGAGTCTGGGTAATACATTGTTAACAGTTCTTTAGCGCGTGCTAATGGGCACGCGGATCACAGCCAGGTTTTTATGGCGGATGTGGCACCAGGGTGTGTCTCTGCGTGGAAGAAGGAGCGAGTGGGAGAGGCCTATATGTGGAATACAGGCCTACGCTGCTTGTGTGTGTCTTAACAGATTTTCATTAGTGATAGACTTTCCACCGTTTTGTCACCAAAAATGTGGAGCTTTCCAGAGGTTCCAGGTGCTTTTCTGACCTGTGGGAGAGAAAAGTCGAAGAGCAGATTAAAAAATGCAGCATCAGCCATCTGCTGCAGGTCCCTGGGTTTACCCTGCAGCCCATCTGAAGAGCCAACTCCCAGACAGTAACTGTCGGAGCGCCGGCATGGTCCGCTGGGAAGGTCATAACTTGAGCCCTGTGCCTGCGTGCCGTCGTGCCAACACTGCGAGGCGAGCGGCAGGGGCCCCTGTGAGCACATCCTGGCCCACAGTCACTCTTCATCCGAGCAAAGTGACCCCTGCCGCCCTTCATAAAGTTAACCTTCCATTGAAAATACGGTATTTACCGACATGCTTGATGGAATTTGATGGATGTATGACATTTATTGAATCTCTTTTATAAGTGGGCTCCGTCGGGCCTCTGAGCGCCTCGGATGTTATTCGAGTTGAACTCCAGCTCTGGCAGGAACATGTTCTCCTCCTCAGACGGAGATGCAGATGACTCAGCCCTGTTTTACTGATCGTACGGAGGAATAAAGCCTGACCAGCAGGTCCCCTTGTCACTTTTGTTAAGAATAAAGTGAAACAGTTGGGAAAAATTAGTACATTCTTGCAAAAACAGAAAAAAAAAAATCAATTTTTAATAGTGTTTAATAGTTTTTTCAATATTCCCTTTTGTTCAGATTGGCTGTACTACAGTACAATGAGCATTTTTTGTGTCTTTGAAAAAACATTTCAGGAATTGAAATGAGTATTTTCCTGTTACCACTGTGCAGGGTGTCAGGGTCAAAGCCAGCGCAAACCCAGGACAGCCTAGAATTAAAGGATGTTTTCCACATTCACATCTGCAAGGAGTTTAAAAGTAACCAGTTTATTTGCCTTTGGTGTGGAAGTTCATTAAAAATCCACAGAAATATAATTTTCTTTTATAGATCCATGAGCTGCAGACACGTCTGTCCAGAACCTTAATGTAAATTGGATAAAGTTATTATTGTTATTTAGTTTAAAGAACAATGAAGTCTTGTAGATTGTTAATTAAAATTACATAAATCTAAGCGCATATTAACATATTCCAAGTTCATGTGCAGGCCTCTCTGCAGGTTTAAACTCTAAATGTGTTTTCATGCATTTAAATGCAATCAGAGAACTTATCTTACCAACAGGTGTTCTTTTAATAGAGGTGAAAACATTTTCTCCTTTCATAACCTTTGTAACCACATAAAAATCTGATCTCAGCTGTGTCTGTGGGCATGAAGTCATTATGAGTTAAAGGTTTTGATTACAGTTCACCCTTAAATTAATGCTATGAACGAGGGCATATGTGGCTAATCCCAGCCTGTGTAGTTTCCTCTATTAGACGGCATAATGAGCTGCTAAAAGGCACACAGATTAGAAATATGGCTAATTAAGCTTGAGGTAGTTTTCCCTCTGATGTTCCTTTCTAATTGCACATATAACACACACCCAGGCATTAACGATTACAGAGATCATCATGAAAACACCACAATTTGAAAATAACAACAATCATAAAGACCACGCAAACATCTGCAGCTCGTAACCGACGTCCCGGGCCGAGCCTAGCACACGTGCCTCTTAAAAACGGAGAACAACGTTTATTTTCATCTCTTAGAAGTTTGGCTTTTATTTCTTTTCTCTTTCTCTGGTTCAACTGGAACCATTTAGACTTTTTATTTGAAAAAAAAAATGTCATTAAAGTTGGGAATTGGTCGGCTGGTGAGGGAGTAATGCATAGGACAGAACAGAGAAATTCGGTTCACACAAAACAGAGATGGAAAAAGACACAACCACGTGTGTAAAAAAAAAAAAAAGACTTATATGTCTCTCCCAGCTGAATGTTGTAATGGTTATCATTTTGAGAAGAAACAAGACAACTGGGACATCAAAGATGATAATAACAGGCTCGTTTGAAGCATGTTTGTACCCAGAATATGAAACACCTCCAGGCCATTCATCAGACCTCTGTCACTTAGCAACTCTTCAGCCTCACAAGAACCTGTGCATCTCGCCAAAAAGGTCCACTTTGACACCCATTCTGTTCACAATAGCTCTAACTGTAGCTCCAATTCACTAAACCAAAACTAAATAGTGTAATCAGTGAAAAAAGTAGTACCTGTGACATATTTGATATTTGACTTGGTGAAAAAACAAACCAAAACAGGCTCTTCTGCAGCTTCATGCACTTGTTAGCTTTTTTCTGTTAGCAGCTGATCCTTCCTGCCACTGAGCCTCGTCCAATGCGCCTAATTGGATTCACGTTGGTGCGCTAACGTCTGTGCACGTGTGCGTCCGTTTGTGTGTGCACCTCTTTATTTGTAGCCATATGGCTGCACTGATACAACCTCGGGGCAAAATGTGTTTTTGATAGAGAGTCTCTTCCTCTCCCGGCATGCCTCTAAAACTCTCCCTCTTCCCAGGATAACAGGGTCACAGCATGGAGACCTCAACGACTCCACACCTGGAATAACACCACCCCAGAATATCCGCTCTGCTCCGCCTGCGAGCTGCATTCAGGAGATAGAAAAAAAGAGAGAGAGAGAGAGGGAAAGGGAAGCAGCGAGCCTTTATGAATGACAGGGAGGAGGTCGTGTGGTGCAGTCAGGCCATCCGTCTCAGAAATGGCCTTTTTCTCTCCCTTCATTTGACACTTACTCAACAGAGCGCGAGCGCTCTGCTGTTTCGCTGCCACGGCCTGTTTCGCAGGAGAGGAAATATGAAACACTCCGAGGCATTTGTTGGCGGCCGCTTGCATCGGCACGCCTGCGTCACATCCCCCCCACCCTCCACACACACACACACACACACACACACACACACACACACACACACACACACACACACACACACACACACACCGACATGCTGCTGAGGTCTGATTAATAAAAGATGAGTTTCTGGGGAAGTGTGACCCTCGCTCTACGGCAAACAAGAAAACGGATGAAAGATAGAGGAAAAATGAAAGACAGAGGGGAAGGTCTGCTCCGATCGCCCCAGGACCACACTGTGAATGGGCTCTTCACCCAGAGAGGCATGAAAAGAATGAAGACATGAAGCGAGAGAAAGAAAGAGAAATCCCATATCCTCCGGTGTTTGATGCCTGCGGCGCGCCTCACTAAATGTAGCTCTCTTTCTTTAGCTCCCTCCAGCCTTTTTAATTCACCTACTTTCCATCAGCCCCTGCCTTTGCCCTCTTGCAGCCGGTCTGTGCCAACCACCATGAAACCACTGCCACATTAGAGCCTTTTACAGACCCTGCCTGGCATCCGGATCAGTCCAAACACATTAGAGCCACGTCAGTGTCGACTCTATGGAGAAGATAACGCAACGTTCCTCTTGGAAGTTGCCTTTCTCATTCATACATTTTCATTTCACATGTTCTGACCTTCTGAATATTGTCTCACAACAACCCCCCGCCCACCCCTCACTCGCCCATGTGGAGATTTTACGACCTGTTAGCGAGGCAGCGAGGATGTCGTTCACTCTCACTGGAGGCCTCAGCTGGACACCATCGACCACACCTGCAGCCACTGGCTCCACAGAGCCAGATCCTCCTTGTTTGTCATCAGTGCATCTTCCAGTTTTAGCCTCTTCACCGCTTTAGTGCACAAAAGTACCTCTAGATGTAAAAGAAACATTAACTGTCTGCGTCACTTGGACTTTCTCTTTCCAGTTTCCATGTTTTTAATAGCTAGTTTTACATTTATGGTAAGTTAGTTCTAGATACACTGAACATCACAGAATGTTGTGTGCAGAATGATTGACATATTTTTTCAGGTTTAAGCAGCAAATTTGATTTCTTAGTAATAAACACAACACAATAAACACAAATATGCAAATTGTTTATTTAGCTTTACAGTCAGAGACGTAGCACTATAAAAATATTTTAATGAGATGATGTTTTTGACTAAAGTTTGAATATTCTAAACTCTACAGTTTATCTAACAATCTTTAAATATTTAATGACCTCTGGAATCTAGATCCAGAGAAGAGCTGCAGTTGCTTGGTTACTGCTGAAATTCCTGATGCTTCATAGATAAAAAGAGCGAGGACACATGACCTCAGTTGTGGTCCAATAATCACTCCTAATACAATGAAAATCAGAGTGGTAAAACGCGTTACAATCAGCCCCAGCAGAGCTGGCTCCAGGTCTCAAAAACCCAAATGGAAACCCAAAGAAAACCCCCTAAACCAAACGACTGCCAGGAAGTCAAACGATAAAAAAACAAACCTACCACCGCAAGAGTCACCGAGCGGAACGCATATCAGCTGACAGGGAAAAGAAAACTGACGTCCAGGCGAATGAAGTTCAAACTTCAACTCAGAGAGGCAAAAGAGCAGAGAAAGGCTGGCTCAGCAAACAAACGGTGCACACAAGAAACAGTCAGCAATGTAGCCAAATCTGCAAAATAACTCAATAAATCAGAAGCTACCCTGCAGAGGGTTTTGTTATTGACAAACAAACGCTCTGTGGGCCTAAAGTTGGCCTAAAGTTGGCAACCTGAGGTTATAATAGGGTTTCTAGAAAATCAGGAAGAAGAGACAAATCTGTTCATGTTTACTCCTGTGAAAAAAGCACCTTTTTTGCCCTGAAAGATGCTAAATCTCAATAAATATGGTGAGATCCAGCTGGCACTTGGAACGGAGTGAAGGGGATGATGGGAAAGGAAGGGAATAACTCCGCAGGCACACCAAATTTAGTCCTAATAGGCTAAGACAAGAACCCGTTTTTAGTGCTGTGGTTTTGGGTTTAAGTCTCTGAGTGTGTGTGTGTGTGTGTGAGAAATGTATATTCATGAGTTCAAGTTTTCAGCAGCGTCTCGGTCTCTCCCTCTGTCCCGACTCGAGAGGATTTCAGTCCGGACTGGTGCAGTTTTCTCAGACACAGTTTCCATCGTTAAACAGAATGGGCGCTGCGTCACGGCGACGCCTCTTTCTACCCGAGTGCAAAATAAAAAACACGACAGAAGTAATCAGACTCTGTTTCCCCTTCGTCTTCTCTCTGTCATACAAGATGGACGCCTCACAGACTTAACTAATGTGTGGCTGGACAGAATGTGTCCAGTACGATGCCTCTGATTGGACTGCGTGGGTTGTTGTTTTTTCAAGTCGTATTATATTTCTATATACACTACATCATTCTGCTTTTTTGTTTCTCCTTTCTTTCATGTCTCAGTCTCATTTTATTCTCAAATAGAAGAAAGAATGTGTTAGTTTTATATGAAGTCAGGCGCCAACAGGCCTGTGATGTCGATGCCAAACTGTGACACTTCTCCTCTGTCAGAAGTTATTTTTATGCATTTCTCTGACTAATTGGAAGTAAAAGTCTGCTTGGGGAAAAGTGTGAAAGAGGATGGAGACAGAAGAGGGATTGTTTTATGTTTTTTTTAATTTATGTTTTGGGAAAGAAGCATGTTTATATATTTTTTTAATTTTTTCTCAGAGGAGCTGATGGATCAGGAGGAATCAGGCACTGCGGCCCCAGTGTGAGCCAATCACCTTCAGGGTTATTGTTTCAAAAGTCATTTTTAATTGTCAGTGACATTTATTCTCTGCACCAACATATTCTAGCCAGAAAAACGTGCAGGCTTTAGTCTGTCAGAGCCCCATAATCATCATGGGAAACTGGGAGAGCGAGGCGCTTGGCCGGGGAGGAACGGCTGTGGGATTTGAGAGGGGCTTTTAATGAGGGGAGATCTCTGTAGGTAACTTCCTCTCCCTCTTCTCTCCCAACTCTCCCAAACCCATCTGGTTGGACTAAACAGCAGATTAGCACATTAGCACTGGAGGACAGACAGGCAGGTTAGCAGGACGGGAAAGGCTGAAGCTAACAGACGACACTGGCACAGATGGTGCACGACTCATTAAAGGCAGACGTAAAAGTTGCACTGAATTAAAGGCCAACTGCATCCGCCTTCATTACCAGCTGATAAAAGCTTGACTCTTAAACGCATCTTTGATTTAAGCATCTTTATGCAACACCTACTTTCTTTTTAAGCAACATTAAGATAAGAACATTACATTTGGTAAATAAAACAGCAGGTCAGTTTGGATGTTTCTCTCTGTTTTCGCACTAAATATGGTAAAAATGATAAATAGTAAAAGTTTCAGAATTCCAAACTACTTTGAAACATTTACTGTGAAATCGCGCAGAAAGTCTGTTGATTCCAGATGTCATCGGCTGATTACGTGATTGGTTTAATCTTCGCGTCGGCTCACTTTCATCATTTTACTGCGTGCAGCTGTTTGCAGGAAAATCTTGAAAACCACATAAACTCCAAGGTAACAAATAGTCAACAAACTCACCCAAAGACCATGAAAGAAACCTTTAAAAAAATAGCAAATACTTGACAGCCAAATGTGCATTTTCACCTTGAATAAACAAACTTTTAAAAAAAGTTAAGTTTTTTTTAAACATCAACTTGTGAAATGCACATCTTTATTGTTCTTGTATTTTATAGCATTATTCCCCCTAATTTAGGAGCTCATTTTAAACTCTATCTGCTATACACACATTTGTGCACATAACCTCATCAAATCTTTTCTTTAAACTTTACTGTTTTTAATTGTCACGTTTACGTGTTACTCTGCCCCCTAGCGGTCATTCTATCACCCACGATCACTATGAAAAACTTCTCCAGTACTTGAGCGCAGTCAGAACCTAAAGAATGTTTCTGCCTCCACAGAACAGGTGTGTAAAGGTAAAGTTGTGTTACATGCAGATAAACCCATATGCTCATATAACCCTCTTTTTTCCCCAGCCTGCACCAGCATCGCTGTGCTCATTTTAATGACCTCACTCCGCCTAGGTAATGAGGTGCGCTATTAACAACATAACACATGCTTATCTAATACACACAAACACAAACTGGCACCGGAGAGCTTGCTCCCTCCACACACACAGTCAAAATCGCATTCACACAGGCTGGTTTTGTTGAGCTGTGCTAGGCCCTAATGAAAAGGAACAAGCTTTATTAGCTGTCTTTAACAGCCAACACCCCACATACCCAATCATGTTCACACACACACACACACACACAGAAGAACACATGCCTAACTTCCCCAGAAACAAAGATATTCCAGGCAGCTATACTGAAACTCAAGCTGCAAGCAGTGTGAATAATCGCCTGTAATTCCATTTCCTGCTGGTTAAAGTGAAGAAACCCAGTTTCATCCAACCATCCATCGGGTTTTCATTTGAATCCCGAAATCCTTCCAATAGCACAATTGCCACCAGAACAACCTCCCCTCTAATATTCCCACCATAATAGAGGGTTAGATCCCAACTCCTGAAAAACTTGCTTTTTTTTCAATCTGTTTAATCTGACGGCAAAACGACAGCGAGAAAGAAAGAACCAAGAAAACCAACAGATATATTTGTTTATTTTTATTTTACTTTTAAACCACGTTTATTATTTTGCACCCCGTTCTAACTTTTCCCTGCCGCTTTCCTCATGCTGTCAGCTTCGCTGCTAAAGGAGGGCACCAGGTTTAGCTTCAAAACGCCTTGAAAGGCAGTTTTATTCACTAATTTTCTGCACATTATTCACACCCTTTAAACAGACTTCTCATGACACATACTGGTCTTGGAAAACAAATTAAGAGCTGGGCTTTTATGGACACGATATATATTTATATATATATAAATGAAAGTATGTGTGTGTGTGTGTGTGTGTGTGTGTGTGTGTGTGTGTGTGTGTGTGTGTGCGCGTAGTCTACACAGTGTGCATGGGAATGGAATTAACATTGCAGAATGGTCACAGCATCACAGCGGAGTTTTTATTGTCCAAATTAAAACGCCACAACAATTGAGAACAGATTTTCACCAGGTGCCTTAATGGCATTGTCAACCCTTCATACACACACACACACACACACACGCACACACACCTAGACTCACAAAACTAATGATGTAAAAGTGTCAACGCTGTCATCAGTGAACAGGCTGTAATTCCATCAGATTCTCACCATTTGCACTGTGCACAATTTACCTGATACATACAGTAGGTGTGTGTGTTGTATGTCTCACAGGCATTGAAAATACACACGCACACACACACGCACACACACACCCGCTGTTCCAGTCTGTTTCCTCCCCATAAAAAGCAACACTTAGCACTTCATTCTCGAGCAGTTCTGACAACATTACTCAGGTTGGTTTAAGAGAACGGAGTAAGAGAAAACAAAAGCCACAAGGAAAAAGGAGGAGGAGGGAAAAAAAAGTAGGAACGGAAGTCTGGTTGTCTGGTTGGGAAAAAAACGCAGAATTGTCTTTAACGAGTTGAATAAATGCGGCCCACAAAGGAGAGGGGCCTATCACACACACATAAAACACACACACACACCGACAAACACAAAACACCTCCCCCAAACCCGCTACACACGCGGGCCACGCCTTGGCCCTAGAGGGGAAAACAGCAAGGAAGCCAGTTTAGGAAAAAAAGAGTTGACCTAACCCAATGCTGCTACGAGAGATCAACACAGGAGGCCTGGTTGCCTGGTTGGGAAAAAAACGCAGAATTGTCTTTAACGAGTTGAATAAATTCTTCCCACAAATGAGATGGGGGCAAGAGAGAGAGAAAAAGAGAGAGAGAGAGAGAGAGGTAGAAAGAGAAAAGAGGAGGGGGAAAGGCTGCAGAGAGCGTTTGGCGTGGTGTTGGGAATATTTTACAAGCTGCATTAATGGCTGTTCTTAAAACACCTCTATTAGGAAAGGGCCATGATGCCGTATATCAGCAGCGATTATGTTCACACACACACACACACACACACACACAACCGCGCACAAGCCAGGCTAATTAACTGTGTTGCTCCAACACCTTTTCTGTAAATATGAGTTTCCTCCGGCCCAAACAAACTGCATCCCCACTGTTGGCAGGGCACAATGTGGCCATTCAGGGGCTCCTGGAGCCGTTCCTGGCTTTGGAATCGCGCAGCCAACCAGAGTTGTTGTTGTGGCCGATCGTCGACACGCACAGCTGTGCTCTGGAACCAAAAATGACACGTGTTTGTCAGTTGGGGCCAGTTTGGGTGGCTGGATTTGGACTGCGTGCGAGGGTGATAATTCTTGCCCCAGTCTTGTGTGGTGTCGGCACCCGGGTTAGCCAGAGCGCCTCCGCCAGGGCCTCCAGCTGTGTGAAGAACCGAGTGAGGCTCCGCTGTGTTAGCTGAGCTTCGCCCAATGACAGTTGGCAGCGTGGCCTCGCCCAGATCCTCCCTCCTCCTCAGAACGCCAGTGGATCGGTGAAAAAGGATCCGATTGTGTTTCTGAGTTGCGGTTCATGAATCATGCATAGATGGGGACAGGAGGGTTGGAAATGTTAGGACATGAGACAGTATGAAACGGAATATTCTCTTTGTTATTTTAGGCGCCAACGCCGGCTCTTTGAGGAAACGGCGGGCATTGTGGTCAGTAGCCGACTACGGTATGGAATAAACCGTGTGTGTGCTGAGTGATGAGCGGGAGTGTGGCCATCGGCCTGGCTTCCCTCACCCCTCCTTCTCTCCTTCAGCTTGAATTTTGTGCAGTTATACGGTCTGAAAAGATCCAATTAAAAGGGATAAACCAACATCCCAACCAGGTTTCAAACACGCACTCATGCACATTTGCTCAGCAAATACAAACATGCATTCACACACACACACACACACACACACACACACTTCTGCTGGTTAAATATCCTGCTTGTTAAACAGAAATGTGCTGCAGATTTGTGGGGCTCTGTGTGCGACACATCTGGCCTGGGCCTTCAGGATACGACTGGTTCACTTCACTCTTGTCATCACCTTCCAACACGTTTCAATTTGGGAGCAGCACAGCAGGCAGCCACAGCAGACACACACACACACACACACACACTCACACACATGCACACACACTATCCACCGAACAGAAAAACACACATCTGCTCACAAACCCATGCAGACACACACGGTCCACATTAGTGACAGTGGGAGTGCAGCCAGCTGAAAAGGGGAAAGCTCATTTTCAAGCGTTTCTCTCCGTATTTTTCTTTGACTTCTTCCTCTCTCTCCCTCTCGCCTTCTGTTTCTCCCTCACTCATCACTCGTCAGTGTTTTGTTGACAGAGGAGAAACTTTAAAACACCCACGACACACAAACTCTCCAGGCTTAGTTAGGACTCTGTGTGGGTTGGAGACGGATGAATTGGAGAGATTTTTTTTAAAATAATATTTGTGTGTATTGTATTTGTTTTTACAGCATTGAAACAATTCTATTTCTGTATTTCTTGACGACAATACACATTTTATTTAGATTTGAGTCAACAAGTGACAACTTGAACCAAACCCAAACAACAGCAAAACCCCGTCCCTCAAGATTGATTTATCTGAAGTTTATATATATGTTTTTGCCCTTTTCTTGGCTCAGTGTGTTGCAAATCACAGCCTCCCTGAGCCACTCAGAGGTGTAATTCATCCCCCTTTCTACATGAAACCACCTGATTTAGATGCTCTTGTGGGCTGCGGTGGTTTGGTCCTCATGCCTTCTCAGCAGATGATTGGGGAGACAGAGTAGTGTGTTGTTTGTCTATTGTGAAACCATAGAGAACCATTTTCCAATCAGCCTCGATGAGGCCGAGACCACAGAACATGAGAGGTTTTCAACCACAGCCGCACGCAGCCGCTGACTGATCGCATCCTTGGCTGCACGCTGAGGGATGAGGGCTCTGTGAGGTGATGGCACATGTCACTGACAGACGATGATGCATCAAATTGGCCACAGGTACAGATTAGTACAAGCACACACACCCATATTTAATAACTTGATGAGTGATGCAGGAGAATTGACATCATCATTCTGGTTTTTTGTCTTTAGAGATCCTCCAATCGTTCTTAGAAAGGATGGCATCATTAAAAATTTACTTTACTTTTTTCAGATTACCAAAACACCAAAAGATCTTGACAGTGACCCTGAATGACCCTTTCATTGGTTAGAGGTTAATAAAAAAGAGTAGTTTTAGAGTTGTCATACTTGTAACAGCATTTAATGTCCGCTAGAGAGTAGACATGAGCAGCTGCTGCAACACCGGAGACGTGTTGACTGTTTTTCTAGTTAACGCAAAGACTTTGACAGCTTTATATTGCAGTTCCAGAGTTTTTTTCTTTCATCAGCTTGCAATATTTAATATACCACTTTTTAAAATTCTAACCATATAACCAAAAAAAAAAAAAAAAAAGTAATACTGGCTATAAAAGACAAAAACACAGCATTTTTTTTCTAGAATTTGTTGTAGAAGTATCACCACGTTAATGCAGCAGTACAAAAAAAGACAAAAAGTGATAGAAATGTTTACTGAAAAAATTAACATACTTTTTATTTTTTTTTTTATCGTAATAATAACAATATAAAAATAGGATGCTTTATAGCTTTCGTCAAACACAGCGCCACTGTGATTACACGGCCCTGTGGTACCTCCCAGTTTTCCCTCTTTTTTTATTATTTTAAATGTGCCTGCTTATAAAGTGAAATCAAAGGAGCAGATTGAAGGCCAGAGCGAGCGAGAGAGATGGTGTGAGGGCGGGGGCTGGCTGGGCCTGCTCTAGTGTGGTTTGGGGAAGTTATTTGGTGTTAAAATATGCCTTAATGGTTGCTGGGGATCCATTTATTACAAGCAGGAAGCAGAAGGGGGTTTCTCTTCTCATTTAATGTGACCACGAAGAAGGTCGCCAAGTCCTCTGACATTCCTCTGCGCCAACGCAACACACACCCCACCCACACAAACACACACACACACACGTGCAAAGTATATTGTTTATGTGGGAAGAATTAAAGCTTCAGGTTATGTAAATGATGGTTTTGTATATGCAAATATGTGGATGCTTTTGAAATTTTGCATTTAGAATTATGCATAAACACACACACACACACACACACACGTGCACACACATCGTGGTCTCTGGCAATGAGAATGACCTGAACCATGGAAACACACTTTAATGCAGACACACACACACACACAAAAATCTCTGCATGGTGTTGGAGTGTGGGAGGAGGTTACATAAAGAGCCTCGTGAGATCTTATTAATGCAGATTTGTTCTCCACTCCTTCTCCTTTGTTTATGTCACTTCCGTTCTCTTCTCGTCCCTAATTTGACAAGGATGGACAGAGCGCTGACTTCCAGCGAGAGTTTTCCGCTATTCTTGAGGCTTTTCAGACGTAAAGATGTTTGACCACCTTTGCTTTCGTGGCTCTTATTGGAACATTTAGAGGAAAAAACTTGCTGCTGTGGTTTTTGTGGATTGGTTAGTGTTGATGCATTAGAAAAATGTTGACACGGTCACTGAAAGGGAGAAAAGTGGTGTCTCTTGGCAGCGATCGGGTCCATTTTTACGACGCCAGAATGCCAACAAAGGCGAGTAAAGCTGTCATGGCTGCTGCATCTGCGTCTCTGAACGCCAGGTCAAACGATTCAACATCAACATGTTTAATAGAAAATAAATAGGAGGCTCTCAGCCACCGGAGCTCCTCAGCTAAGTTGCATGTGAATATGTGTGAGTGTGTGTGTGTGTATTGGGTTACATGGTGGATATAAAGCACTATCCTTCCTTTCATCAGTTGAGTGAGGAAGAATTGAGCAGCGAGGCACTGCAATCTGACCCTGACGTGCATGAGGACACTTACGTGCGCACTTTAAAAGACACAAAAGCGGAATAATGGGACCTCACTGCTGCCCCCCAACATCATCACTGGTGCAGCTGGGTTTTTACCTGAAACAATGCAGGGACACGACCATCAACGCTCTGCTCAGAACAGCTGTGCTGGTGCCGAACGGGGAACATTTCTAGACACAATCCTGAGAATCCAAAACAAACTCACACACCGTCTAATCACCTGCCAAAAAAAGACGAAGGGTGTTTCAGCAGTGTGTCCTGACTGCCGAAGGGTGAGGGACAGGATTCTAAAAGCTGGGAAGCAGTTTCCAGGAGAAGCCTGGAGTGTGTTTGAAGAGTTACTGTGTAACTGTGAGTGTCTGTGTGTACCTTTGCTGGGTGCGAGGGGGAGGGTGGGTAATCACGGTGTAGAATGTCCTCCTCATCACGGGAGCTGACCTAAGGACACAGTTAATCATCCACTAACAGAGCCAGAGGCCGGCTGAGAGGCAGAAAGAGCGCAGTGCTTCAGAGGATTTGGTGCACCTGAGATGTTAAAGGAAAAGAGGAATATCTGGACTTGGTTACCAGGAAGGGTTTTTATGTCCTTTCCTGGGACGACCGGTCCATGTTAGTATGTCTTTTTGCTGCCCACTGCGCTCTTTTTGGATTCGATCGCGTGCCTAAAAGCCGGCCACATGGGGTCCCGTCCGGGATGCCAGCTGCAGCACTGAAGCCTGTTCTGGATGTCATGGTGGCGGAGGGAGGAAGCGAAGCGCCGTGCAGCACATCCCAGGGCCGGGAGCGGCTGCCGCTGCCCTCCCTGAAGGTCCCCCGGGAGCTGCTGCGGAGTTTTCCCCACTCCAAACGGGTGGGCTCCTATCTGGTGGGCAAAATGATCAACAGGGGGTCGTTTGCCAAAGTGATGGAAGGGCTGCACATCAGCACAGGGGAAAAGGTCAGTCCTGATGCAGGAATAAAGCTGAGAGCGTAAAATTATGAACACAGGTTTAGAAAATGCTTTGACTATTAACATCTTTACATCCTAAATACACAAATTTCTGTTTTCCTTTTGTTTCTAGTTTTTTTCCGTTTTGAATGCCGAGTGTAAACTGCATAGATCTGGGGGGGTGTGTCTGTTAATGTATCTGTAACTTTCCTTCATCTCTAACGGAGTGTCTGACCTCGACCTGGTTGCCATGGTAATGACCAAACTCATCTGTTGGAGAAATTGCTGCTACGCACCCTTGGTTCTTTCCACATGTGCAGACTTGTTGAAGTGAAGTCTGCAAATATTTAAATACATTGTTTGAGTAGCCCTAAAATGGTATGCAGGTCTAATAGAATACAGAGTAAAAAGTCTTTTTAGGAATGTTTTTTCTTCTCCACATTTAGGATTTCTCTCAGGATAATTTGCAAAAATATGAATTTTCCCAGCACGATTCACTTTAATACACATTGGCCTGATCCTGGTTTTTGTAAAAATAAAGTGAAAGTGTTTTTGTGTGTTTAGGTGGCCATTAAAGTCATCGACAAGAAGAAAGCTCGTCAGGATTCTTATGTGTTGAAGAACTTGAAGCGAGAACCTAGAATTCACCAGATGGTTCGACATCCACATATAGTTGTTCTGCTGGAGGTAAAGAGAGAGGAAAACATCATCAAACGCCATCAGTTGTGGACCGTCAGGGGACCATTCTTGTGTGTTTCAGACTCTGGAGACCGAGAACAGCTACTACATGGCCATGGAGCTCTGCGCAGGAGGAGACCTGATGGACAGGATCTGTGAGAAGAAGCGTCTGGAGGAGAGGGAGGTGCGGAGATACATCCGTCAGATCCTGTCCGCAGTGGATCACCTGCACAAATACGGCATTGTGCACAGGTTAGACCACACCCTTCGGGATCGGCTGCTTCTCACTGGGTCTTGGCATAATTTATTCCGTTTTCACTATCGATATTTCCCAGATGCCAGACTTCCGCCCATCCCTGTGCACAGTAGCTGTTGCATGTTGGGGTCACACTCACACACACACGCAGACACAGTTCGCAGAGCATTTACAGCTTCCAAAGTAGGGCACTCACTGAGAAATGGCACCGTGTGGCACAGCGCGTCGGTTTAAATAGTCGTTTAGCATGTGTCGGTGTTGGAGACCCCCTATCCACACAAACACACACACACACACACACACACACACACACACACACACACACACACACACACACATTTAAATCACAGTCCTGGGCTCTGGTTTGAGATTTTGGCTCCTTTGAAGGTGGGAATGTGATTACCAGGCAATGACCTCATCATCCTGCGCCGGCGCCATGATTCACACATCATCACAACATCATGGACTTCCTCTCTAATGAAGTCCCTCAACGACGCAGCTTCCAGCCCTTCAGCTGTGCCTCTCTGTCACACACACGCATGCTGCACCACAGTCCCACACACTGATGATTAAATTGGATATAAATGGAAAATTTGCACTTAAATGCGCCTCATGCCACCCACATCCAGTTGGTTTACCGCATACATTTTCTCCTTTACGACAAAGTCTGCTCTCTTTCTTTTGCCCGCTCGTATTTTCTTATTCTTCCCTCTGTCTGCCTTTGAACTTTTCAGGGGGTGAGCAGAGTTTTCTGGATTGTTCTAAGTCTGTTGCTTAGATGAAGGTGGATAAAAGCAACATGCTGACTCCTAAATTATAGTTTATGGGGGATCCTCTCGTTCTCGGCTGACCACAGATTTTCATTTCGCTCTGGAGCTTTAGGGCAAACTGTGGGGCCGTTGGTGAGTCTAGCAGCTTTTCCGGGTGAGCAGAGATGAGCATCTGGAATAATCTGGAATAATCTGGAATTCGCATTGTCGCCTGTTCATATAGAAAATAAAATGTCTTTAGATTATAATTGAACGTCCTTGCAAAATGAGAAATAAAGCCTAGTCAAACTCTTTTTTCCTTTGAGTTTGAAAGCCAGAGCTGTACCCAAACCCATATGAAACTAAGGTTTTTTTTTATCTTTTATATTTTAACTTTGCTTTCCCATCTGTTTGCTTCCCTTTTCTGCTCCCAAATTAAACGGGAAAAGACCAAAAACACAAGGAGGAGCCCTTAACCGACCAATAAACATTTATTTAAATAGCTCCTATAATCCTTATTTGGATCTGGGTCATCCATTGTAATCAAATGTCTCTTTTTTTTTTTCTTCTGCAGAGATCTAAAGATTGAAAACTTCCTGCTGGATGAACAGAACAACATAAAGATTGTGGGTATGTTGACATTCAAATGTTGGGACATGAGCAGGTACAATCTGTTACAGCTATCCAGCACATCTGCACATACACACACACACAGCAAAAAAAAGATCTCTCACACAGACTTCGGCCTGAGCAACACTCTGAAGGCTGAGTCTTTGTCCCTGGAGCTCCTCAACACCCAGTGTGGAAGTCCTGCCTACGCGGCCCCGGAGCTGCTCGCTCACAGAAAGTACGGGCCCAAAGTGGACGTCTGGTCTGTGTATGTAATAAAGTCTCTTATGGTTGACTCAAAAATGCAAAATGCATCCAAAAGTATTTTTCCCATGATGGGATTACACACATGTGTTTTCTGTACATCCCTAATGTAAATGTTGTTTTTGTTCCGCTGGTGTGTGCAGAGGTGTGAGCATGTTTGCCATGCTGACAGGAAACCTCCCCTTCACCGTGGAGCCCTTTAACATCAAACAGCTGCACCAGAAGATGATCAACGGAGAGATCAGCAGCATCCCCGGCGACATCAGCAAAGGTGAGGCCGCTCGTGCTGCAGAGTCCCGCTTAAACCTGATTTTCTGTGTGCACAAATAAGACCAGAGTTCAAGAGTGCACGAGTGTGTAAATGGAAACTAAAAGACTAACGAAACCACACAGTGGAATGTGGTTAAATTAGCAAAAGTTGTTTTTTTTTTTTTCTTTTGCGGAAATAGATGCCTGCAGAATAAATGAGAGTAACCTAGGAGGCTGAATAAACCACATCTCACACTGATTGGATTTCCATTTGGAAATGTCTCCCGTAGTTCCACAGTCGGATTTTATTTTACGTGATGTCCTCTTATTAATGTAATTATCTGTCTCGCGAACACAACCTAGGAACCAGCCTTCATTTCTCCAGAGCAGAGAGCTGTCGCCAGAAATTAACATGGAAATAAAAAATGGTTGTTTTTTTTCTTTTACTCCTTATTCTGTGCCCGGTCTTTGGTGACCTCTGCCTCTAATCACTCCGTCATGGCGCCATGTCATTACAAATAAACACAGCTCCCGTATCTATGGGCAACGGCGGTACGCTTCTGGCACTCTGACACTCTGACAGTGATCAGATTAGTGGCTGTAACGCTGCCATGGGCTCCGAGACACCGACATTAATCACAGAGGGCAGCTTTTCTTTTCTTTTCTTTTTTTTTTCAGGAAAACCAAAGGAGTCCGGTGCTGATTAGACCGACCACGCTCAGATTAATCTGTGTTTTGCAGTGAAGTAGAGCTGCGGCAACTTTCAGCCTCAACTGTTCTGAAGAGTTTAAGCAAAGATTAGTTTTCCAGAGCTGAAAAGGGCAGCAATCATAGCAACAGGCCAGGACCAGTCCAGACCAGAAACCAGGCCAGAGCAACCAATTTAAGGGATCAAAAATTAAAATATTAACTTAGAAGAAATTAGAAGCCCACATTGACAGGATATTATCTTTTTTAATAACATGACAAAATTTGTAACCATATTAACATTCATTTTTGAGTCACATTTCCCTTCCTCTGGTTAGTGTTACTCCTCATTCTGTCTGTTTTTCTGTCTCCAACAGCTACTAAAAGGAAAACTATAAAAGTTCAATTAAATGCCCAGGTGTTTATTTCCGTCAGTCACCCGATACTCCTGGCTTTTAGTTGGTGACAGCTTTGAAATAAGACAGACATTTAATTAACTCGACACAGAACCCAGAAAAAAAGCAAAATATAAAATAGATTTTATACAATTTTACATCAAACACTGTTATTTGCCAGGAAGGAGAAGCCTGGTTGGAAAAGGTTCTCCGACTGTACCTGTGTCGAGGTTTTTCTGGCACTTTGGGGGTTTAAGATGCCAAAAGTGTTGAGGTGAAGGGTTGGATGTCAGGGTTAGGGAAGATAAAATTCACGACAAACCAAATGTAAACGCTGGCAAGAAGGTGTTGCACTAATTTCCTTGTGCTGGTGGTTGTAGGTGCAACAGCATTTGTGTTGTCTCTCCTGGAGCCCAACCCTGATAAGAGGCCGAGCGTCAGAGCCGCAATGGAGGAGAAGTGGATTAACGAGGGATATGCCAAGAAAGCCCTTCACATACCGGCTCATAAAAACAGGTACAGAAAAGGTTGTTTTTTTTTTTTAATTCTCCATGATTCCCTTAGTAAGAAAGAGAAAAGAGACTTTATATGCATCAAGGTTTTATAATAAATCAGAGGGAATGAATCGAGTCCCCATCTGCTTCTGCTGTAAAAACCTGGAACTTGAGCATTTGTGTTTGTTCCAGAAGAGCAGATAGACGTTTTTCAGTGATTATTATAACATGGGGGAAAGAACCCAAAGGGAGGAAGACGGAAGAGGGAGTTTTTTAACAAAATAAAAATGTTTGTGGTCAGCAGGGTAGCAACTTTGTTTTATTATAGCATGACTAAATGGCTTTGAGCACTTTATGACACAGCGTGCAAATGCCATCATGCATGTCTCCGCCCAAGATAATGCTTTTACTGAAATCCACATTAAAGAAGCAAGAAGTTTTTTAGGCCTGTTCCCCTCGGAGCTGGAACCAAAAGGCTCCAGTTGTGGCTCTTTCCTCCAAACCCGATCACTTTAACATCTCCTTAGACTTGATTTTTTCCCCACTTTGGCCACTTTATTACGCTCCAGACTGTGTCCAGAGGATCTCAACTCCTCCGTGCTGACCTACATGACAGACACTCTTGGCTACTCCCGCTCTGACGTCACATACACGCTCACCAACAACCGGCCTTCCGCCATCATGGCCTGCTATCACCTCCTGCTCAACAAGCTCAACAGGAGCCTGAAAGGAACCAAGGCCAACAAGGTTTAGACAAAGCTCTGCATCAACAGAAGCAACATTTCTCATGAGCGTTGCCTTTAAGAGCTCTTTAAATGTGTGATTTGGCAGAACTTTGAGACCAATAACTGGAGTCTACCTAGCAAGACTACGTGGCGAGAGAGGAATAATAACAAACATGCAAAGACTCAGCAACAGGTAACGATGTCAGTAACATCTGCCCAAAGAGATTCATTTGTATTTTCTGGTCTTAAAACGACCGCTTGCTGCTGTTTTTTCAAGAATGAACCAGCATTAAAACCATCCAGTCGGCCTCCGAGAACCCAGCCGGTGACTGCAGGTCAGAAGAAAGGAGATCTGCATCAAATAGTTCATCTAGAGGATGCGGAGAACTGTCCACCCTCACCATCTCTACCTCGGATTCCGCGCTGCACCTCCCCTGCTTTACCTCATCGCCTTCCGTCGCTCAGTCATCTGTCTGCAGAGGATGGGGCCACTGATGAGGAGATCACCATCGCTGTGGATGCCCCAGAGATGCTTTTCCCTGAAGGTAACAGGCTGGCGATATGCTGCAATTAGCTAGCTAAACGGGCAGACAGAAAGCTCTGAGCTGGAAATTGGCTGGAAACTGGGAGAATTTGATGTTCTGTTTGTCTTTTGCATCTGTTCAAGTGTCTGAGTTCGGAGACAGGGACCTTGCCCATCTTTCTCCTCCTAAAACTTCCCAACTGTGTGACTCTGCACCTTGCCAAGTCCCTCTACCGGCTGAGCCGATCAGAGAGAGCAGCACGTCGAGACCAACCCATCACGCAAACCCGCTCAGGACCACCCAGTCAGACGGGGCAGCGGAGCCTGGGTCCGACTGCTTCCAGGACATCCGCCACCCTGGTGAGCGCTCTCACCATCTTAGCATCAACGAACGTCTGGAGAAGCTGCAGACATTTTACTCCTCGGAGAAAACCAACGTTTCTCCTGGAACGCACGTGGAGGCCGGTACTCACTCTTCAGATAGAGAAAACCTCGTTGCCATGAAGAGGACCCATACGTCACCCTCCATTCCACTGCCTCGCCTTCGCAACTTTGGGCACAAAGACGGGCGGGGTAACAAGGTGGCATGGGTGGGATTGTCGCAGCCAGGACCTCCAGGTCTCCTGGTGAACAGGCCCAAGCCTTCTGCCCTCCCCCCACAGCACACGCTGGCCATTAAGAGCCTGAGGCAGGAGAGAAGCAAGAAAAAAGACCTCGCTGCCACAAGAGCAGGAGGCGGACTTGTAGGGGGATTGAACGGAGGCAAGAAGAACCCGGTTCAGCTGCGCTCGTCTCTGCAGCGCCGGGCTGGGGCCCTGAATTTGCCGCTACTTCCGACCACTGTGCAGGAAAAATCAGAGAAGAAGAACCAGCCACACAATATTGACTACTGAGGCATAAAAAAATAAGCGATGGTGAAGGAGAGATGTTGGTGGAAGAGCTACAGAACTGAGAGAGATTTAAAAGAGGAACTCATCGCTACGCTTTTTACTTAAAAATCTGTCTTATGAATAGAACGTGAGTAGTATCAGCGCGAACAAAAACAGGGAAAAGATAAAATGCATATGCTCGGTTACATTTACGCATTATTTAACATCAGAAAGTCCATCATGTGCTCTCAACCAACCTCCTCTCGGTTAATTAGGTTATTAAGATGAGAGCTGCTATCAAAACATACATGATGTTCATGTGCTGCTGCCAAAACACAAGTCCCCTAGATAAAACTATAACTTTCTTCTGTTCCAGCTCGGTGATAGAAAATCTTTTTTTTTGGAGATTTTCACAAATGTAAATCTGTCTGTAACTCTTTTGTTTCTCAGACAAATTTGTACTGATGTTAAAAGTCCAACTAAAACATCCAAATTGAACCTTTTCGTCTCAGGTATTTCTTTTCCTCCGAAAGAAGAACGGACTCCTATGAAGGTACAGAAAAAATTGTCGCACATTTTTGCCCCCCAAAAATATTTATAAAATCGTTTGTTCACTCTTCAATAAGCATGTTCGTTGTCCATTTCTGCACTCGAACTCCTGTCCTTCATTTGCAGATGTTCTGCCAAGAGCTGCAGGAATCCCGTTGCTATTTTGCGGCACTGTTTGTGGCCGCTCAATAATTGAACGACTGTTAGTTGATACTGTCTGTCTGCCAGTCCGTGTGTGTGTGTGCGCGCGGTTGGTTATGACACAAGTTTTAAGTCTGTCCACGTGAGACAGATTAAACTAGTGAGGCACATCTATAACTCACTGCATTTATAGATCTCTTTTCTGTAACTCTATCAGATATACATAATACAAATATACATACATACATACATAAATACATTTGACATGATCCAGTCCAGCTGACATAAGATGCATGAGTGCTGCCCTTGAAATGCAAAGTCTGATTATCTTTTCTTGGTGTTGTTTGTGAGCCCACACAGATCTCTACTGCAGCTTAGACCTTCACTGCAGAATGGTGCACATGTGCAAGAATTGGAGAAACAAGGTATGGAAATGTGGTTAATAATGCATGTCACACCTATGGGACGTATCCTCTGCTTTTACATCTGCACCCATGCATGCTAGGGTGAACAGCCTAACAGGAGGATTACGTGTCTGTGACCTTAACATCAGACGGTCACCTCAAACGTGTTTACCGTGGGTAATTGGTGACGCAGCCATTGTGGTGTTTAGTGCTCTTCCACGCTATCCGGGTGGCTGTTCAGAGTCCGAAACGGCTTCGTTGACGTGAAAAGCGACGCAGAGCGATGAAGGTGGTCGACCTGAGCCAGACTCTGGTCTGACCGCTGGAACTTTTTCAGACAGGTTGTGCAGCCTAATCCCTGCGCTAACGACTGCTGATGGATGGCCCCTTTGTGTGCTGCTTTTCACAGAACAACAGGAGGATCAAGAGCAGAAATAAAAGCTGGCCCAGGTATGAGCGAAGACGAATTTTCTTGTTATAAACAAAAACATGCAAAAATGTCAGCCGAACATATCTGGAGGGTTACAGCTGGAAGGGTTATAGGCTGATGTGGATGGGGTTGCACCATTAGCGCCTCACAGGTCTCAGAGAATAATCACTGAGCCCAGCACTGCGTTGGTGTCAGTCTGGGTCAGCCTGTCTTTCCGTGTCTGGTTTCCAACGGTCATCCATTATTGAGTTTTACTTCACAGGGGAGCCAGTCCAGGGTGGCATGGTGGTTAACTAGTCTCCAGCTGATGACCATGACAGCTATTGTGTGTGTGTGAGACTAGGGTCAGCAGTGCACAAAACGTCCAGCACCACGGGGCAGCAACCTGAGCTGAGCTCTGTTCAGCTGATACCACCTCTGATCACCTGCCAGCTCAAAATCAACACCAGCCAATTCCATAAAACCTGATCAGCGCGACATGGTCACGTCAGCCTAGAACAATGACCTCAAAGGATTATTCAAATACAACTTGAATTACCTAATGTTGTAAAAATATTTCCCCAAGTTTTTCCTCTGGAGGTAAAGACAGCACTGTCAGACCAACTGATGCATCAATTTCCAGACAGTTATCAAATCTGGTCTGCTCACAGCTGATTTGAATGAACTAATTAGTATCACATTGCTGGTTGAAAAGGCTCAAACCTTTGGAAACCGAGTTGTTTGAAGATATTTTTGAAGCACAATATTGAAGACAACTATTAATGAAGCCTGTGATTTGTAAGTAAAGCCAGTTCGAGGTGCAATGTTCAGCATGTTTTACTCTGAACTTACTAACTTCAAAAACTTCAGCTTTTAGGTTTCAGGAATACGTATCTCAAAATTAAACTTATGTGACTGATTATTAATCTTATCAGCGAAAAGCGCAGTAATGCAAAACATCAGATGTGACGCTGCGGCGCCACCTGCTGGCTAACCTCTGTAGTACCGTTCTTTTCTGCAATTCTCAGCGTCACGTTCTGTAGTTTTATAGTTTTTTTGCTACGTTCATCTGTTGCTGAGAGAAAATACTGTTCACACTTTTTTTTTCTCTCTAGGTTGTAAACGAAGCACCTCCCGAAGGGACATTAGAGGAGAGAGAAAATTGAAAAAAAGGACGCACTTGTGTGAAATATCGATCTGCGAGAACCTGCCCGCGACGCTATACATCATCCCCCATCAGGGTAGATGCATTATTGCATCAATGTGTATGTATATCTATATCTATATCTATATCTATATGACGTTAAATGGTAACTCCATAATCTGAGACTAAAGGGATTTCTGTGGAAAACTGAACCACACACTGTTTGCTGACGCCTGAACTCAGGCGACGGTTCTGTGCTGCCCTCTAGTGGCCGCAGCAGACGTTTCACGCCAGAGTTAAGATGATTTGCTTTAATTCATGTCAACTGTCCACTCTTTCATTTGTTAACAACATCAAGAGAATTGTTACCAGGCTCAAATACACAACCTAAACAAAGTGGCTTACTGATCCAGGGGACAGTTAGAGCATTTTCAAAGTGTCAGAAGATGAGGTACAGCCAAAAAAAAAAAAGTTTTTAAAAAAGAAAAACATTTGATAAAAAAGCTTTCAAAGAACGCCACTTGTTTTACAGTTTCTTCTGAGGTTTGGCTAGTTGGTTTGTTAGATAGCGCAGTTATTTTGGAACAGTTTCTTATCAAATTACACATCCCTTGTAGCCGTTTCAAAGTTCAGAGGGAACGCTGGCGTGGACGTAAAGAACACCTTTGACTGGCAACGACCTCGGGCCTGAAAAGGTACCTGCACTGTGACTACCCATACAAAAGAATAAAAGAAATAATATACAGAATGTATTTACACTGATATCCACACACACCAGGCTCCAATGTCCACACACAGATACACATCCATACTGACAGTGCACGTAACCACCAAGTTCCAGTAGGCCGTTTTAACACCATGACAACCTACCGGATTCACAGGTGTAGGGCTTCATTAAGATGGCGTCCAAACAAATATGAGCTATATTAATGTGCTTGTAGCCGATTCTGAGCTTTGCCTAGACTCAGTGAGACTCTGCTTGTCCTCTACACGTTGGCAGCAGGCGTCTAAACTGTTCCCCCAGTTATTGCAGCAACGTCAATTCACAGATTAATCTCAAAAATCCATCTGCAGCTTGAGAAGTCACACTTTGTGGATGCAATATCCAGACAAGTCCAGTCAAAAACAGGTTTACATTCAGTCTGTTTAAGACACTGGATGGGAGGGTTAACTGAATCCATCTAAGCGTGCTGCACCAGACACTAATTCTACTATATTCTACCATCTAATGCATATTTTTTCCACAATGCATTTCTAGAATTTTGGGGGAGAAAAACAAAAGAGCAGAATCCCAAAACGAGTCCAGTCTGCAGCTCCTAATTTAACTTTACAATGTATAAATATGAATGAAAAAAAAACAAACAAAACAAACAAACAACAACAGAAGTGATTAACGAGGTTAAACAGAAGGCAGTGGTTGTGGTGTTGGCGCTTGTTCCCTCAGAGTGAGCCCGCTCCGTTCACGGTTTTTGAGCGCACTCTTCATTCAAGCTCTGCACCACTGTTGCCCCGGAAACGGGTCCAAAAAAAAAAAAAGAGTCATCTTTAAAAATATAATTCTGATAATTAAAAATGAACGAATCAGCGCGGAGACACAACACCTCAGAGGGACAGGGCGGGTGGAGGTCAGTGCAGAGGTCAAAGTAGAGGGTTGAGAAGGTCAGAGGTCACCCTGGTCGGTCACGCTGACTTCTGTCAGAGTGGGTATAATTACAGGATTTGCTATACAAGGTTTCACGGGAAAAGAGATTCTTTCTTGTAAGAATTAATTACAGTTTGAAAGTAAAATGGCCCAAAACCCAACAAGAATACAGTATATATTTATAACTATTAACATTTAGTTCTGATGTTTCTGACTAAAAATCAACCAGTGAAAAAACGAAAGGACCAAACCTTCAAACTGTGGACGTCTTATCCAACCAGTCGAAAGGTTTCGTCACTATTTAAATTTGAGAGGTTATTAAAATTATAAATCCCTAAGGTTTTTTTCCCCCCAAGGCATGAGATACATTCCTAACACTACGTGCGTGCGTGCCTGTGTGTGTGTGTGTGTGTGTGAAATACCTGCCACATCTCTGCGTTACAGCAGAATATTGTACGTCCATGTGTGTTTTTATGTACATTATGTGCTTGCGTGGCTTCTGTTCTAACAATGAAGCACATTTCCGTAGGAAATAACTGCGCCTCCTTGGTTCAACTGTTAGCTGTTCACCAATATTGGAAGTGTGTGCGCGTGTGTGTGTGTGTGTGCGTGTGTATATGCGTCTGAGTTTTTGGGAATTGGGAATAAAGGCCCGTAGCCCATTGCACTTGCGATGTCCTCATGGATCAAAAGAGGGGAAAGTGGTTTCCCTGGAGATGAGTGTGAAGTGTCGATGAGGATGGGAGGAGCCTAGACCTCCGCCTCTGTCAAGCCGATTCGTTCCTCCTCCTGTCAGTCTGCGCTGGGCTTTTTCAGAGAGAAGGCCTTAATGTTAAAATGGTCGCTCAGCTGCTGGACCTGCAAAAACACAACATGTTTGGTTAGCAGAGGTCGGAGCTGAAGCATCGATGGCCGACCTCACGCAGAGTGGACGTTCTTACCACTGACACGCCGTAGTGTATGTGTGCGAGCACGACAGCCGCCGTCCACACGTACAGCAGCAGGGTCTCGTCTGCGACCGCCCCGGTGAGGGCTAATAGCACCACCAGGGCCATGGGCAGCAGGAGCCAGCTGAGCGCCTGACAGCGCGTGTTACTCATCTGGCACACAATGAGCTTACACTAAAAGAGAAATCAGACGCAGGCGTAAGGCAGCACATTTGTTTAGAGTTTGAGGTAAAACCTGTGAAAAATCACCAGACGCTCACCGTGACATTTGCAAACGCCGTCCCCACCATGAGGTAGAAGACCCTGGGCTGCAGCTCCAGGATGTTGGAAGGAGAGAACACGACCCAGGTAGTGGACAAAACAAAGAAGAGGACAGGAGAGAGGAAGGGCAGGAAAGCTTCGTAAAAGCTGTCGTGCTTCAGCGAGTTGCTGCGGTGAGCTCTGCAACAGAAGGAAGCCGTCAGAGCGACGGAGGACAAATACAAGAGTACCGAGGCAAACTGCTGGCCTACTTTAGGACGTTGTAGAGGCTCATGGGCAGAGTCACAGTGAAGGAACAGGCTGGAAATCAAAACAGAGTTAAACCACTGTTACAAAAGTGTTACCATGACTACAGGTGGGACCACCTTACCAATGATCATGAAGGTGAAAAAGTCTCTGTACAGCAAGTGCCACAGGACTGGGCGGTACCACGTTTCCACGCCAACTACAGCCGTGACCAAGTAGACCAAGGAGATGGTCTGCAAGCAGATAAAACCCACAATCAATCACCGCTCCTTCTACAAACCCATTCGCACCCCAGCAACCTCTTATAGACACAAACAAATCATCAAAAACGCTGCATATCAATAAAATAACCCACATTCTGGGCAACCAAAGTGCTTTATTTCATGCATCATATAGATAAATTCAAAAACATGGTTTTAGCTGCAATTACGGTGATGTTACGATCATGTAGACTGACTCAAGCTGGAGATGGTGGTAGTATCGTGTAAAGGTCATGTTAGTGTGCACCCTCACCACTTGGCTGATATCGTATCCCCACGGCAGGAACAAGATGCCGGTGTTGTACTTCTCCCAGTGGGACAGGATGAAAGAGAATAGCACCACCCACAGGATGTAGTAGAGCGTGGCGACGCCCACGCCGCTTTCCCCTCGGCCGAACACGGAGTAGACGGTGGCCACGAAAAAGATGCAGGCCCAACTGTCCAGGCCGTGGTCGAAGAGCTCCCCCAGTGGGGTGGAGGAGTTGGTACGGCGAGCCTGCTTACCGTCCACGCCGTCTAGCAACAGCAGAAAACGAAGAGTGGCCACATTTATGTGTGTGTTTGATGTCTTCTAAGCTAAAGTTGCTGTCCAAACTTAAAAATGGTTAGCAAGAAATTACCTCAATCGCGTTTCTCGATAAAGAAACAAATACGGAACGGCAGTAGACAGTATTTACAGCATGTATTTAAAGCTCTAAGTCGGCATGCATCAGCCTCATCTGTATACATACTTCCATCCCGTCAGTCAGGTTAAAGCAGTTGAGGAGGCTTTGATTTTGATTTCTTTTGTAAACACAAGGACCATAACTTCAATGGGTACATGTGATTTTTTGCTTGCTATGCATGCGGCTTCAGCAAATTGGGAGGAATTTACCCCGCTCAGCCCATAAAAAGACAATAAAGACAACACACACGGCCTGCAGGGGTTAGGGCTCACCGAGCGTGTAGGCCAAGAAGTTGAAGATCCCAGCAGCAACCCAGACCCAACTAGGCACGTGTTCCTGGCCTGCAGCTGAGACACACATATTGTAAATAAACATCACCACATCAGCCCAGCGGAGCTCCTTTGAGATGTAGAATATTTTTAAATGAAGATTAAACTAACAAGCCCTTCCTCTTGGATTGATGTGTTTTTCCTGATCAGTTATTACACAGAGAAGCAGTTGTGTGCAGAAAAAAGTCCTGTGTTTTTATCATCACATCAGACTTTCATAGCACTTATATTATCATTTACGCTGTGTAGAAAAATAAGAAATTAAAGAAGAAATGTGGACCTACCAGAGGCAGTGAAGTCAAAGTCAAAGAAGGCCAACATGAGAAAATTCAACACAAGGAACATAAATCCTGTAAATGTTATAAGATTTGGTGCCAGCCATGTTGGTAAAAACTGTGGACATCGAGAAAGAAAACTATTGTGAGATCATCCGAATGTCACTCGTCGGCCGTTATTTAGATTACAATCATTACAAAGAACTGTTGGGAATAGTTAACTTTGTGTGCGTGTTCCTCACCTTGACAACAAAGTTCCAAAAAGGGTGCATAACATAGACGGACAGTGGATTCGTGTCAACTGCACTGTACTGCAAAGAGACACAAGTCAGCCTTTAGCAGTTCAACACAGAAAAACTGCGCCTGGAAAGAAAATAAACTGAATTTCTTCTGTGGGTGGGTGAACTGTGTCAGGGGAAAACTGATCAGGAACCGTCAACATGAAGCAAACTCAGGCACTGATTCACATATCGCCTATCAAACCCAATTTTTGTGTAAAATGATTGGAATTCCTCTTTTTGTTTGCACCCTTCCATACCCAGTAACAGACAGCACGCTCTCCGCATCAGTGCCATCACACTGACTTTTAAAGTTCTTCAGGCAGTTGTTAGTTGTTTTTATTTTGAATTAATTATATTTATTGTTACTCTGACATGAACTCTTAGTAGTAAGTAATGTTCGATGTGTTCTCTATAACGGTGGGTCATATTGACTTCGACAATAGCTCGTCTGGGTCAGTTTCTCAAGTTTAATTTTAGTATTTTCAAATATTAACGACACTGCAGAGAGTTATGTTAATTAAATGTGCGTGCACACACTCACTCGCAAACACTCTCTCTCTCACACACACACACACACACACACACACACACACACACACACACACACACAAAGCAAGCACTTATTTCAAAGGTCTGGAATATTGAACTTAAATTGCGCGTTAATTATTGATAGATTTGGAATACGTAAACATAACTAAGAACTTACTTTAGCGTAAAGCATAATTAATAAACAGCAACTATATTAAATTCATGCAGGCAGACGTATGTAGTTATTTGGACAGTGAGCGTTAGTGTCTTTTTTAAATTCTAAAAGGGGGCACTTTTGTTTTCCAATGCCAAAGTGCTAATGCTCGAATTCTGAGTATTTTCAGACAGCACAGCTGAAAAACCAGGGACGCAGACGCGTGTGTGACAGTTAGCCGAGTACACGCTCCTGGATCAACGGCTACCTGCTAGCCTAGCACTCCATGGGATTTCTTACCTTGTATTTATCGAAGCCCGCGAGCTGCTCCTGAGTGACATATTCGTAAAGAGCCATGTTGCAACACCTCGGCTCCACAATGAAATAATTGTCTCTATACTTGGCAATGAAAATCGCCACCGTTAGCTGCCGAGTCGAAGCACCATCGAGCTTGGCAGCAGTCTTTCACGCCGGTTGCGGGTGAGGCGATGTCATGTCGTAAAAATGGGCCACTCCTACACTTGTGTGGAGGGAACGTTCGGTTGATCAACTCTCTACTGCCCCTATCGATTTGGCGGATTAAAAAGTAGAATTACTTGGCATCGTTTCGACGTCATAAGATATTCTTTGTAAATATATTATGATATATTTCGATAAATAACACTACTACAACTACTACTACTACTAATAATAATAACAATAATAGTTACTGTTCTGTAAAATAAGATTTCTAATTAATAGATTCGTATTGCTGATGCGCGACTTCTTCTATGGTGCACCTAAACGTGACGTGGCCTTCCGGTGAGAATAGACTTTCCTTCGCCGTGTAGTCGTTGCAGTTTTGCTCAATTTGAGAAGAAAAACGCCTCATTTGAAGAAAAACGTAAT